>MU225336.1:277878-295725 GCA_018584345.1 Thuja plicata | reverse complement strand
CAATTATTTCAATATTTCCTAAGGTTTGATCATTTTTATTTAATTAAAAGATTTAATCTCCCTTTTAATTAAATAAAATTCATCTTATTTAATTAAATTAAATTCCTCCCATTTAATTAAATAAAAAGGAGACCTCTCCTTCTCATTCATATATCATATTTTTGGTTCCCAGAATGATCACACATTAGTCAAAGAGGGGCAAATGTATGCACCCTAAAATGGTCGCCTAGACTATGGGCCCCATTTATCATTTTATCATTTTATCAAATTCCTGAATCAATGCTTTGCAACATTTTCAATTCAAATCAATTTCCTCGATCAAATCGTAATTAATTCAATTATTTCAATATTTCCTAAGGTTTGATCATTTTTATTTAATTAAAAGATTTAATCTCAATTTTAATAAAATAAAATTCATCTTATTAAATTAAATTAAATTTCTCCCTTTTAATTAAATTAAATTCATCTTATTTAATTAAATTAAATTCCTCCCATTTAATTAAATAAAAAGGAGACCTCTCCTTCTCATTCATTAATCATATTTTTGGTTCCCAGAATGATCACACATTAGTCAAAGAGGGGCAAATGTATGCACCCTAAAATGGTCGCCTAGACTATGGGCCCCATTTATCATTTTATCAAATTCCTGAATCAATGCTTTGCAACATTTTCAATTCAAATCAATTTGCTTGATCAAATCGTAATTAATTCAATTATTTCAATATTTCCTAAGGTTTGATCATTTTTATTTAATTAAAAGAATTGATTAAATGATTATTTGACTAAAATTCATCTTATAGAGTAGATCTCATTTTCATGCATTGAATCTCTCATTTCATGGTGTACTTGCATGGGCATAACTAGGTCAATATGAGAAGTGTGACACATTTTCATCACACACAAGTGAGTTGAAATCTAAGATCTTTGACTAAAATTCATCTTATAGAGTAGATCTCATTTTCATGCATTGAATCTCTCATTTCATGGTGTACATGCATGGGCATAACTAGGTCAATTAATTAAATGATCATAGAAGTGTGACACATTTTCATCACACACAAGTGAGTTGAAATCTAAGATCTATCACTAAACTGCTACACACCTTTCTTGAATAAATAATGAGCTTGTTTAGGAAAGATAACCACAAAAGTGAACCTATGATATTGAACTAATTTGTTTCACCAAATAGAAGAAATGGAAAATTTAAGCCCACATTGTAGATAATCCTTCCACTTTTAAAAATTTAAAAATTGATGTAATGCTTTCTAAATGAAATACAAAGGAATGACACATTATGAAATCACTTCTCGCTACCAAACCCTATAAGATTCTCCCTCTTTAGGTTTAGGAATGGAATTCCAAACACCAACCAACACAAGAAGGAATATTTAAATGTGAATTATTAAGTTTGAAAGACATCTTATAGATCAATTCTTTATATGCCTCCTTTAGATACATGCATGATGGGAATGCGTGATCAGACAATAAAGAACAAAGTAGTCCACTTTGACCCAACACCCATTGGAAACTTGAGATAATTGTAGATTAGGAGAGATATAAAATCTATCAAGCCTACTAAGTTTCCTATCAGCTCCCCAATATACAATGAAACCAAGTAAGCCAATTATTGTTCTAACTAGAAATCCTTTTACAAATAGAGCCAACAACCCATAGAGAATTCTGACAAAATAGTCATTTAATGATATCAGATTTCCAAAATCCACATATTTTTTATTTTAGTCACACAACAAGTTGTGTAAATTGTTCATATATTATGAGATTACTCTCGTTGTTGTTTATCCCTCATCGGGTAATCAACATAAATTTGGTGTTCACTTGTGCAATTGTATGGAATGCTTTGTTCTTTCTTTATTTCATTATTGTTGATGCATGAAATAAAGGTTTTATCATAAGGAGTAGTGAAAAGTTTAAGATTTCATTTTACAATTGATTCACTCCCCCCAAGTTATCATGTGTGTTCAATATGACCCTCCTTAATCCAATATAAGAAGACCCTACTTTTTTTCCCTCTCTTTTAATGCATATAAAGTTTACACAACTAAGTTTCAATAGTAGCTATAGGGGTTTGGATAGTAAGGTTGCTAGGGTGCGAATTAAGCATATTTATATTGATTTCCAACTTCCCTTTGAGAGATTTCTCTTTATGCATTTACTACCAATCCATTATTTTACCAGGGGATTGTAAAAATATGACACATTGTGAAATCACTTAATGTCACCAAACCCTATAAGATTCTCCCTCTTTAGGTTTAGGAATGGAATTCCAAACACCAACCAACACAAGAAAGAGTTTTTAGATTTGAAGCATTAAGTTTGAAAGGCATCTTATAGATTAATTCTTTATCTTCCTCCTTTAGATACATGTATGATGGGGATGTGATCAGACAATAAAGAACAAAGTAGTCCACTCTGACCCAACACCCATTGGAAACTTGAGATAATCGTAGATTGGGAGAGATATAAAATTCATCAAGCCAACTAAGTTTCCTATCAGCTCCCTAATCTACAATGAGACCAAGTAAGCCAATTATTGTCCTAGCTAGAAAGCCTTTTATAAATAGGGTCAACAACCCATAGAGAATTCTGACAAAATAGTCATTTACTGATATAAGATTTCCACAAACCACACATATTATTGCAAATACTTCTGGGTAGATTGTGTTGAAGCTTTTTTGTCAATATTTTGGATCAGACTCTATGATCCATCATCAAGATGATAAAACAGAGCTCAAGGAGATTAAACAATATGATCTAAAACATTGATGAAAAAAACTCCAACATAGTTTACCTAGAAGTATTTGCAAGTATAATCATTTGTTAAAAATTTTATTTCTCAATTTAGTACCATTATTTTAACTACAATTAGTATGTTGTTCCACCATACTAAAATTGCCTCCAATAACCCAATCAACTTGAAGCAAATTTGTTGTCATCCACCCATAATTCAAATCTCACATTAACAATATTAGGAACATAAACTAAATACAAATCAATAGGTTGTCTATTGATAAAAGAGAGGACCCACACGCAACTATATGATGTGTCATATCCTTTATCAATAATTTGGTGTTATTCTTTTCTTAATATTTCCCATACATTAGAAAAATATTAATTAAAAATAGGAAAAATTGATTGTTCAAAATAAAAAATATATACTACCACTACGAGACAAATACACATTTATATAAAAAATAAATCTTAATGCAATTAACCTATGAGGGATGTCTCCCATCAAAATATATTTGTGTTCACTACAAGAGAAATAAATTCCTCAAATATCATGTCATATTTTTTATATTAAAAGTAGGCAAAACTAGGGTGTTGTCCCTTTACAAAAAAAACCAAAGGGCAAACAGTCAACAGGAAAGACAGTAACAAGAAGTTAACAACACATTAACAACACACTAGGAATATAAAAAATAACCAAACAAAACTATCTACAACATCATCGAAATAACCATAGTTTGTAGAGTACTTATCTGAAAACCCATCTATACTACCATAAGTCTTATAAAAAGGCCACCTAGGGCCATCCCTAGCAAAAACCATAACTAAACTACTTAGAGTTTGAGAGCTAAAAACATAAACAACTTTAAAAGTCTTAACATAATGTCAAGTATGGCCATTAACAACAGAAATATAAAAAAACACAAGGGACCCCGTCTCTATCAGGCTCCTTTGAATTCACACCCCACTTGTTGTAGCACATTAGACCAATCCTCTATCAGGAACTTCAAGGGACCACGTCTCTACCAGGCTCCTTTGAATTCACACCCCACTTGTTGTAGCACATTAGACCAATCCTCTATCAGGAACTTCAAGGGACCCCGTCTCTATCAGGGTCCTTTGAATTCACACCCCACTTGTTGTAGCACATTAGACCAATCCTCTATTAGGAACTTGAACAGTTCCTTGTAGTAGACATTGTCACTCTCATCAACACCAAGAACCTTCTTCTATAAGGAGCATAAGGAAGTGGCGGAGCTAGCATTACTCGTAAACTGAACCTCGAGATGCTACCAATTTTCTTTTCAAACTCATCCACCCTAATTTTGGTCTTTTCTAGTTCATATGCCCTTGTGTTGCACTTAACACAAGTCCCTATCATGTCATGTTGACTAAATGCTGAGTCTTAGATTAAAAGATAAAAGGAGATTCCAATTTGGTATTTGATTAAAAAAGTAAAAAATAAAATAATCCACCGAAAGGCAGCATCAAATTATATGGACTAATTGTTCCAAACTTACATCTCAATGAAAAGAGATTCCTTTAGAGGGCCGGGCAACAAAGCATAACCCTAACTGCTTTTCCTTAGAGGGTTAAAAAGCATAATATTCGCGCCCACTCAAATCAAAAGCAAAACCAAGCTCTGGAGATATACCCTGCTGTCTCTTCACCTTTGCCCTGCTTCATCTCTAAGTTTTCAGCACAATAAATTCTGCCCTTTGTAGCAGCTCACCATATGATCTGTTGATCTTCTCTGTTATTAGTTCTGGTTGAAGTGCGAAGGTAGTAAGCAAAGAAACAATGTCTTCTGATTGGGGGCCTGTAATAGTTGGGGTTCTGTTGTTCTTACTGTTGTCTCCGGGGCTGTTGTTTCAGCTTCCAGGGAATAAAAGAACCATAGATATCAGTGGCTTCGGAACCAATGGCAGATCTATTCTGGTTCATTCCATCATATATTTTGGCCTTATAACCTTGTTTGTCATTGTTATACAAATGCATGTATACGCTGGCTGATCATCACAGTTCTCTGCAGCTTCTTCAACATTGGTAGGGTTTTTATCTTTTGTTTTCAAAACTAGTTTTTATGACTTTTGGTAATTCGTTGCTGTTCTGAAGACAATATTAATGGAGATCAGTGATTTTGTTTAAGGATATGTTGTTATAGATTTTGTAATCTACAAGTTTGTGAAAACTTGAAGATGGGTTTGCATTGGTCTGAGCACTGTACTCATTGTTACAGCAACTTCTGAGATATCAATATGATTTTATTTTCTGCAAATCGTCTCTGCAGTAGTTGTGGATATGGGTGAATTAACTATGGATATTCACTGCTGATATCATTAATTATTTCTTCTTTAGCAATATTTTCTTTTATGAAGATTTCCATGGTAAATGAGTGCAGTGCACATATCAAAATCTTTCAAATGAACTCAACTCTAAATATGTCGAAATTCAGGGTTTAGTTCATGTAATGGCAAAAGGGTTTTCAATTTGGCCCCTGTTTTGTCACAGGGTTTTAAGGGAACATTCTAGGGTTTCTTGGATTGGATCTGTCATTGGTTGATTAGTTGATAATTCTTTAATCAAAGTTATTATGATATACCAATGTTTGAAGAGCATGGTGCCGCCCAAGAGAGAAAATTTGTTCGAGAAGCACACCACTAAGTAATGACCATGATAGTTCTCTTCATAGTGAGAATTATCATTCAACTATTTAATTAATGCTGGTTAATTATTTGAATGTAATCTCGTATAGTTTAAGTTAATATGTTTAAGGGTCGAAAGTTTATTTAAGGTTTTTTTTTTTTTAAAAAGAGGTAACTAATTATTTTATTATTAAATCATTGATGGTGATTTGTGTAAAATTTTATGGTGTTGTTTTATTAGATTTGTGAATTTTAGGATTTAAAATGAATGTTGTTTAAAGTTTACTTTTTAAGTTGAGTTCTAAAACTTATAAATTTTTATTTTAAATTGTTTCAAGTTAATCATCTAGTTATAAGGTATTTCATATGATTGGTTGGAATGTGGATGCTCTTGCACTAAAAGCAATGAATGAATGAATGAATGAAATGGATGTGTGTGTGTGCCTCAAGTATTTTTGCGGGAGATTTTCTTAGTATTGAGGAAAGTATGGATGATTATGATGTAGGTTTTCTCAACCTACTCCATCTAGTTAATGAATTATAGCTTACAAACTTTGTTGCATGGGTACTAGTACCCATACCCTTGGGATGCACATTGGGTATTGGTACATGTACCCAATATTAGCTTGATAAAAGCTTGATGTTTATCAAGCTTATTTCAATATGTAATTACTAATCAATTTGAAAATTTGATACAATAATTGTATGACATTTCAATTGTGTACTTAATCTTCAAAGTTAATGTTTGACACTTAACTTAATCACTTTTCTTGTTTAGAAAACTCAATGTCATTATATTTTCAGATTTTCTATAAAATATTAAATTATATATATTAAAAAATTGACGTACCCAATACACATATCTCTATGCAACCTTGATTTGGTGAGTTTAAAAATGGTTAACAAAATACAAAATTCTTGCATTCCTAAATCTAATCCATATGGTTTATCTCTTGGCTTTAAAGGGATTAGAGTGATTATGGATATATATTGTCTAGTTGCATTCAACTTGCATTCCTAAATCTAATCCGTATAGTTTGTGCCAAAATTAATCCATCGTAGTAGAGAGAACACTTGGAAGTTGAGCATGAAGGACGAAAAACATTTTTGAAATTGTGGAAGAATGCATTTGGCATGTGAGCCTTGTCCACTGTATTGGTCAACTATAAATAGTTTTGCAAGGTAGCAAGCTAAGTGGGTTTAACCTTGGATGAAACTCCATGGTTAAGTGGTATTGATCAACTATAAATAGTTTTGCAAGGTAGCAATTTAAGTGGGTTTAACCTTGGAGGAAACTCCATGGTTAATTGTTCTTGAGTTGGATTTGTACTCTAATGGGTGACCTCCAGGGAAGGCCCAATGCTTGACCTATGTGAGCACCACCTAGATCCAATGATGCTAAGTGTTTCATTCATTTTCATGAGAGATGGATTCTTGTGAACTACTACTCATGAAACATGGGTTGACGAGCTTGACTCAAAAACTACACAGTTGAATCCTGATAGCAATATTAAAAAAAGGAAACAATTTTCTAGTTTATGTGTCCAAGAGAAGCAAATGAGCCTAGTAGGATCTAACATCCACAAAGTTGTAAAAGTTGTTGAAAGAATTTGCAAATTGGGTTACCTCCTTCAAGGGACATAATACACCATATTGATTTGGTGCTAAGATTGAAGCTCCCTAATCAAGCAGAGTATTGATCGTATTTGAAATTAAATAAAGAGATGAGAGGAAATTTTTTGAGTTGATAGAAAATGGGTTTGTAAGGGAGAGCATATGCTCCTGTGCCACACAAGCTTCACTCTCACCCAAAAAAGGCAAATAGAGATTGTTTGTAGAATACTAGTAATAAGATCACAATAAAGTATAATTACCCTCTTCCTAGAATGGATGATATAAATTAGATTATTTGGAAAGTGCTAAAAAAATTTCCTAGGTGGATTTAAGAAGTGGGTATCGTCAAATTCATTTCCAAGAAGGAGATGAATGGAGGATAGGATTCAAAACTAATGATGGTTTATACGAATCGAACATGTGAAGCCCCTACAACTTGTGTTTGATACATTTAGAATGGAAATATTATTTTTCAATCTTGAGAAAAGTGAGTTTTGTAGGGGTAAGTTAGTTTTCTTAGAAATGTGATTTCAACCAAAGGAATAATGACAGATCTCAAAAAAATTAAAGCTATATTGAGTGGCCTATCCCTCAGAACATTACAAAAATAAGAAATATTCATGGGTTAGTAAACTTCTATAAAAGTTCCATAAAAAACAATTAGTGGGATAAGTGTTCCTCTGACTAATTGCACCAAAGGGAAGTATTTTCTGTGGACTCAAGTAGTGGAGCGGAGTTTTAAGAAAACGTAAAAAGGTGAAAGAAACCCCAATTATTGCATTACTAGATTTTGAGAAGACTTTTACCATTGAATGTGATGCTTGTCTAGTAGCCTTTAGTAGTGTATTGAGTCAACAAGGCAACCAATTGTCTATTTTAGTGAAAAGTTAAATTGCTAAGAAGCGACATAATACTTATGATAAAAAATATATGTCATTATTCGAAAGGTCAAACAATGGAGGCACTACTTATTATATGGAGAATTCATCTTGTTGATTAAAAATTAAGCATTGAAATATATAAGTTCTTAAGCTAAATTATCACATAAACATGCGAAAGGAGTTTCTTTTTTGTAAAGTTGTACATTTATAGTACGTGTAAATGAAAAAACAAATGTAGTAGTGATACCTCAATTAGGTGTCACCTACTTGACATAATGACCAATGTGATTGTTGGATTTAAAGAAATAAAGGAAGATTATGCAATTGATTCATATTCTAGCATAGTTATTATTTCTCCTTACTATTTCAAAAAGTGAATACTCTAAAGACTAATAATTAACAAATGGATTTTTGTTTAGAGGACTCCAATTTTGTGTGTCCATGGGATCTAAGAGGGAAAAGTTCATTTTGGAAGTGTATTCAAATGGCTGGCAAATACTTTGGAAGGGACACAACTTATAGTTTGGTAAGTAAGAAATTTGTTTGGCATCATATGTGAATTAAGTTTATTTCTACATGTAGAGTTTATCAAATTTCTAAAGGAAGGTAGCAGAACAAAGGCTTGTACAAACCCTTCCCTGGAGACATTATTTTTCCATTAGTATACAAAAGGAAAATAGTTCCTGAACCTTCGGTAAACCTATACCGAAAGACAGACTTTCAGATATCACTGAAAGTACATATATCAGAGATCACCGAGTGTATAAAGTTTAAGAGACACCCGACATGAGGAAACCGACAAAGGAACCCGACAAGCAGATACAGTGCAAACCGTGAGAACAGGCACAGTGCAAACTTAAAGAACAAAACAGTGCAACCCGAAAGACAGTCAAATTGATTTTAGAACAAACCGAGCATCAGACACCGAAAGTCAGTTACATCCCGAAAAAAGTGGATCTGACTTCCACGTCAGATAAAACACTCATATTATATTTATAGAGTTTTTTTTTTGTTTTAAAACCATTACTTAAGGGACAAGCAACATTATTGTAATTGTTTTAATCAGTCTAACTGATTGAAAACATGCAGACTAGGAGATCAAGGTAAAGTTGTAAACCTGTGATCATAGAGTTAAGTTTGTTTTAACGTGAAACTTAATTAGGTCAATCTATCTTATAAATAGATGTTGTAATCATTCTAAATGCAAGAGGAGAGGATGAATGTAGCCAACGAGCACATCTATGGATCAAACTGAGAGTTTCAAGAACCAGAACAACAAAAGATGAAATTGGTTATCAAGAACCAAGAACAAAGGCTACCAAGCAACAGAGGTATTATTCAATCACAATAGGTGATACATATATATGTAATCTTAAATTGATCTGTAATCAACAATAGTAGATTGCATACACTCAGGTCAATGAGTAATTTGCTTATAATCTAACAAGTGAAGAAAAGTGTAAAAATTCTTTCAAGGAAGGTGGATCTAACAATCCTACTATAAATCTTTTAACCGAGTGCACACTAAACAGTGTTGCTAAAGCTCTTAACAGAGTAGAATTTAACAGGTCTCCACAGGATACTCCTAATAGGGTAGATCATCAGAAGTGATCAAATTGTAAGCCTTAACCGGCCCCTTCCAATCTGCAGATAGTGAAGATTTTGTGGGTGTCATCCCCACCGCAGTTTTTACCTTCTCATAGAGGTTTTCTGCGATATCATATCATGTGTTATGAGTCAATTAATTTCATGAATGTTTACATGTTTGATTAAGTTAAAGAATTGATATGTCTTACACAAAGATAGTATAGAACAAATGGTTGGATAAACAATTGATTACATAAAGGTTAAAGGATAAAAGAGATAAAAAAATTTAGAGGTACTGATTCACCCCTCCCCTCTCAGTACATACTTCCCATTATTTCCAACAATTGGTATCAGAGTTAGAACTCTTATTTGGAAAAGATTAAAGACTTAAGAGAAAAGATCATACAATGGAGAAGTACAAACTTGACAAAAGTATTGATAATCATAAGCTAGAATTTCAAATCTTCTATGAGAAGTATAAAGAAGCTAGAATCAAGAAGAGACAACTGTTAGATGAAAGAAAGATTATGGCATCTTGTTGTAATGAGATAGATTACCAAGAAGGAGAGATACCGTATCTATTTGAGTCTTCAGGATCTACTACAAGCAAATCATCAGATACATCAGAAGAAAGCATCACAAGCTTAAATGAAATCAATCAACATCTGGCTAGACAAGTGAAATGTCTGCAAATTGGTCAAGAGACACAGATGGTAAGAATGATTGATGTCATGAACAATGCTAGACAAGCTGAACAAGAAAGAACACTAGCTATTGATGATAGAAGAAAGATTACTGAAAAGCTACAAGAAAACGAGCCTGAAATATAGAGACTTACAAAACATCATCATGAGATTACAAATCAGATTATTCTTATGAGTCAAGAGGAAAACAAATTTAATGTTGAAATAATTGAAAGAATAGAAGCTATCGGTGAGCTAAGGGAAGAAAATGAAAAACTGAAACAAGAACTCAAAATTCAGCAGCAGCATAATGAGATAATCAAAAAGGCTGAAGAAAGCAATAAAAGAATGGATGATTTTCTTGATGGACAAAGGAGAGCCAACAACAACACTGGACTAGGCTATACCGAGAATGGAGAATCACCCAATCAAGTTGATCAAAAGAATTTCTATGCAAATCCAAGACCAAGAAAACTAACATGCAATCACTGTGGAAAGCAATGGCACACATCAAATGTATGCAAGAGCAAAATGAAAGGTATTCCTAACCCCACATCTTCATTCATAGGATTCAGTTATAAATGTAACAAGAAAGGACATAAAGCATATGAATGTAAGTCTGAGATGAAACAACCAAAGAAGGAAACCTACATGGAAAAATATTGTCCTACTTGCAAAATGTATGGACACACTACTCTTGAATGCTGGAAGAAGAAAAAGCAAGCATGGAATCCTAAAGGTCAAGAATCTGCCTATCAACTGAAAAGAGTCAGTAACCATTATGTATGGGATTACAACACTTGGGAAAATTGTACAACATGTGGAAGATTTGGTCACATTGCTGCAAATTGTATGAGACAATTGTCAAGAAAGCCTAGAGGATGGACTAACCCCAGAATGGCATGTTTACACTGTCATAAAGTCGGTCATCTCAAGAAGGACTACAGAGACCGAATGACAGAGTCCAGCACCTTTGTCAATGGAAACTCCATTGAAGACATCAGAAAGATGAGAAACAAAATGTGGAGGAAAGGTACAAACAATGATGAAGCTGGACCGAGCAATGCTATTGGTGACACCCTATCCAATGGATCTGGTGATATCACCACCCCCACCTAAGAAGAACAAGTAAGTATGGAACTGCACTACACCAAGTTGTATTTTGCATCAGTTCCAATCATACATAGTTAAAATGCCAAATTAGCATGATTATAGATGCACTATGGTATTACTTGTTAAATTATGTGAAAACTATTTCATCGGTTAATACATACCGAAATACATCGGTATACATTCAAAGCTGAATTGTCTGCACTTACTGAGAATCATTAGTTAACATATAAAAGCTAAAGTTGCTAGAGTAAACCAAGATCTGTCGGTAATCATATGAGCTGACAAAGTTGTCTTCACTACACCGAAACCCGTTAGTAAAAGTAAGAAGTTAGACGACTGCCCCAAAGCATCGCATTGTCACCGAGAGGGAAGTTAGTGTATCAATCGACGACTTTGTCTTCAAACACCAAGGAGTAGTTGAGAATTAATGACTCGACTTAGGACAAAGTCTACAAATAGAAGATGGAAGGGTCTTATTTCTCACCTGCGATTTGAGCGAAGCAATGAGAGCGAAAACACAGCTAGAAGTGACAACATTATAGAGCGACTCCAACCCGTTACAAAGCACTCTAAGAAAATTAGTTACAAGTACATAGGTTGAAGTAAGTGCTAAGCATAACCGAGAACTCTGTTTATCTTTTACAGAAAGCCCTAGATTTTAGAAACAATGGCCACGACATCAAGAACCACTAAGTTGAAGAGTATCAAGAAGGATAAGGTCAATCTTCTCAATAACTCTACCTATATAGAACCACATTACAAGATATGACCAGAGGTTTCATCACAACCTGACAATGCTGGAGTATTCTCATGAATACCAGCTAGGGTTTTTCTCATCGAAGACGTGTGAGCATACATTCACTGCAAGTTGCAGAAATTGGTGACCTGGAGGTTGAACAAGCTTTCAAGAAGCTATGAAAAGATGATGGCACTATTAAAGATGAGCACAAACACATCGAGATGAAAGGGCTCACAAATGCCCTATTGTTCCCAAAGGTATTTAAGACTGAGTGGATTTGGTTAGTATTGAGTAGAATTCACAATCATAAGCTATGGCTGGATGAACCTAAACCAATAACTTGAGATGTTATTCATGTAGTCATCAATTATCCTATAAGAAATAAGGTAAAGGCATTGAAGCACCCGCCTAAGGCTGAATTGAGAAGAATACAGGATCTACATGGGATGGAAGAGGACTAAGAGTATCCACCATCACCGATGATGAAATGAAATTTGGAGCATGTGTCTTAGGATACAAGTTCTTTCAAGCTAGCATGATGAACAACATAGCATCGAGAGCAATGGATACAACATATAAGATTGTAAAGAAAGGAACTCAGTTAGATCTATCAGAACTTCTACTCAAACAACTAGAAGAGAACCTAAAGACAATCAGAAATGCAAAGACAAATTCATGTAAGTTTGGTTCACTTATCATGTGCATATTATTTTAGTTCCAAGAATATTTTCCATCAATAGGATATGTAAAATGGGATACAACAAGACCAGTCACCATACAGATCAGTGATTTTATAAAATCACCGAGAGACAATTTTGAGTCAGTTATGGATGAGTACTTTACTGGATTCAAGGAGAAAATGCAAAAAAGAGTAAGGATCCCTGAGAAATTAATTGAGAAATTCAAGAATGATATATGTTTCATCGTAAACACAGACATCACATACATCAAGCCTTTTGTACCAAGGACAACATGGCTACAACCACTTGACTATGAAGTGAACATAGATCAAGCATTCAATACAATTGATGCATTAATAAATGAGCCATTAGATAAAACACAACCCAAGCTTGGAACTTATGAAGAATCCAAAGCAAGAATCAAAACTAGCTTGGTTGTAAAGTAGATAGACAGGAAAAAGGATAAAATGGTCAAGAACTTGAAGAAAAGGTTGTCGGTTACAGAAGAATAAACCGAACAAACAAAAGAAACCGAGGGACAGTCACCCGTCAGTGAAGCTGAGCAGGAAAGTGACTCTGAGTCTGCAGAGTCAGATACTCCATTACCTACACCAGCTAAGAAGCCTAGAACTATAGTTTCTACAAGGACAAGAAGTCAAACAGCTAAGGACACAAGTCCTTCATCATTGAAGAAAGGTCAAGTAAGGACCTATAAGAGGAAAAATGAAACACAGAAAAGAGGGCCAACAAAAATAAGAAAACTCATTAGAACTAAGGAGGACATTGAGGACACATAACATGATGAAGGTGTTCAAGAGGAAAAGAAAAAGATACCTGAAACAGTTGATGAGGTATGTGCCTCAATTATCAAATCAGGTTCAGTAAACAGTAGGAAGGTCAAGCAATGGTTAACATTGGATCCATTGGATCAAAATAAGATTAAGGAGGCAATAATCAAGATGATGTGCATATTCAAATACCTCCCAATAAAACTAGCAGATAGTATGCCCAAAGAACTTCAAGATAGGCTATTGGCAAGATGGGCATTTTCCTTGCACTCTGAAAAATAAATCAGGGAAAGAGCCCTAGTATCAGTCATCCCTCCCAAATCAAAAATGGAGGAGATCAAATAAATGATGAAGGTTCATTCAAAAAGGTTCTCACTAAAGTTGAGAACCTACCAAGTGCTTAAAGTTCATCTACTCGACCTAGATAGAAAGAGTGAAGCCGATTGGAGGAAAATACTTGATATTCCTGAAAAGGATACAAGTCCCAAGCCACAGAAAGCTCTTACCAAGAATCAATAGTCCAAGGATGATCAGGCTACTGAGAGCACCGAACCAATTATCATCACAGATGTAGAATTAAACAAAGAGGAAATGGACACAACATGAAACAAGAACATGGATGTTGCAGATGATACATGACCAGACACTACTATAGACAACATTGTGGATAATACAATCATTGACATCACCAATGATCCTACAGATGAAATTCAAAAAGATGAAGATGTCACTGTTTCCAAGGACCAGACCGACAAACAGGACATTGTAATTGATGCTGCACAGGTGAACATACTGGGAAATATGCCAATATTGATGGAATCCATCAATATACTCCAGGAAAAGGAGAAATCACCTACCAAAGATGAAAGCATACCCAAAGACAAGGGTGATGCAGAACAAAAAGATACATTTGAAGAAAAAAAAGACACATCTGAAGAACCAAAAGATGCTACTGATGAACAACAAGACAAGTCTACTAATCAGAAAAGTGAAGAAGAGAAACAAACAAAAGATGGAGAGAAGAAAGAGAAAAGTGAAGAAGAAAAGAAAGATGATACACCAGAGAATACAAAAGAAAAATATGCAGATACACCCAAGGTTAATGAGGAGATGTCTTCACCTAACCGACATGTTGACATCGAGAAGAAGGTAAAAGAAAATACACCTACCAAGCCTTCACCAAGCACTTTAGGGAAGACAAATGAACTAGCAATAGTAGTTCACAAATATGCATCCACACAAATCTCAAAGAAGAAGAAAAAGAATAAGAATCCAATTACTTTGGATGAAATTATTGAGATTCCATTATGTGATCCTAGAACATTGGATCCAACTGAACTAACAAAGTATGCAAGACTTTGTGAGGGAAAAGCTATTCAAGATAAGCTTAGGAAGGCAACAATAGAAACAAAGGTACTCTAAACTACAAAAGACATACTGCAACAGATAGTGCCTGAAACTAACATTGATCAAGATACTCCTATACTTGATCAATTGGTTGTTCTCACAGAAGCTCTCACATCTCAGAATGTAGATGCTGAAAAGGCAATTGAAGAACGAGCAAAACATAAATTCCAATTCAAACTAGCAGAGAAAATCAGCCAAGAAGTGTTATAGAACAAGGTGAAGCTGATTGAACTTGTAAGTACAATGGACCCCATTATTTTAGAAGCTATAACCTTAATCCAAAAGTTATGCACTTTAGATCAACTCACTAAGGAGTATAGTGAGAAGATTGCACAAATCAATGTTGATCTACAAGAAAGTGCACAAGGTCTCACTAATAGTGAAGATGCAATCAAATTGCACTACGAACAGCTAAAGCAAGCAAGAAAGCTGAGACAAGACATTCAAAATGCAGAATCAAAGTTTAGAGATGAGGTAACCAAGCTCCAAGCTCTAATTTTACCCAATCTCACATTACTGCAGCAGCGCATGACACTGGCAAGAACACTGATTGCCACCCCAGAAATGTTTGTCCTAGACAACATTTATGATATGCATGCCAGAATTGCATTAGAGCACATGGGTCTTGAACACCTTAAAGATAAATGGAAACAGATGATGGAAGAAATGACAAACTCTCATTCCCACATTCTGGACAATCTGTAAGTTACACGTTTTTGCCAACATTTTGACAACTTGTAAGTTGAACGTCTTTGTCCTTAATATAAAAAAAGGGGGAAATGATGTTCATATATGTTCAAAATATGAACACAATAAGGTGAAAAGGAGAAATAAAGAAAGGAAAGTATAAGTATACATGTACATATATACTATAATGCATACAATTAGGGGGAGTCATATAAAGACAAGATATATACATGGTGTACATACTAAACATTTTAGTATTCATGCACATATAAGTTTTTGATACTAATGTCAAAGGGGGAGATTGAAGACATTATTTTTTCATTAGTATACAAAAGGAAAACAATTCCTGAACCTTTGGTAAACCTACACCGAAAGACATACTTTCAGAGATCACTAAAAGTACATATATCAGAGATCACCGAATGTATAAAGTTCAAGAGACACCCGACAGATAAAGTGGGACCCGACAGGAGGAAACCGATAGAGGAACCTGATGAGAAGATACAATGCAAACTGAGACAATAGGCATAGTGCAAACTGAAAGAACAAAACAGTGCAACCCGAAAGACAGTCAAACTGATTTCAGAACAAACCGAGCATCAGACACTGAAAATCAGTTACATCCTAGAAAAAGTGGATCTGACTTCCACGTCAGATAAAACACTCATATTCTATTTATAGAGTGTTTTTTTTTTAAACCATTACTTAAGGGACAAGAAACATTATTGTAATTGTTTTAACCAGTCTATCTGATTGAAAACATGCAGACTAGGAGATCAAGGTAAAGTTGTAAACCGGTGATCATAGAGTTAAATTTGTTTTAATGTGAAACTTAATTAGGTCAATCTAGATTATAAATAGATGATGTAATCATTCTAAATGCAAGAGGAGAGGATGAATGTAGCCAACGAGCACATCTATGGATCAGACTGAGAGTTTCAAGAACCAGAACAACAAAAGATGAAATTGGTTATCAAGAACCAAGAACAGAGGCTAATGAGCAACAAAGGTATTATTCAATCACAATAGGTGATACATATATATGTAATCTTAAATGGATCTGTAATCAGCAATAGTAGATTGCATACACTCAGGTCAATGAGTAATTTGCTTACATTCTAACAAGTGAAGCAAAGTGTAAAAATCCTTTCAAGGAAAGTGGATCTAATAATCCTACTATAAATCTCTTAATCGAGTGCACACTAAAAAGTGTTCCTAAAGCTCTTAACATAGTAGAATTTAATAGGTTTCCACATGATACTCCTAACAGGGTAGATCATCAGAAGTGATCAAATTATAAGCCTTAATCGACCCCTTCCAATCTGCAGATAGTGAAGATTTTGTGGGTGCCATCCCCACCACGGTTTTTACCTTCTTACAAAGGTTTTCTACGATATCATATCATGTGTTATGAGTCAATTACTTTCATGAATGTTTTTATGAATGTTTACATATTTGATTAAGTTAAAGAATTGATATGTCTTACACAAAGATAGTATAGAACAGATGGTTGGATAAACAATTTATTAGATAAAAGTTAAAGGATAAAAGAGATAAAAAGTTTTAGAGGTATTGATTCACCCCTCCCCTCTCAGTACACACTTCTCATTATTTCCAACAATTGGTATCAGAGCTAGAACTCTTATTTGGAAAATCTTAAAGACTTAAGAGAAAATATCATACAATGGAGAAGTACTTCATCAAGATGAGACAACTGTTAGATGAAAGAAAGATTATGGCATCTCGGTGTAATGAGACAGATTACCAAGAAGAGAGAGAGAGAGAGAGAGAGAGAGAGAGAGAGAGAGAGAGAGAGAGAGAGAGAGAGAGAACATTAATGTATGTTGATGGGTCCTAAGGGGTCTTAAGGGGTTCTAGGATACATTAATGTATCATAGGACCCCTTATGACCCCTTGCAACACCTTAGGACCTCTCAACATACATTAATATATCCTAGGACTCCTTGGATACATTAATGTAACCTGAGGGGAGCTAAGCGGTCATAAATGGTCTTAAGGGGTCCTAGGATGCATTAATGTATTGTATGGACCCTTAAGATCTCTTATGACCCATCACGACCCCTTAGTACCCCTTACCATACATCGATGTATGCTAAGGGGTTGTAAGGGTCTTTGTGGGTCCTAGGATACATTAATCCTACTCTCTCTGTGTGTGTGTGTGTGTGTGTGTGTGTCTTATAAGAAGGAAAGATGTAAAGAAGGGGGGAGAAAGAAGGAGAGAAAGAGGATGAGAAGGGGAGAGGGAGGGGGAGAG
>MU225336.1:226546-265458 GCA_018584345.1 Thuja plicata | reverse complement strand
GGTTAAACTGAAACACTATGACCTATTTCTAATGCAACTTTGAATTGCAGATTTTTAGATCTATTTAAGTACATTACCTCTCTAATCAATGTATCAATTCAATTCTTTGTGCTCCACACTTTCTGCTCTATGATGTTGTGCTTCACTATTCATCGGTGTCTGCAGAATTCTTTAGCTCTCCTTCAGCTTGATTGATCAGGAATGTATGAAATTCTTCTTGATTATTTTCTCTTCATCATCCTCTTTCTATTCACTCCCCTTCCCATGCATACAGAAATGAATTAAGCTTGTCTCTTATATAGACATGATATTCATTGATTCTTGATTCTTGACGTGAAAAACAATCCAGCCAATTTGATTTAAAGAATAACTCCTGATTTATCTCACAATTATCTTCTTGCTAACTATACAAATCTTCTTTAAATCAATTACTTAACTATGGTCGAATAAAATACAGAAAACAACCAGTTAAGTCTATTTTTAGCTCTTGTCAGCTAGATATTTTGTCATTTTCTGAACTTTCTATTCTGTTGGTCAACTCTATAGTTAGTTGTCAGTGACAACTGCCAGTTCTGTCGGTGTGACTCTAGTTAGCTTCAAGATCTCTGTCCGTCAGGCATCATTAGATTTTACTCATTGGGCAACTCTATTTTCAGCTCGTTAGACATCCTGTGGTTTTGCTTCGTCGGGAAACACTGTCTTCTGCTCGTCGGGTATCACTGTGACTTTTCTCTTTTGCTTTTACCAATGGTGTGAAATCCATCGGTGTTGTCTGTCACTTGGTGAATACTTGACATTTATGCATTGCTGAAAGCATAACCTTTGTTCCATTGATTCTCTGAAGTCTTTGGCATTATATACATGACCGTACAGATGATATCAAGTTGACATCAATGACAATACAAACCATTAACTGATTTAATGCCTTGCATTATCTTCAACTTAACATTATCAAACATTCAATCAATTACAGGTCATCATAACCTTGCAATTTTAGAAATATTTCCTGAATTATGAAATAATCCTCATACTAGTCTCTTATCCAATATTGGGAAAATAGAGTCAATCTTTGACCAAACCCTCATGTACAACTCTATGAGACAATGAATTACACACCATCGACTATCATATATACAGAACAAATATCTTTACAGAAAAAACCTTAGTCTAATTTAATTTAATTTCACTGAGAAAACCAATTAAATAGAGTTACATAGACAACCCTTCGTATGGAATCTCTGATGATCCAAGATTAACACTGTAACTCAATCTTTTACCAAGTATTAAATGATAGTAATTGACTCAAAATCTATAATCAAAGAGGACAATTTTTTTCAAAAGTAAATCAACAAGTACAATCTTCAATTTGCATAGAAAAGAGGGTCTTTGTATTAATTCAAAAAATAGGTACAATTGATATGTGCTTCAGTCGCATTGCCCTATACAATCATCTTCAAAATACTATTCTTTTCTTCATGATAATATAATACAAATGATATATTACAATGTGATTTTTTTTAATGATTCCTCTTATTTTTACATTTCACACCACATATATATGTGGTTAAATGATTTTCACACCCATTTAAGGTGAAAAGACATCACCTTAAATAAAAAAGCTTCTTTTGAAAAAATACTAATCAACAAATTAATAAATAACTACCTATCTTTTGGATTTGGGTTTGGTCGGAAATCCAAAACATATTGTGAAAAGCTAAGATGTTTACTGGATCTTGGAAATTGGATTTTCTGAACTGGGTCATTTTTATATTTTAAATTTTGGATCGTTGTCCATCTTTTTTGACTTCATCTTTATAGTAGGTCAAAATTACAGCATCTCTGAAACCTTTTCTCACAAAATCTTGATTGTTCCTGTCATAAACCTTCCTTCCTTACTCCTTCATCTTTGAATTAAAATAATATAATTTTGTATCCCATGTCTTGTGCTCCATCGTCTCATCAATTCTTGGGCATGGAGTTTAGGAGGCCATTTTTTAAGGTTTTATGAACTCCAAATTTTGCAAAAATGTAGAGCTCCAACACAATGGAAAATTGATCCTTAATCCATCCTACCCCCAAAAAAATCTATCTAGTCTCTCAACATTGTTAGTGAAGCTAACCCTCTGATTGTTCCAATTGAATTCTCTAGTCTTGGGATCACAATCTATAACATCCATAGAATCAACAAAATCTTGGAAATACATCATAACTCTATTGATTAGAAATTTACTTCCTATTTTCTCTGACGGATCCAATATGACATTAAAGTCCCCTCCAAGAATAATACACTCATCAGACACTCTACAGTTCACAATCTCCTGCCATGTTCTCCTTTTGTCATTTGTCTTCACTAGGCCATAGACGTTAAAAATATGAAAAACATAATTTTTTTCCTTTAGAACAAATTTTCACATCATCCATTGGTTGGAATGATTGACCAAGGATATGTCCATAGAGTCTGGATTCCAGATCACACTCATACCCCTTGCAGCCCCAATAAAATCCACAAATATGCCTTTCCATACATGATAGTACTTAATGAAATCCTCTTTGATCTTTGTTGAGGCTTTGGTTTCTTGAAATAGATAGATGTCCACTTTAATTTTATCCAAATGATGTCTTAACAAACATCTTCTATTAGGAGAAGAGATGCCCCTAACATTCCAACTAATGATTTTCATGGTTGTCCAAGGGAGGCTTGTGCTCCCTTGGATTTTAACAAAAAAATGTTTAATAGAAGGAAATCCTTTCTCTCTGGCCTCTTCATCTCTTTTCTCCTTATTGGATTTCCTCCCTCTCCCTCTACTAGATATGTTTAGATAGAAATCCATTGTTTGGATTATACCTCTGGGTTCAATCATGCCTAGTCTTCAAAATTATCAAGTTCCTTATCAGAATGTCATTCATCTTCTTCAAAATCTCCTTCCAATGCCTCTGGTACATTGGGGGTAGAGATGGTTTGTTTATCTATGTGCCTATCCAATTTATTTCTAATAGTGATGTTGGCCATAATTTCTCTATCAGCCTTGTTAGTCTCTCCTAGATTACATGTGGCTTTACTTATTGCCATGTTTCCAGTTACCATGCATGCAATTGCTTTCACAGGTGATTTTTTTGGTACCAAACTTTTGTCAGTAGCCGTCAAATATTTAACATCCTTATAACTTCCTATAACCACCAATTCTCCTTGATTATCTTCAAAAACATTTTGACTTTTCTTTGGCGTCCATCTCTATCTTTGATTTGAAAATTTGCGATAGCTATCTTCACTACGATCTCTGCCATGATAATTACATCAAAATATTTTTTTCTCGTTTACTTCTAATTCTTGAAGCTAGTGTTTTCCCTAAACACATAATCTAATTTTTCTTGGAATTCTCTTAATCAAAGTAATTTGGATTCTAGCATATAAACATGAATCTCTATCAACTAAATATGAATCAATATCTATAATCGTTCTGAGATATATTCCAATTTTTCTAAGCACTCCTTGTTAGAATAACTGAGAGGTGGGGGGGTGAATCAGTTAGACTCATTACCCTCACAAAATGATCTTACAGTCCCAAATTCCTCAAGATGTATAACAAAACAATATCAAATATAAAACTCAGCTCGGTGAAATATAAACTGTGATTTCAAAACTTGTTGTTAAGTTGTCTACCGAGTATCAGTAAATTAATATTGTGATTACCAATCTTTGTCAATAAAATAAAGTGTAAAGTAAAATAACAATCCACAACATTCATACACATCGACACATAGATTTTTAACATGGAAACCCTGTTAAGGGAAAAACCACCTGGGACCGATAACTCACAATATTTTCACTCTTCTGAAGTGATCTCGGTGAGGAGCCAACCCTGTTAAAGGTTACAATGCACACTGTTAAATTTGACCTTGTTAGAGGATTTAAAACTATTAGTTCTCTCTTGACCATGCATTCCCTATGGGGTCAACAAGAAAATAATTAACATTCTCTGAATGTTCTAATAAGGATTCACTATCCCACTTAGTCAAGAGATTTATCTGTAATAATGGTTAAACTGATACAATAATGATCTAATTCAAATACAACTCTTATTTGCATATATTCATATCTATTCTAAGTACATAATACCTATGATCAATTTTTTCACTTCAGTTCATCTCATTCTTCATCTTTATTCTACTCGTATCCTCTGTTTTCTCGGTGATGTCTGTAGAAATACTCGGTTCTGTCTTTAACCAGTTTGACCAGTCATGCATCAAATTTGCATATATTCTTCAGCATCTGTGTAAATGATTCACAAAATGAATCTCTTGTCTCTTATATAGACATCATGTATTATTTAATTTTCATCCTTCAAATCTTTCTGCTTAATCTTTATCGTTCATTTTCCCGCTTGACCCTTCCTCGACAGTTGTGTTAAAAACATGTTTCAATCTTTGTCGTCTGAACTTCCTTGAATTTTAGTAGCTGTTTAATCAAATAAAAAACTTTATCTGTTACCTCAAAATTATCAATTGCCAACTCAACATTTTAGTCGGCCTCGGTTTGAATTAATTGCTTAATCAATAGTTGTGTTAGCAATCCCTTGCTCGGTTAACACTGTCGCTCGGTATACAATGTGTTTTACTTGGTTTAAACTTCTACACAGTGTATACATAACTCTTCATTTTACCGACCACATAAACATTGTTTGTTCCAAATCTTCAATACATAACAGATGTTTTCCACCATAATAATACTCGAATAAGTTGACATCAATGACAATATATTAACTGATAATGTTTATCATCACTTCTACAACTCGGTTGAATATCAAAAAATGAATTCAAACATATAATCAGTTGTAGTTCATCAATATCTCCCTTTGGCATTGATGGCAACAAAATATGAAATATGCAATATAATATGCCATACAACAAATACCAAACTTTTGTTCTACAACTACAACAATTCTGCAACTCTCCCTAGCTTGAATATAATATGTGTAAGTATAAACAAAATATTCACTGTGCAGACTCTCCTTGCTATTTTGTCATGTCAGCTCTTGAATCTCTATGTAGATTAGATATGTCTCTCCCTTTCTCTTTTCTCCCTTGGATGGATATATATTTCATTGATCAATTCTCTCCCTTTGACAACAATGCCAAAAATAAATATGCATCTCTTCAGTAGCCAAAATAAAATTTCTCTGTTATTCGGTGCAATAAGTACCTTTCAGTGTATTGATATCTCTGTGTTGGTCTAGTTCAGCTTTTGCATCAACATGATTGATATTCTGATTTCATGTAGGTTGATGCAACCTCCTAATCTGCTTAGTTACCAATAGACAAGGGGTGAACCCCTTGTCTACCTCTCAAGTAATCAAATGTATCCTTCAGTAATGGTTTTGTGATTATGCCTAGAAGTTGTTCCTTTGATTGTACATATTCAAGTATTACTTATTTGTCTTGTACTTGTTCCCTCAAGTAGTGATACTTTATAGAAATATACTTTGTCTTTGCATGCATCGCAGGATTCTTTGAAATATTTATAGAACTTGTGTTATCACAATAAATCATCACTGGTTCAGTGATCTGCTCATTCATTCCTTTCAATAATTGTTTTATCCATGCTATGTTAGAACAATTTGTAGCAGAAACAACGTACTCTGCTTCTCCAGTTGACTGTGATATGCATCCTTGCTTCTTGCTAATCCAAGTAACTAGTCTTTCTCTAATAAAGAATGCCCCACCAATAGTGCTCTTTCTGTCATCTATATTTCCATCCCAATCAACATATGTATAGACTTTTAATTCAAATTTTCCTTCTCATTTATACCAAAGTCCATAATCTTCAGTATTATTCAAATATCTAAAAAATATTTTAACAACTGTCATATGTGACTCTCTAGGGTTAGCAGAAAATCTTGCAACTATTACAACTGTATGTGCAATGTCAGGTCTTGTGTGAACAACATACATCAATTTACCAATCATAGATCTATACAATGTTTGATTTACCTCAGGTGTCTTGTCCTGTTTTGTCAGTTTTCATCCTATCACCATAGGTGTTCTGACTGGTTTTGATTCTTCCATTCTAAATGTCTTTAGAACTTCCTTGATGTATTTTGATGGGGTGATGTATATTCCTATAGTTTGTTGTAAAATTTACCATCCTAGAATTTTTCTGATCTGACCAAACATCGACATCTCAAATTCTTTCCTCATTTCATCAACAAATGAAGTGCATAAGTTATCATTACCTCCAAATATGATATTATCAAAAAATATTTCAGCAATAAGTGTCTTATCATCATTTCCTCCTTTTAAATACAAATTGTTGTTGTCACTTGTTCTAATAAATCCAATACTTATTAGATCTAAGAATGCAGTCTTTCATACCATGCTCTTGGTGCTTGCTTCAGTCCATCTAAAGATTTGTGTAACTTACATACCATGTGTGTCTGCTTAGGATAAAAAAATCCTTCAGGTTGTTCAATGTATACCTCCTCTTCAAGTATTCCATTAAAAAATGTGGACTTCACATCCATTTGATATACCTTTAATCCTTTATATGCAGTGTATGCAAGTAGTATCCTTACTCCTTCAAGTCTAACAACGGGTGCAAAATTTTCTCCATAGTCAATTCCTTCTTCTTGTGCACACCCTTTGCAAACTAATCTTGCTTTATTTTTGATTACATTCCCATCTTCATTCAATTTGTTTCTGAAAATCCATTTGGTGCCAATGACATTTTTATCACTCGGTCTCGGAACTAATGTCCATGTCTTATTTTTTTGTATTTTCTCAATTTCTTCATTCATAGGATTTATCCAGTCTTCATTTTCTAATGCATCTTTAACATTCTTAGGCTCAAATTCACAAATTAAAAAAGTGTCATCTCTGAACTTACTTCTTGTCAATATGCTTGCTCTTTTATCTCCAATGATCTAATCCCATGGATGGTTTCTTCTTACATATCTAGCAAGTACAGGTTCAATTCTTGGTCCTTCATCATCTTCTTCAGTATTTACATTGTCTTCTAGTTCATGATCATCTATTTCCACATTTTCCTGATTCTCGGTTTGTGCTATCTGTTGCCCAATAACATTAGTTTGTTGCCCAGTAGCATTATTTTGTTTCCCAGTAATGTTAGGCATCTAAGTTGGTATAGTGCCAAGATCTTCCCAGTAAACAAATCTACTATAATCTTCAGGTTCTTTCATGTTGTCTTTATCATTTAACTCAACAAATTCATCAACTTTCACATTTACACTCTCAATGATTTTGTTAGTTGACTTGTTCAAACTTTTGTAAGCTTTACTCTTAGTAGAATATCCAAGAAATATTACTTCATCACTTTTTGAATCAAATTTGTCATTTCGATCATCTTTTAGAATATAACACCTACTTCCAAATATTCTAAAATAGCTCACATTGGGAGTATTACCATACCATAGCTCACAAGGTCTTTTGTTTGAATCTTTCTTTAGTTGTACTTAGCTCAGTGTGTAGACTGTTGTGCTAACTGCTTCTCTCTAGTATGTTTGTGCAACTTTCTTTTCAATCATCAATGTTCTAGCACAATCAACAATTGATCTATTTCTTCTTTCAACAATCTCGTTCTGTTGTGGTGTCCTTGGTGCAAAAATTTGTCTTTTGATTCCATCCTCATTACAAAAGTTAGCAAACTCAAAAAATATAAAATCACCTCCTCTATCAGATCTCAAACACTTCATATCTCTACCAGCCTTTTTCCACTTTTTCCTTATACAAATTAAACATCTTAAATGCTTTAGATTTCTCTTTTACAAACATTACAGTCATCATCCTAGAGTAGTCATCAACAAGTAAAATAAAATATTTTCCCCCAAAATAGCTTTGTGTTCTCATTTTTCCACATAAGTCTGTATGAACTAACTCCAAAATGTCATTAGATGAGAAATTCTTGCTCTTGAAACTAGATTTTGACATCTTACCCATTTGACAATTTTTGCACATTACATGGTTTGGTTTAGTTAAGCTCGGTAAGCCTCTAACTTTTATTTTCTACTAATCTTAACCATGTTGTCAAAATTTACATGACAAAGTCTTTTATGTGATAACCATATATCTTCCTTCTTTTCCATTGAACAAGTAGTTTCAGCTGTGTCAAGATAGAATAGGTTACCTCTTGATTGTTCACTAGTACCGATAAATTTTCCTTTTCCATCATAGATTCTTGCTTTTCTGTTCTCAAATGCAACTCGGTTTCCTGTGTTATTCAACTGTGAAACACTCAATAGATTGTAGTTAAGTCCTTTTACCCAATAAGCATTTTCACATTTTATTTGATTAATCAGCATAATAGTACCTTTTCCTTTTACTTGACATGGTGTATCATTTCCATTCTTACTGATCCTCCATCATAATGTTCAAGAAATTGAAATTTTCCTTTATCACCAGTCATGTGATGTGTACAACCACTATCAATAACCCAAATATCATGTTCTCTAACTTTAGAGATATGTGTTGTTTCTACATTCCTTTCATCTTCATTTGAATCATCTTTCAATGCTACAAGCATTGTCTTAATATCTTCATCATTGTCAGAGTTATTGTCATTAACTTTATCTTCAACAATGTAACAAGCTTCTTATCTTTATCTTTGCAATCTCAGTTATCTCTTCTGTCATAATTTTGGTTGCTTTTGAAATCTCAGTTATCTTTTCTGTCATTAGATCTATCATTTCTATCATCATTCTTTTTGTTAGGGCATCTTGCAGCAAAATGGCCAATCTCTTTACATTTAAAGAATATCAAAGGTAGTTTACCTTTATATCTTCCTTTACCTCTGTGTAATCTTCTAATCATTAAAGCTTCAAGTTCATCAAGTTCCTTGTCATCACTATCACTATCACTGTTATTTCTGATTATGTGTTTTCTACTAGATTTGCCAATTTTCAAAGTAGACATAAATGCAAATTCCATAGATGGTACAATACTATTGTCAAATTTATTCATCTCAAAAGAAATCAATCTTCCAACAAGACTATCAATAGTAATGTTATTTCCAGGTGAAGCTCTCATTTCATGTATTGCAGAGACTCTTATAAAATAAATAGGCAATAGAGTTCTAAGAATCTTACTCACAGTTCTGTCTTCATCAATGGTTCCACCAGATCCTCGAATAGCATTCACAACTTCTTTAAGTCGGTTACTATATAGTGTGATGTTTTCTCCTTCCTTCATTCTCATGTCATCAAACTTTCCATGAAGGCTCTCAGCTTTGCCTCTCAGTACATTTACATCTCCTCCATAAACCGTTGTAAGTTGATCCCACATCTGCTTGGCACTTGTACAATTCTTGATGTCCTCAAATTCAGAATCGGTAAGTAGGTAGAATGAATCCATTGTCAAGAAAATATTCAATGTTGCTTGTAATTCCTGATAGGTATAATCTCAATTTGATTTTCCATGTCTGGAAGTTATCCTTGTTCATCTTAGGTGCATCTCTCTTATACATCTTTTGATCTTTAACTCAAGTCCTTTAAAACTTTTTGATAAGCACTGCTGCACTAATAAGCACTACTGCTTTGACCAATTGTTAGAATAACTGAGAGGGGGGGGGGGTTGAATCAGTTAGACTTAGTTCCCTCAAATTATCCTATAGTCCCAAATTCCTCCAGATGTATAACAAAACAATATCAAATATAAAACTCAGCTCGGTGAAATATAAACAGTGATTTCAAAACTTGTTAAGTTGTCTACCGAGTATCAGTAAATTAATACTGTGATTACCAATCTAGGTCAATAAAATAAAGTGTAAAGTAAAATAACAATCCACAACATTCATACACATTGACATATAGATTTTAAATGTGGAAACCCTATTAAGGGAAAAACCACCTTGGACCGGTAACCCAAAATATTTTCACTCTTCTGAAGTGAGCTCGGTGAGGAGCCAACCCTGTTAAAGGTTACAATGCACACTGTTAAATGTGACCTTGTTAGAGGATTTAAAACTACCCATTCTATCTTGACCATGCATTCACTATGGGGTCAACAAGAAAACAATTAACATTCTCTGAATGTTCTAATAAGGATTCACTATCCCACTCGGTTAAGAGATTTATATGTAACAATGGTTAAACTGATGCAGTAATGATTTGATTCAAATACAACTCTAATTTGCAGATATTCAGATCTATTCTAAATACATAACACCTCTGATCAATTTGTTCACTTTAGTTCATCTCATTCTTCTCGGTTATCCTATGTTTGCTCGGTGATGTCTGTAGTAATACTCGGTTCTATCTTTAACTAGTTTGATTAGTCATGCATCAAATTCGCATGTATGCTTCAAGATCTGTGTACATGATTCACAAAATGAATCTCTTGTCTCTTATATAGACATCATGTATCATTTAATTTCCATCCTTCAAATCTTGCCGCTTAATATTCATCATTCATTTTCCCGCTTGATCCTTCCTCGACAGTTGTGTTAAAAATATGTTTCAATCTCTGTCTTCTGATTTTGCTTGAATTTTAATAATTGTTTGATCAAATAACAAACTTTATCTATTACCTCAAAATTATCAATTTCCAGGTCAGCATTTTAGTCGGCCTTGGTTTGAATTAATTGCTTAATCAATAGTTGTGTCGGCAATCCCTTGTTCGGTTAACACTGTCGCTCGGTATACAATGTGTTTTACTCAGTTTACACTGCTACTCGATGTATACAGAACTCTTCATTTTATCGACCACATAAACATTTTTTGTTCCAGATCTTCAATACATAACAGATGTTTTCCACCATAATAATACTCAAATAAGTTGACACAAATGACAATACATTAACTGATAATATTTATCATTACTTCTGCAACTCGGTTGAATATCAACAAATGACTTCAAACATATAATCAGTTGTAGTTCATCACTCCTCTTCCTAGTAGTCAACTGCTAAATTATGCAGTCTTATCCAAACTGCAGATTCATACAGATCACATAGAATAGGATCAAAACTTGTCTCCCATTTTTGCATATATAATGGGGATTCATCTAATTTCCACAATCTCCCTTGCAAAATATTTTCCTTATCTTCCTCTGTGGAAAAAATGACAATAAGAAAACCTTTTGGGAAAAAAATTGATCATATGTTTAACACTCCAGAAGTTTTTGATCAAATTTTTAATGAAAACCCCATCCTTTCTACGTCCAATAATCTTGCATATAACTACCAATTCTTCCAATAGAGTTCTATCAACCAGAACTTGTCTAGAAACATCAATCATAAAAAAATCCTACATGATCATTGTCTTCCACAATACTTCCTCAGATTGAAAAAATGTATCTCCTCAGGATCTCCATTCATAATTAATTATTTAGAAAGAAAGAAATTGCACAAAAATATGCATCACATCTGGAAATGAATCTTCTAGTTATATCTAGAAGCTTATAAAAAAATCATTTGATTGTGATTAGGGTGGTCATACATACACCTACTTCTTATCCTTTTCCTAAAATTTGTGTACTATTGCATTGAAATTTTAATTTTTCACCAAATAGATTAATTGTTTTCCCAAAAAACTAGTATCTTAAAAATTGCATTCAGTTTCCTACAAAGTCTCTTCTTACATCTTTTTGATATAAGGTTGATAACTTCAAATTTTTACATCAAGTTGCCTAATCCTATTTTTTTGAAATTTCATTGCCACTTAAGGCCATAGTTTGGTATACCATGATCCTGCACACACCCTATAGTTGCTTGAAAAAAGTGAACTCTGTAACACTTTATGTATATTCAATGAATTTTTCAAGCCACCAAGTTTTTATAGGTCATATAATAAATGAAAGCATATAAAATATCAACTATTAGCCTAAGATCAAAAAGATTCATTAAAATGTTTCAGGCTCATTGCTTGTATTTTTGCTAGCTCAAACAACAACATCACACCTGAGGGTGCGACCATTTTTTTACCCTTTTCAGATCTTGATCAAAGAGGATTTCTCCCTAATTGGATTAATTTCCTGGGAAATATATGATGGGGATCTTGGGAGGAGATTCTTCCCTCCCCTTACACTAAAATAAGATAATGTTTGGAGGTGAAACAGATGACCTCTAGCTTAAGGCTTTTAGTTAGATCTGTGGCATCTCTCTAATCAGATAATAGGTGTGAGGCACTTAATTCCCTAATTTCTCATGTTGGCTCCTGAGGCACATAGGCCCAATACAAGTTATCACCAACAACCCTTCCCAAGCTTAGTTAGGTTTAAAACATTTAGGATTTTTCTCTACATCTTATTTATATACCAACTGAAGGGATTTACCGGTTTGAGGTCATGCTCTGGTGGTGATCACTTCCCCCTGACAGTCCTAATAAAATAAAAAAGGGTTATACTTGATAGAGAGTGCAAATGCAACATGAACACAAGACAAATATTGTTCAATTGTTATGTCCCAAAATGAGGTGGTCTTTACACTAAAAATAGATAAAATTGCAAGAGTTTATTTTATAGCCCAACTGAAGTGTGAAAGATAAGGCAAACAAGTCTTGTTTCCTCACCACAAGCTACAAATCAGATATTAGTATCCCAAAAACCCTAACGTAGAACTGGAAATTTGACCAAAATTTGAAAAATTTAATGCAAAATACAAAAAAAAATTAGCTTGATTTTACCAGGTGATTATGGAATTTAAATCATAGATGTAGCTTTAAATTTCATAGGTGCGTCTCTATAATGTTTAGTTGTGGCTTTAAAATTCATAGACGCGGCTCTATATTATGTAGATGTGACTTTAAATTTCACAGATGTGCCTCGATAATGTCTAGTTGTGACGTTTAATCAATAATTGTGGTGTTTCAATCTGCATATAGAAAGAACACACAACAAATAGAATATATTCAGATAAAAATAAAATGATTGCATCATATTAAAATATCAATTGCGACTTTTGAACATCCAGATGCTGCAATTAAACTACGTCTACGTTGAATGATTTTGTTCCTGCATAGAATAAAAAATTAGCTCCAAAATTAGAAAGTAAAGTAGTTCACGTCGGGTTCACCATTTTGTATTAGGGTAAATTTAGTCCTGAAACCTAAAACAACATAGTAAGATCTAACAGTGAAGATCTATTAGCCACAATTAGTATCCCTAAACACCAAGAGAGAAAGCATGAAAATGGAAATGCATAAACAACAATAAAAAATGAAATCAATCCAAATGATATGCAAACCAAATAGTCCTCCCTTGTTCTTCTCTTTCTCAATGCAAATTTGTGCTCTCATTTTGTGCTCAATTAGACAACATGACAATTCAAAAGTATATGATTGTGAATAATGAGAATTAGCTCTTATTATGTATAAATTATAAATTTATGGAAGGTTATGTGATTGAGGAGATGACTGAAATATATTGAAGAGTTGAACTCAATTGATTGGATAGATTGGCTTGTTAACTCATTTGATTATGAGTGAACTGAATTTGATTAGATAGTTGACTGGATTGATTAAGAGATGACTAAAATGATTGATTAGCCAACTAGATAAATTGAATAGAGAACTAGATAGATTGACCAATCAGAAAAAGTGATTGAATAGTCAGACTAAGACTTAGTGTTCGTTAGAACTAGAAGAATAATTGAAATTAAATAAATTAGAAAAATCATTTAATTGCACATGTGGATAGTAAAGAAATAAATAAAATTTATTTGTTTTTGAGAAGAATGAATTAAGAATTTAAATAAATTGTCATTTATTTAATTTTAGGAGAAAAGATTAATTAATTGTAATTATATGTAAATGTAATAATAATAATGACTAAAATGTTAACTAAATAATATGATTATTTAATTAAGTGTGAAGTTAAGGGATTAATTAAATAATATTAATGAATGAATTAATAGAAGAATCTTGAAAGATGCCACTAAAATCAAATTATTATTAATAATATAAAATATGCAAAATTCTTTGCTCAGGCAGGCATACCGATAGGAAAAAGCCAGAGAGAAAACCTTCGGTTCTAGCCTAAAAAGTCAAACAGTGACCGTAGATCTAGTCCCTCCCATATAATTTTGATGCCCATAGATATCATTACCCCTCCTGAATAAACCCCCCATAAAAAAACCACAAGTAGAACGAGAACCCCACCCATGACCCGAGCCAAAAATCCAAGTCCATCCCTAGTGAGGCCACNGCGGCCCCCCCCCCCCCCCCAACAAAATGCAGACCACAATAAAGTCTATAAAATTGATCCAAGAAGGTGTGAATACCATCATGTCATAGAAGAGGCTGGACCCTCATGTTGCGAAGGAAGAGAAACACACGATGATGCACCATCCTTCAACACAGACAAAGACCTACAAAAAGAGGAAGCATCCCGTGAAGTGGTACCAAAAACAAACCACTCATCCAGATACGCCAGGCTAATTAAGAGTATCCTTCGAGGTGGAATCATCATCAAGAAGTGGAAAAGAGTCCTCCTGGTATAGCTCCACTAACTGCAAAGGTGGAACTGGCAGTATATCATGTCCTATACACCTATCAATATGAAATAACATTGTATAAATATCAAGATAATTGTCCATAAGTGGTTCAAATATAAGAGGTTCCAAAGAATGCATCCTGTGAGCATATTATTCTGTGATAAAGGCCATGTCCACCATCCTGAAATGCTAATTTAACCATATTAAAAATATCTTGTACAAACGGTTTTTTTGAAAAAAAATCAAACTGTACAATTCCTTTAATAGGGAAAAATCTATAATCTAGCCGGTAGTTACAGAGTAGTCTGTCAGGTAAGTCCTTGTCATATAAATCAAAATTAATCAACTTTCCTCAACCTACTGAAGGTTTCCCATTGGTGTGGAGGAAGACAAATTCTATAAGCCATGAACCCCAAAAAGGCTTGGTGAGGACCCACAACAACGAAGACTGCCTGGTGAAAGAGACCACAAGCCGCATAAACAAACACAATAGTCACAGGTGAAAAACAAAACCAACAGAGAGAATGGAATTATGAAACAATTGTAGGTAGTAAATAAACCAACCAAATGCAATAATATAGGGAGCTAAAACGATGCGACACAATTAAATTGTGATGTGGAAAGGTGCAGCTAAAATTGAAGAGCCATAATTTTCCACACGGTTGAGGATAAAATTCCACCAATCTCATTCCAAAGAAAAAGAGATAGGCTTACACTTCCCTCCTTTCATATAGAATCAAATCGGGACCCCCATCCAAATTTTAGCCAATAACATTGGGGGTGATATTTGGCAATCTCAGCCAACAAAAGACAACAAAATATTAATTTCCAAAAAATACAAAAATGCCAAACATTAATAGAAATGAAGCATGAGAAGGCCGAAAGTAGAGAGCTTGATAAAATATAACATAGGAAAACAATCCAAAGCCCCTGTAAGTGGCACTGTCCACCTATATATCAAACTAAACTTGATAAGCCCACCGAGGTTCATCCCCTATAGTGAATTTGGATAAACACTTGACATCTCCCATAGAGAATTAGACGTGGTGTCCAATCAAGATATACAATCATACATAGATGAAAATCAGTGCCATGCCTGAAATAATTCTACATACCAACAAAGAACTGCATCAAATTTCTACATGGCCAAGAATCATACCAGCTATACTTTAAAGGGAAAAATGATAGAATGGGAGGAGGTAGGGTGAAACAAAAGAAGGGAATTATACATTGATCAGGGAAAGGAGGGAAGGACCATCCACCACTTTTAGTGAGTCAGTACCATCAATAGCCAAATTTGCCAAATGATCAACCAACACATTTACCTCTCTATAAAAATGCTTGACCTCAAACTGAAAAAAGGTTTGCAACAGTATAAGGACTCTATCCAAATGATATTGTAGATTTCAATAACTTGTATTTCTATTTGTCAAGGGATAAAAAATTACCATTGAGTCACCTTCTATGATGAGATATTTGATGTTCAAGGATGATGCAATAGAAAGACCTAACAATAGTGCCTCCATCTCAAACGTTATTAGTGCCAATTGGAAGCTTTTTACACAAAGCTTTAATGATGTGACCATCTGAATCTCTAATAACAACCCTAGCTCCAGAAATTCCTAGATTTCTCCTAGAAGCTTCATCAAAGTTTAGTTTATAAAATCTAGGAGGGGGTGAAAACCAAATTGTCATAGTGTGATGGCCAACTTTGTGGCTATCCAATTGTGCCCCACCCGAGGGAAGGGATTGGAGAAGTGGCTAATTATTATGAATGAATATGTCCCACTTGGTAAAGTTCCTAAAATAGTTTGAATTTTTCAACAGGAAAGGCTGGACCACCTCAGAGACTGATCTCTCTATCTTTTTCAAGACACCAGATAATGAAAAAATGGTTATGAAAAATCCGATCATTTCTTTTAAGCCATATGTTCCAAATTAGAATATAAGGGAAACCATCCCAAATTGAAGAAAATATTGATGAATTTAAAATATTAGGCCAGGATTAAAAATGAGATAATAGATCGGGACCCAGAACAACACTCCACCCAAGTTTACTAAAAAGCAAATACCAACAGTCTAATGCCAAGGGACAATGCAAAAACAAGTTATCCACTGACTCCATGAAGTATCCATAAAGTGAACATGGAAATACCATGGTGATTCCCAACCTGTCAAGCCTCATACCAGTAAGGAATCAATCTTGGATATCCAGCCATGAGAAGGCACCTACTTTTGGTAGGAAAGCAGCCCCCCAAAGAAGCTAGGAAGGCCAATGATCTGAAGGATCGGAGGGAACAACAACTTCATAACCCAATTTGATAGTATATTGACCCGAAGGAGAGCGTATCCAGATAATATCATCCTCTTGTGATGAAATGATGACCACCCATTTAGCTAATTATTCATGCAACTCATTAAAGAGATGTGGAGGGGCAACAATGGAAGATAATTCCTTCCATTGAGACCCACAAGTAACTAAGTTATCCAAAGACAAATAATTGCATACATGAGATCCCCAAGAGGTCTGGAGAAAGGTATCTAATGGGACCTAGTCCCACATTTGATTGAGAGGGGAAAACCATTCCATAAATCTTCCCAAAAGAGGGCCTTTGCCCCATCATGGATTAACCAAGAAAGGTGTGGAATAAGAAAATACCTACAAGAACTAATAAAATTCCAAATGTGTGACACTTTAGGAAGAATCATGGTAGTGAACAATCTATCCCTATCTGGAGAATCAAGATATTTGGAAAAAATAAGTTGGGACCACTTTTCTTGGGGGTTCTTATATAATTTCCAGAAAAGCTTAGCCCCCAAGGCTGTGTTTTGTAATGTGAGATCCCGAATTCCCACTCCCTTACTAGTTTTAGGTTTGCATACCTTATCCCAAGAAAGAAGGGAATTTTTTTTTTGTAAGACATTGTCAGTCCATAAAAAGTCCCATAAAAAATAGATTGCAATTCTTGTGATGATCACTTGGGCATATTTAAAACCGACATGAGATATATAGGGATTGCATTAAGGACTAATTTAATCATTGTTATTTTACTAGGGAGAGTTAACCAATTGTGTTTCCAAGATAATATTCTTGTTGTTATAAACTTATCCCAAAATTTATGCTTCTCATTCCCCATATAGAAGGGAAGAACTAAATATTGACAAGGGAATGAACCAACTGAGAATCCCCAAAAATGAGTAAGCCTATGCTGGACCAAGGGAGAAACATTGATAAAGAAGATCTTAGATTTGTTTAGATTAATCCTTTGACCAGAAGCAACAAAATAATTATCAATTAAAACCTTAATCACCTAAGATTCAACCATTGAGGGGTGACCGAAAAGACGGGTGTCATCGACAAATAGGTTGTGGGAGAAAGCTTCATCATTGTAGATTGATAGTCTAACCCCTCTCCAAGTACCACTATCTCTTGCCTTTCTAATAGCCCTAATCACGCCTTTCACCATAATAATAAACAAGAAAGGGGAAAGGGGGTCCCCTTGATGAAGACCACAAGATGAAGAGAAGAAACCTCATGGGACACCATTGATGATAACATAAAAAATGGGTGTAGAGATACACATATAAACCCATTTGATCCAACAAGAAGAAAAACCAAAATGGTGAAGGACGGAAGTGAGAAATGTCCAATTGACACGGTTGTAGGCCTTCATCACGTCAAGCTTAAGGATCATGGCATATTTATTTTCTGAAGATATAGAGTGCATAATTTCATGTGCCAAGATAGCACCTTCCGGAGTTTCTCTCCCTGGTACAAAGCCTCTTCTAAAATTATAAGAGGAATTAGTTTTTCCTATTTCAGTGAAATGACTTTTGTAATACTCTTATATAAAGAATTACACAAAGAGATTGACTGAAAATCTGTAAAAGTGTGAGGGTTATCCAATTTAGGGATCAGGGCAATCCACGTATTATTTAATTCTTTAAGAATGTAGCAGTTTCTCAGAGCCTCTTCAAGTGCTAGGGGAACATCCTGCCCCCAAAAATCCAAACATTTCTGAAAAAAGAGAATGGTAAAACCTTTCGGGCCTGAAGCTTTATCAGGGGCCATAGAAAAGTCAACCATCTGTAGCTCTTCAAGAGTGAATGGTGCCATAAGAATCTGATTATCTGATTGTGTGACACATGATGGAATGAAATTAAGAATATCATCGTTACTTACACTCCCTTCATATGATAGAAGGGTTTGAAAGAAAAGTACAACTTCTTTAGAGATGTGCTCTTCATCCTCAATCAGACCTGATGAGGTTTCAATGGTACTAATTTTATTTCTCATCCTGCAAGCATGAAAGAAACGAGTGTTTCTATCCCCTTCCATGAGCCATACATCGCGAGACTTCTGTCTCCAGAACATTTCTTCCCTAAGAAAGATCTCTTCTAAGGATTCCTTCAGAGATTTTTCAAGCTAAAATGTTTGAGCATCCATGCCATGATTGGAAATCCATTCATTTAACATCTCTAAATCTTATTGCAACCAGGCTTTTTCATGAAATATATTTTTAAAATGGGTTATGTTCTAATATTTTATTTTAGTTTTAAGAAATTTTAAGTTTTTGACCAACTGATAGAGATGACTGCCAACAACATGTGGGGAAGTGACCCACTAGGATCTCAATGGATGGAGGAAAGTAGGATCCCGAAACCACATAGGGTCAAATTTAAAGGATCCAGATTTATGCCTAGTTGCCTCTACTACTTCAAGCATAGTTGGAAAATGGTCAGACCCAGTCAAAGAAAGAATTGATGAATAGTAATCATTTTGAACAGAGAGCCAAGTATCTGATACCAGAAAATGATCCAAATGTTCTACAATCTGGTAAAATCCTAGCCGCTTATTAGTCCATGTGAACATACCTGACTTAGGGGAGACATCCAAAAGTTTATTATTAATGATGGACTCATTAAAATCTGCCATCATTTTTCTTAATGATATAACACCACCTATTTTTTCATCCATACTCTTGGTAGCATTGAAATCGACCCCTAAGACAACAAGTTCCCCATGTAAGATAGAAATAAAATCACCCAATAACTTCCACAGTCGTGATTTATTTAAAATTGCAGAGGGACGATAGATATTGAATACCCAAACTTTCAAATTAGAGGATGCATTAGTTACAAGAGCAAGCATCCAGTTGTTGCCTGATGCAATCAACTGGAGAGAAACAGTAAAATCATTCCAAATTAAAGCAAGTCCCCTTGAGAAACCTTATTACAAGACGACGACAAATTTTCCAAATTTCCATGAGGAAAATAGTGTTGTGGCTTATATATCAAGCATTTTGGTTTCTTGCAAAAGTAGAATATCAAATTTCAAAGTAGCTAATTGGCTCTTAATGAGCCTTTTTTTGTTAGGGGTGTTCAAGACCCTAACATTCCAAGATATAATCCTCATTTCTCTAGAGGGGAAGTCTCGCTTCCCATTCTTTTTTGAGCCTTTTTAACACCCAAAGAGCCATCCACAACATACTTAGGTTGTAGATTTTTCTTGATAACAGATGCCCTAGTAGCTGGAGGGCTATTAATAGGTTTCTTCTTCCTTTTATTTAGAGACAAAGAAGTTAACAAAGTAGCTTGGATCCATGCATCTATTTCCTATTGAATTTTGACATTCCCGGGTGGCCTACCAAGCTTCTTACTTGGAGTTCGGGGGGATGATTTTAATGAAGAAGTTTGACAGATAGGAAGAGAGGGTGAAGACTGGATTGGTACATCATGAAGTTGTGCATCATCCCCACATGGAGTATATCCTTCTCTGGAGAAATTAAATCATATGGGTTAATAGAGACATGGATTTCCCCTTTGCAATGAAGCCATGAGATAGAAGAATAAAAAATCTCAATTACTGAATCAGTAATTTCTTCTGACAAAACCACATTGGCCTTATTGACTATATTCTAGACCTGAGAAATAAGATGCTTGTCTATTCTAATGAAAAGAGACGACTCAATAGGCTTAAATCTTTGATTTGGTGAGGTTTGAGGACCTTCCAAATGAGTTGAAGGATGGTCTGATACCAAACCACTAGATGACAGGGTGACAACATCCTTAAGCGGTTGAGATTAGTGCGGTGGTGGGAACTGGAAGGACGGATTGTTGGGCGGAGATTGCACAAGCGATGATGAGATGATATGGGGGAAATGTAACCAATGGTTTCTCAAGTGGAGGGGAGGAGACATGGGGAGGAGGTGTAACCAATGGAGATGCAGGGACAATTGGAATTTGAGCTATTTTTAGAAACTGATCCTTTTTCTTTGTCATCAAGTTTTGAAAAACTTGGGATGATGCCTTGTGAATTTTAATGAAGAGATGTTGATCCATGGTGGTGGTGGTCCTAACTGAGACATAGTCATCTCTAACAATAGACTATCGCCAACACCCAAATGGTGACTCAATTTTACAGGTTTTGGGAATGACAGTATCCTTAGACACAATAACACAAATTCTAACCAGTAAATGATTATCCACCAAAGATCTATGAGCCCAAGAAAACTTACCAAAAGAATTCCCAATCTGCTTAAGGATACTAAAGTCATTGAATTTATATGGAAATTTTGGTAAAGAAAACCATAGAGGAAAGAAATCATGAAGCAATTTCCTAGGTTGAAAAAAGACTTCCATAGAGAGGGAAGAACAACATTATTACCTAAATTAAAAAAAGATTTTTCTAGGGCATGCTCTTTAGCCTCAATTCTGTCAAAAATGATAACAAATGTATTATCAGAGAGAACTTGAAAGTATAGGATGTCATACCAGTGAGACCGCAACTGAGATATAAGGCTAGAAAGAGTTATAGGTGCACCCCATACCTCGATGATGATGCCATGTTTTGTAAGATCTTTACCTCTCCAGGTTTCCAGATCATCATTTACAATGATTTGCGGATAGGGCTCCAAATCATTTTGGAAGCAACATCTTCATGATTAACCTGATCAAAATGAGAACTTGCTTCATGATGAGGCAAAGCAGTTTTTTCCCGAGAAGCCGAAGGAGGGTTTATCTCATGAGTATCAAGATTTACTGCGTTGGGGATATTATTAGTCGGATGGACCATGTGATTCTTTTCAAGACCTTAGTAGGGTTCGTGTTCTTGATATTACCAATTCCCTCCAAAACCATTTTAACTCCCGTGCCACCATGATTTCGAGCAGAGCTAGTAGAGCGGCTAGGGTTTAGAGCGGCCTGAACAAGAACAAATCTATAGAAGCACATGCTTCCATTCATTGACCTCTTCCCTTGGGCCCCGTTTGTTTGGGGAATTGGAATTTGACTCAAAACCTTATTATCTCATAATAAGGTTTTGAGATTCTAGTTTTGCATTGTGGGAAGATAATTTGGACTGTTTGGTGGACCCGAAAGATGAAAAAGTTTTGGGAAGATGAGCCAATTTTGGTAACATGAGCCAATAAAATAGAGCAATAAAATACCATAACCAGGTTTTCAAATGAATTCCACCTTTTGGATGGAAGTTGCAAATCCTTGTTTTTTGAGTAAAATGGGAAGATCAAAACCATAACCAGGTTTTCACAGTTTCCAATGTAAGCAACCAAACTAATGACTTGGAGTCAAAACCAGGTTTTCTCTCCCAAATTCCAATTCCACCCCTCAAACAAACGGGGCCTTGGTGTTGATCTAGATTGGTATAGTGTTTTTGGAATGATTGATTTTTCTTGAGGTAGAAAAAAATTGATTAGAGAAAATGATGTATTGGTAGAAATTGCATCTACAAATTTTTTGTCAGTGATCTATATATAGTTACATTTGATTGGATGTCATTGAATTGTGTTGCATCATTTTATATGACAATATGATGAAGTTAGGATTAAAGAATGTATATTCATGAATGTACAAGTGAATTCGAATATGTTTGAAAATTGTTAGAATATGTTAGAAATTTGCTAGCTAAAAATACATCTATTTGATTACATTGCCTTAAACATAATTAATATGATATTGGCTACTTGATTGGTGAGCCTCACATATGTTTTTCATAGTTTCAGTTGTTCATTGTAAATATGATCAATTACTGAGTATATATTATGTTATATATATTCAATTATGTTCATATTTGGAACACATTTTATTTATTTGATAGGATGGTTGATATACCATTGATATAAACAATTATAAATTTTTACCCAAATTTTGTTTCGTTATTCATTACATATGTATTTTTCATAAATTAATATGAAAATATATTATATTTGCACTTATAATTGATATATATCATCTAAAATATGGACAAATACAAAACGAATACAAATAAAACCATGTCACAATATTGATAACAATAATATAATATAAAATTATTATAAATTTTAAAAATATATATTTATATGTATTTAAAAATAAAACATCAAATTTTATTTTCATTGTGATTTATACTTTATCTTTTATTTTATAATTAACTAATTAATAAACATATATATAACATTATGATGAGCACAAACATGAGACCTCGCACCACTATCAAATCATCTCCCCTACTCCCCTAGTTCATTAAACAAACAAAAGCAAGATAATTTGTTCAATGACATTAAAGTATAAATGGTATTTAAAACTACCAATTTAAACAAGAATGACTTGTCCTCAATTAAAACTCTCATCAACTCCACTGTGAGACTGGGCGTTGGAAGAGGCCAAAGGAGGCTTGGGAAGAGAGAATTTGTATGTTTTGTAACTCTGGGAAAGTGGAAACCGAACAACACTTTATTTTAGAATGTGAAGCCTACCAAAACAACAAGGATAATTTTGCAGATACTATATCAAATAGTTCTTGACATAACCTATTCAGCGAGGAGTACATTGAGAAGTTAGGTGGGCTCATCGTCAGCTTGCACAAGATATGAACTGAGTAACTGAAGTCATCCTAGGTTGCCTTGCTGTCCCATAGGCTATGTTTAGCCTCGTGGACGTAAATTTTTTTTTATCTATCTATCTAATATAATAATATTACTCTTGATACAATTAAGTAAAAAAGAATGAAAAATAAGATTCAGTGAAATCTATTGGCATAAGCATTTAGATCTGAGTGGTTGGTGTTATGCACAACTTTATCTCTATCTTCTCCAAAGGGTGGCAATCAGGTTTGATACATGGTTGTCTTATGATGATTGAAATGTAAGCCTTTCAAAATTATAAAAAAAATTAGTAAAGCTTGAGCTGTGAAAGACATTTGCCCCATCTCTATCATAGATGTTGATTGCTATTTCTTTAGACAATTTGTGTACCCCACAAGACTCTAAAAGCTTCTCTTCCATGGCCTCTATAGGCACATGTACATTTGTATGTTGCATTCTCCTCTACATATATTGTTATATATTGCTATGAATGTGTTCAAAGTTATGAGAGAGGATTCAATAGTTGCGCATTTTTTTTTTTGAAACTTATTAGTGATCATTGGAATATATAATTGGAGTTGGAGTTTGATTTTTTCTTTCTTTATAATCAAGAAATCTTAGATTTGGAAACATTATTTCTTGTAAGTTTTATCAAATCATTTTTTTTAAGATTACATTTTTTTTCTTCAAATTTAAAATTGAAAAGATGTAAAAAAGAAATGTACAAATAAATTTGATTACCAAAGTCAAGGCGTATATGCAATATAGTCATAAACCAACAAAATATTGGTGAATTTAAGGATATCATGTATGATTGTAGGTGTGTAATTGCGACGCAAATATTTGAGATCTTGTTGTTGAACTACGATTCATATGGACCAACTAAGATTCAAACCTAAAACCTTCCATTTGTTGTTGGAATAATCTAGCAACTGAACTACTAATCTCGTTGTCACCAACACATTGCCAATCCATTGTGGCTTATTTCCAACACCACACTAAGACACATTTCAAGTGTGAGGCTCTTAGCTTTGATATCCCATGTTGAGGTACAACTCATATGGACTAGCTAGGGCTCGAATCTAGGACCCTTCATTTGTTGTTAGATTGCTTTACCAATTGAGTTATTGGCCCCTTTGCAGTCAGCCTATCATTGATTTAGATGTGGCTTATTTTCAACACCCCTTAAGCCACACTATAGGTGTTTGAGGCTCACATCCTAGGTAATTTTGATTCCACATGTTAAACTACAACTCATATGGACCAACTAAGACTCTAACCTAGGTCTTTCTATTTTTTGTTGGAGTTCTTTGTTAATTGAAATGTCATCCCATCTTTAATTAGCCCATTTTCCATACAAATATAGCTTATTTTTAACATCGATACCACTTTCAAAGCTATATTCAACCAAATCTTCCACCCAACTTTTGAGATTTTAGTGTGTCCATGGTGCTAGCACCATACAAAAAACCAAGAGAATAAGAAATGTTTCTATAGTGGACAAACTTGAGAGCTTCTACCTCACACATCAAACTACATTTCTATCCTCTTGCAATCTCAAGGGTTTGCACCTATTGCTAGGTTATTCTCAACTACTGTCAAAAGAACATTGTACACAACTGAAGGTACCTGATTTGATTTGATAATTATTGTTCAATTCTATTCTGGTGTTCAAAATTTCTTGATATGTAATTATATACTTATAACCTCCAACAATCTCCACCTCCACTTTACTAAGTGATCCATGATCTATGTACTCCCTTTTAATTCTTCAACTTGTGTAGTTGCCTTTTTCCAACAATATAGAAGACCTATTATTACAAGTGTAATATCAACCAATCCAACAATAACAATCCCTACTAGGCTACCTCTCCCCAAACAATTTGTGAGATCAAAATAAAGGGTAGAGGACTATTCTCTTTTAGGAAATGGATAAGTTTTTTGAATATTATTTTTGCTAAGAGTGTATGATTTAGTTTTTGTTTTTTTCAATTTAATGTGTTATGTCGATTGTTGATAAAAACACATATTCTAGAAGAATTATAATGTTCATTTCCTCCATTTGTAAGAGGAAAATAAATCGACTAATAATAAAACAATGAGAAGTTTTATATATCTAACACAACAATCCTACTTACAATTAAAATATAATATAGATGGTGGCAATACTTTTCATGACCACTTTATCATAGCATTAGAAATTTATTTACCATCTTATTAATAAATCTTGTGAATTTATCAAAATGTCGTTCTATTAGTTGAGTACAATTAATAGGGCAACGACTAATCTCCAAGTAAAATGCACCAAAGACAAAAAAAAGTCAAACTTTTTTTTACCATATTCACGAAAACATATGCTTTTTTTGCAAATTTTTTGTGGTTTTCCACCACAAAATATTAATATCATAAAGAACAAATGGTGAAAATTTGAAGAAAGGAAAATCTATTGTACAATAACATTTTATATGAAAGATAGCCCCATCCAATTAATAGAATCATAGAATATTCCATCCACTAATGTGGAGACCTCTATAAATTTGATATTAGAAATCACACAACAGTCCATCAAACTTTGACTCTTAACCAAAATAATCACATTATAATCCGCTGTTTAAGGAAAGATTCCCATATCTATATATACTCACACGCTTCCATCAAAACAACAATAATAATAATAAAACAATATATGTATAATATCAAAAAAATTATTTGTTTTCTCTGTTGACAACGCTTACACAGGCTGCAAAACGACAGATGCAATTAAAAATGGCGTCGCTTTCCGTGGGCTCAACATTTTTGGGACTTTCAAAAATAATGCTTACAGTGAATCATTTTATTCCACTCTGTTTTTTTTGCCGTTGGAGCAATGGATGGAGCAGAGACAGTTGTGACAGTCAGAAGGGTTTGTATGGTGGAACCAGCCATGCAAACCCCACTGCAGACGATGTTCCTTTCCAGTCTCGATCTACTCTTTTTGCCCTTCCACAACATTCAGAGGCTTCTCTTCTACAAGCTCACTCCTGCTAATGATTACTCTTCCGTAATAGAAAAGCTGAATAATGGGCTGTCCTTAGTTTTGGTGCATTTCTATCCGCTAGCGGGTCGGCTGAAAATTTCTGAATCCGGCAGGCCAGAAGTTGAATGCAACGACCGAGGAGTGGAATTGAAGGAGGCCTCAATCAATATACCCTTCCATGACCTGGAAAAGGATGGGTTTCAGCGAAAGCCCTTTTTCAAAAGTCTTGTCCATGAGGCCGAGAATTCTGTGGGTGAAGATTATGGTAGACCGCTTCTGTCAATTCAGGTAATTAAAGTTTAAGAGCATGTACTTTTCTGTCACTTCGAAAAACTTCATTGAGTTCTTCTCTATTATAGAAATTTGGGTATTTTAGGTTACAGCTTTTGAGGGAGGCGGGATAAGCATTGGAACCACAATTCATCATGTAATGGTGGACGGAAATTCGTTTTGGCATTTCATGACATCATGGGCAGAGTGTAGCAGAGGCATCTCCATTGCCAAATCTCCTGACCACAATAGAACACTTTTGAAACGAGGAAACCATAGTCCCCTGTCCATTTCTTTCAAACCCCACGAGATTGTAAGTCATGGGATTACAGGGGCCAAGATATTCAAGTTCGTAACTGAGGATTTAGATTCAGACAGCATGGAAAAGTCTGGCAGCTGGAATGTGGAAAAGACCAAAGAGTCTCTCCAAAAATGGGGGGGACCCAAAAGGACAATAGAAGTGATAAGTTCAACATTGTGCTTTACAGAGGATATGATTCAGGAGCTGAAAAACCGAAGTGGGGTTTCGAGCTCTTTTGTTGCAGTGGCTGCACAGTTTTGGAGATGTGTAATCAGAGCTCGCGAGGTGCCTCTGGAAGAAGCTGTTTATTTCTTAGTTCTGGCTGATTGCAGAGACAGGGTTAAACCTCCCCTGCTTCCAACTTATTTTGGGAACTGCATATCAATGGGTGTTGCGCAGATGACAGCCAACACTCTCGTCAATGCCGACATCTCCCTCCCTGCGGATGTTCTCCAGCAACTCATCAATTCCTGCACTCAGGAAGCGCAGATCAATCATCTGATTGACTGGGCGGAGCTTCCAAACAGAAATTTTGTAAGTTTACTTGAAGAAGCAGGGTGGGAATATGGAACTAATGTGGCAAGCTCTCCAAGATTTCCCTTGTATGAGATGGATTATGGATGGGGGAAGCCTGCAGACGTGCAGATGGCCAACATATATGAAATTGGAAGCATGCATTTGTCATGTCCGAAGGATGGAGGAAAAAGCATTCTTGTCTCCACCTGCCTCCCTCAACACCAGATGGACTTGTTACAGAGGCTTATCTTCGTCTAGGTAGAATGGTTTCTGTTTTAATTTGCTGCAATTTGTGGGTGATCCAACAGGAGCAACCATGATTTCCAAGCTGAGAGGTATTATTCTTAAACAGTATGTGCATAGTAAAAATAAGAATTTGTAATGTGCACAGGCCAAAATCTTGTCTGACTGACTGGTACATGTGATTGGTATATTTGGCACTCCTTCCACTTTGTGCTCTGGTTTCCTATCTTTCAAGATCCTAGAAACATGTATAAACAAGAGCTGAATGGCAGCTTAGTTCCTACCAAATATGGGCAGGACGATTTTACCCAAGTTAGCAGGGCATCCATTCAGCCTTCCATTTGTTGATCCTATCCAAGTTTGGCTTGAATTGTTGTGACATCTTATAGAATGATTTGAATATATCAGATATTATTTAATGTTGGAACTTACTTGGAATGCAACTTGATCATAATATAGTTGGCTTATGTAACTGGAATATCAGTTATTATGCTGCTTTCAAAATTAAAAACAACAATTTTTAATTTTTTTCAAAAAAAATCTGATTTTTTGGATTCCCAATTCTTTTATGTTTTGTTTTGCCGAGATATTTCATGAAAGATTCTTGCTACCATGCTTGACAGTCAATCTATTTACATCAGCAAAATTACATGGGGGCTATAAACCACCAGAAGAAGAAACAAAAAATGGAACCAGTTGATCCCTTCTCATCAACTGCAATTAAACAGGATGGCATGGAAATGAATTATTTAGATCTCCTGTCAGGCTTCAAGTTGCACAACTTGGAATTCAGATGATTAATTGAACGAATAACTGTGACATCCACATGAATATAGCATTCTAATTCTTTAGTAGTCCTGTAGCTGCAAAATAAATAATAGTCAATTCATCATATGTGAAATATGACTGCTGCCAATCTAGTTGCTGATATTAAAGGTTTGTTTACAGAGAAACTGGAATCTGTATACACTTCTGTAGGCCCCTCTTTACACTACTTTCATTGTCAGGTTCATCAGGTTGCACAAACCCCCAATTTCATACATTTGCAGATTTATTCATCTTGCACCGATTCATGAGCAATGCCAACTCAGATAAGCACACGACATATTTAAACAAATGTGAAACATTCATGATCAGTCTTAATAAGTTTTTCAAGAAAAATATGTTCAACATATATAACATAAACCAATCTCGTACACTAAGTTATAACAGGTTAAACACCATCTGAATATACACCAAATGTTGTTTGGATTTAAGTTTCACTTTGTCTGCTTTTACCTATCGTCTTAATTTAAGAGGCTTAACTGTAAAGAAATGACAAACAACAATTCAAATTGTAACAATGCATTGGAATCAACTTAGATTAAAAACTCCTCTCAATTTATGCATTAGGTATCTTTTTGCAGTCCAATCTATCACTCTCCTCTTCGTGATTATACGAGTGTAATCTGAAATAACAATTGAAAAATATACACAGATAAAACAAAAAAACTGTCATCTTACATTTTACCGAAATATGAGATTTGGTAAGACATTATTTCCAGAAAAAGGTTTAAATTGGTCACAGCAAATAATAATCATAATATTAAAATTGGCTAAGATAGGGATAATGTTGGAGACGTGCTTGTTCTGCTTAGGATGGAGTAAAGTTTACGGTTGTTGAAGATCTATTCTGTGTCTTTCGGAAAGATTAAGATAAATACAAAAGAATCACGAATAAGTAGATTTCCAACCATTCTGAATTTACAACCATAGTTTTTTAAAAAGAGCATCGAGTGAATCTTTCTCTTCACCATCAAGAGAAAATATTTGCAGAGTGATGCAAGTTGTCTTAGCTAAATGTTTGTCGCTGTTTTCAAAAGAAAAAAAAAGTTTTTCGCTGTTAATGGGAAGCTTTGTTTTTGTTGTGAGGTTTTTCACAACATCGTTCTATTGCAAATGGGGACCCCCTCTTTTGCTGGTGGGCTTAGGTGTTGGAATAAGTTTGGCAACAATTTTGGAGTTGGGTTGCATTTGTTAAAAATCATGAAAATTGAAAAAAGTGCTTGAGTGTCAAGGTGGGAGTATAACTTTGCTAATTTTTGGCCAAGTGTCGAAATGGAGAAAATTTGGAATATTTGGCTAAGTCTGAGAGATAGGAATAAAATTGAAAATTGAGATAGAAAGAGTTTGAGCCCGACCCATTTTGGTTCCTTCGATTTTGAGCCCGGCTCCATTTTGGTTCCTATCAAATTCATTCTCATCTCAAGGCTAGTTGGAAATAAGAAGATGAACCTAGGAATAGCAACCCGGTTCTTGGAGATGAGACTTGCACCTCAATTTTTTTCTTTAAAAGCCTTGGAATTTGTCTCAAAATTCAAGACAATTAGCCCTCTAAGGCATGAAACGTGTGGGCTCAAGGGCATTTAATTGGATAAATCAGCCCCCTAAATTTGAATTTCAATGGATAGGTCCTGCACTAAAAACAATGTGTGGCCATGGAAAGAGTAAACTCAGACTATAATTGGATAAATGGGCCCTGTCCTATAGTAAAACGTATGGGAAAGTGGGCACAAAATGAAATGTAATCTGCCCCCTAAATAAAATGTGTGGAACTGGTCTAATTAGACCAGACCTAAATTTGAATGCAAAGTAAATAGGCCAGATCCTATAGTGAAACGTGTGGCATTGAGGCCTAAAATCAGGACCTATACATGAAACATGTGTGGTAAAATTGATGTAAATTTAAAGCCAACATGTTAATTTCAATGCAAATTTGAGACCTATGCCTTAAGGATTTCGATTTAAATTTGAGGCCCTTGTTTTGTTAATTTCGATGCAAATATGAAGCCTACATGGTGACAAAATCGATCGCCGAGGCAATTTTGATCAGCCCCCTTGCCTTGCTAATTTTGAAATTAATAGGGCCTACATGCTTACATGATCAACATTAATTTAGGGCCCTATATTAAGTTTGGATTTAATTAATTTAAATACCCCAAGCAAGTCGTCCCTATATCCAAGGGGTTGTGATTTAATTTTAAATACTTTTGAAACCCCAAACAAGTCGTCCCTCATTGGGTATTTAGAGGGGTATTTACGAGGCACTTAGACTTCATTTTCAAACCCAAGCAATGCGATTTTCACTGACTTCTTTTGCAGATCTCAATTTTCCAAATCTGGGCAAGTTTTGGTGGCAAGGAGGACCTCCATCAAGTAGCGAGTTTCTTCCCAAGGGTCTGCTACAATTTTCTAGCCTTAGCGAATTTATCTTGACTCTATTTCCAGCATTGGCGAATAATTTTGGTATCATTCAGCAGCCCCAAGCCAAGCAAGCACCTAGGGCATAATTTCACCATCATTTAAACATGCAGATCTGATTCATTAAGTGGAAAATTTCACCAACTTACTGGGCATGTTTGGTGCTTGTGAATAGCATTTCGATTTTGGAAAGGGGTAAGCAACAATCTCCAAGCCCTCATTTCATGAATGTGTTGACTTAGGGCATTCGAATTCACATGTTTATAATTTCAGATCAGAATTAAGGAAGTGTTGATATTATCATCTTGAAGGACAGTTGAGGGCACTTCCGTGCCCCATCTTTATTTCTAGGTTGTCTTTTGCTGAGGGTATATACTTCCATTCCATTTTTGGGAGGTGAGTTTGGTGATTACCATGATTTAGAGGGAGATTCGGACATGTATAAATTGCTGGCCTGGGTTGTTGTTGGCATCCTTATGACATATCTTACCATGCTTAGCCTAGTCATATGGTTTGAATCTTGATTGTTGATGTTGTTTTGTATGGAAAGAACTTGAGGAGGACTTGAGATCAAGGATTCGGTTGGAGCTTCACGATTTGGCATCATTTTCATATTTTCCAAGTTAATTGATTAGCCAAGAGACCAATAAGTTGTTGTTTTGTTTTCATCTTTCAAATCTCTTGCAAGAGAAGGTAGAGGGTGTGATTTGTTGACACCTTGTAAAGTTCTGATTTGGATTTGGTTTTGTTGAGGAGGGTCCTCCATTGATTGAAGTTCGCCAACGAAGTGGTGAACTTCCCTTGTCTCTTGTTGTTCTCCTTTTCTTTCTAGCTAGCTTCTTGTTACTTTCATCTCAAATTGCAAATCAAATTAAGTAACAAGGTCAACTAAAGCTAACAATCAAATGCAAATCCTAAGCTCACTAGTTGGCAAAGGTTAAAACGAACATCAATTTAACAATCAATGCAATTCAATAGTAATCAATGAACAATTCATGACAAATTTCTAACTTAGGTAATTAGAAGGCTATAATTTGCAATCTAAGTTGGAATTAATCTAAAGGTTAAAGTGATCAAGTTAAGTTAAGCTTAACAATCATGACAATCCTAGATCAGTCAATTTTATGAGCTCTGATTTTAATTTTCCAGCTACCTCTAAACTTTGATTTCGAGATCAGATTTGATTAAAGTGAATGCAATCCTGATGATGTCTTTTGTTGCAGGGCTGAGTATGGAAGGAAAAGCTGAAAGCATTGCAAAGATGAGACCTCAAGCCAAGATGGGAGGTGGCTAGGAGTTGGATGAACCAAGTGTATGACAAATGTTCCCACAATGAATTCGAGCAACAGATATAAGGTTGAGATCAAAAGACTAAGACAAGAAGAAACTCTAAGGCAAAAATGATGGAGAAATTTCAAGAGATGGAGCAATTAGAGGGATGAGCCATCACAAATGGAGGAGTAACAAATGATTTCTCATCAACGAGTTAAGGGGTATTTATCAAGTTTCTAGATAAGAACGATGAGGTGGCAGCCACATCCTCAATAAATAAAAGCATGACATGTGTCACATGGTGATGATTTGATGAGATTATGTCCAGATTCATTGAATGTGAAAAGAGGATGAGGATGAGGAGCACATTTCCCAAGGTGATGAGGTGGCGTTGTTTACAAGTGCTCTCTTCTCATTGGTCCACGTGTCATTGATCCTTATCCGGTTGTTATGTATTTGAATTTTCTCATAGGCCCATAAAATGAATGTAATTTTTCTATTGGCCCACATGGTGGTGCTTGAATCTAATTGGGTGAGCATTTAATGATTGTAGCAGGTGATTATGAAACCCTAATTAGGGCTTGTGTTGATTAATCATGGCCATTGATTCTAATTTAATCTTGGCCATTAATTGTACTTGGAGCCCCTATATAAAGGCTTGCTCATTTCATTTGTAAGGGTGATTGGAGAAAATTGTTGCTAATATAATGCAAAATTGCTCTACTTGTCATTGTTGTGTTTTGCATGGTGATTAAGTTTGATAAACTTTGTGTTATTGCATGGTGCTCTTCTTCCACAATTTAGGATTTTCATTTCAAGTTTCTAAAGTAAGAGTAGAGATAGATTGTATATTGCATGCAAGTATTGGTGGCTGTTTGATTGGATTGACTCAAGTATACTAGGCCACTAACCTTCTTGTTGATTGTAAGGAAGCCTTGTGTGGTAAGCTAGTCATTGCACTCAAGTTCAATTGGCGTTGGATCCTTGGTTTGTACTTCCAAGTTGGATTGAGGAGAAGGTGTTGATATGAAAACCATTTGAGATCCTTTGAAGCTTTGCACTAAGTGAGGTTGAGGTCGCTGATAATATTTCATTTAGTAGAGTCCTAGTCCATCCGCTAATCCTTCCATCCATAGTTAGAAGTAGTAGTAGTTTAAGAGAGTTGAGAAGTGAAGTCAAGAGAGATATTTGAGTATACATTGCAAAGCTAAGTGTGATTACCATTGAGAAAATAATGTAAGTCCCCCTAAGTGATTACCTGCAAATCACACATCATTTCAACTGAGTTAGATATCCACAAGTTATAGGAACCTTGGAGTCATTCCATGATCTCGAATTGCAAAGTTTATCATGGGAGATGACTTTGTTCAAGAGAGGGTTTAATGTTCTATGTTTCACCTCGAAGCATTGAATGTTTAATCCTGCATTTTATGTAAGTGGAACAAAACTTGCATCAACATTTTTGCAATAAGAAATTGCATTCATTACATGACAGATCTGTACAGGGAGGGGATCGTATTAACTCTTTTGGAAAAACATAATAGAAATGATCATGCAAATCATTAATTGTCTTTTCTAAAATTAAATCAATATAGTGGTTGATTTATATAATGTTGTGAAACTTCAATGTACGAACTATGTGTTATTGTTCTGGTAGCTGCATGAGAAATCTTTCGTATGGTTCCGTTCAACATACATTGTCTATTGTTTAATATGTTCTGGAAATGCTTCATATCCTTATGTAACCGCTACCGCACATCATTAATAAAATTACGAATAAGTGTCATTAACCATTGAGCTTGAGTGGAATTGTCATTCGTGTCTTTTGGACTTCCTTCTATGATTGTGGAAATGTGGCATCATTGGAGGATCCTTGTGTTCGTCTTTTATAACGACTATTCATCAAAGGGACTAATGTTCATGCGGTTGAATCAGACAAGTGTATGATGAGTCACCACTATGCAAGAGATGAACTTCAGTAGCATCATTTTGTATATATCTGTGAGTTGTTATTGATGAAGTGGAGCCCAGTATCTCTCGGAGGTGTTATATGTGTTATCTCTACTATACGAGCTGGATGACAAATATATATTTTCGGAGGATGGGTCTACTTTAAGGGACATCCATTAATGTTTCTTGAGGGACTATGAATGGTGCTTTTATTATCAGTATTCATTTTGTGATGATCGTGTGTGTAGCATAAATTTCGAGCAGTGATCGTGATCTGTAGTTTGCTTGCTCAGAAGATACTCGTGCATGACCAGCACATGTGTCTATTCTTTGATTGAGCACAATGATAGTTTTGCTGATGTTTTGGCGATATCACATTCTCTCTGTGTAATCATCTTGTGACAAGTTTGTGCATTTGATATGTATGATTCTTAAAAGAGCACTCCTTATCCTGTAGATGTATTATGATAAAACGACTTGCTACTAGCCTCAGTGGAGAAGTCAATCTTCTGATTTAGCTTGTGAAGCTTTCTATTGTGTCATTTGATTATTAAATAAAGGATATACTTTGAGTGTGGCTGGGTTTTTCCCTCGAGTAGGAGGGTTTTCCCAGGGTATATCTGGCGTCTTTGTGTTCTTGATAATTTTGGTATCATTCAGTAGCCCCAAGCCAAGCAAGAAGCACCTAGAGCATCAATTCGCCATCATTTAAACATGTAGATCTGATTCATTAAGTGGAAAATTTCACCAACTTACTGGGCATGTTTGGTGCTCGTGAATAACATTACAATTTTGGAAAGGGGTAAGCAACAATCTCCAAGCCCTCATTTCATGAAGGTGTTGACTTAGGGCATTCGAATTCACATGTTTATAATCTCATATCAGAATTGAGAAAGTGGCAATTTCATCATCTTGGAGGACAGTTGAGAGCACTTCTGTGCCCTATCTTTATTTCCAAGTTGTCTTTTGCTGAGGGTATACTTCTGTTCCGTTTTTGGGAGGTGAGTTTGGTGATTTCCATGATTTAGAGAGAGATTTGGACATGTATAGAATGCTCGCCTGGGTTGTTGCTGGCATCCTTATGACATATCTTACCATGCTTAACCCAGTCATATGGTTTGAATCTTGATTGTTGATGTTGATTTGTATGGACAAAACTTGAGGAGGACTTGAGATCAAGGATTCGGTTGGAGCTTCACAATTTGACATCATTTCCATATTTTTCAAGTTATCTGATTAGCCAGGAGACCAACAAGTTGTTTTGTTTTCATCTTTCAAATCTCTTACAAGAGAAGGTAGAGGGTGTGATTTGTTGACACCTTGTAAAGTTTTGATTTGGATTTGGTTTTGTTGAGGAGGGTCCTCCATTGATCAAAGTTCACCAATGAACTTCATCAAGTGGTGAACTTCCCTTGTCTCTTGTTTTTTTCGTTTTCTTTCTAGCTAGATTCTTGTTACTTTCATTTCAAATTCCAAATCAAATTAAGTAACAAGGTTAACTAAAGCTAACAATCAAATTCAAATCCTAAGCTCACTAATTAGAAAAGGTTAAAACGAACATCAATTTAACAATCAATGCAATTCAATGGTAATCAATGAACAATTCATGACAAACTTCTAACTGAGGTAATTAGAAGGCTAAATTGGCAATCTAAGTTGGAATCAATCTAAAGGTTAAAGTGATCAAGTTAAGTTGAGCTTAACAAACATGACAATCCTAGATCAGTCAATTTTATGAGCTCTGATTTTAATTTTTCAGCTACCTCTAAACTTTGATTTCGAAATCATATTTGATTAAAGTGAATGCAATCATAATGATGTCTTTTGTTGCAGGACTGAGCATGGAGGGAAGAGCTGAAAGCATTGCAAAGATGAGACCTCAAGCCAAGACGAGAGGTGGCTAGGAGTTGGATGAACCAAGTGCAAGAAGGATATTCCCACGATGAATTTGAATAGCGGGTACAAGGTTGAGATCAAAAGACTAAGACAAGAAGAAACTCTAAGGAAAAAAGGATGGAGAAATTTCAAAAGATGGAGCAATTAGAGGGATGAGCCATCACAAATGGAGGAGTAACAATTGATTTCTCATCAACAAGTTAAGGGGTATTTATCAAGTTTCTGGATAAGAATGATGAGGTGGAAGCCACATCCTCAATCAATAAAAGCATGGCAAGTGTCACATGGTGATGATTTGATGAGATTATGTCTAGGTTCATTGAATGTGAAAAGAGGACGAGGATGAGGAGCACATTTCCCAAGGTGATGTGGTGGCCTTGTTTAAATGGGAAATTAAAAAGTAATTATAAATTAACTATAACATGTGCAAAATAGATCCTTGAAACTGTATTAGATGAATACAGTGAGTAAGAAAGATGAAACTGTATTAAATGAATACAGTGAGCAAGGCATCTATATCGTTTTGTCTGTTTCTTTCCTTCCTTTCTATACAAGGGAATTAAGACCATTTTCAATCCATTTCTCGTGGTAGCACTGAGCTTTTCAACCATCTTCATTGGTGCCAACTATGCAATTCCTATGTTGCCATCTTCATATGCTCAACGCCAGTCTAGAGGTGCAAAATACCATATTTTGATGAGCTGTGCAGGTTAAATCACACCATTTTCTTCTTTAGATAAATTTTAGAGTATTTGTTTTTACTCTAGTTAGTAGAAAAGTTGATACCTTTAGTCAGCTTTTATAGGCTAATTATCAACCTTGTGGTTGAATACTTTAATATTTTTAGTGTCAAACATTTTTAATTTTTTTCTAATCATGTACTACAATTCACAGTTTGGAAGGGTGGGATTAGCAGACAATCTACAATTTTATGCTTACAATTATCCCTTGAACAAATCAGTTACATCTTCCACTATTTATAGAGGACTTAGGAATTCTCCAGAATTCTCCAGTCATACAACATTACAATGTGCACTCAAACAACATGTTAATAATATGGTTGCAAGTCAGTGGTAGATGCATTTGGAATACAGTGGGAAACTTCCATAGTTAATATTGTTGTTGGGAGCCTAGCTCATTAAAAAATTGTTTGACATTTGGAGATGTTGGTGGAAGAAATTAATATATGCCAACATTCTCTATGTTATCTCTATTGTCTTAAACATTTCTATCTTTCCCTCTTCCCTCACATCATTTTTTCATTCTTCTTTTCTCTTTCGTTGTTCTATTTTTGGTCTATTTCTATCTTTCCCTCTTCCCTCACATCATTTTTTCATTTTTCTTTTCTCTTTCGTTGTTCTATTTCTGGTTTTAGACCATTGAGAATTCTTCCTCATGTACCTCATGGCAATAAATTAGATTCTTTTCTCTTTTTGTTATGTCTATACATATCTCTCTTTGGAAAACTATCTAATATTTTTCTAATTGCACTCTTTTATATGTTTGTTGCTTACCCACAAAATACACCTCTTTCATCTATACGTAACTCTCTTAAAAAAATTTCTACTCTTATTACATGAAAACAAATTATCCCCTAGCCCCCTCTCCCCCTATCTCTACATACCTCTTTTAGAAAATTTTGTAGTCTTTCTTTGATTGCACTCTTTATATCTTTTGTTGCATGAAAAAAAATTAGATCTCTCTCTCTCTCTCTCTATAAAATTCTTAAATATCTCTGTAATCTTTCTCTAATAGAATCTCTCTAAAAAATGTATAGGGTATTCATTTAAGTGATATGTATCAATTACATGATGAATTAAAAACTAACTTTTAAATCCACAAATTCTTGTTCAAACAAGAGTTGTGTTACAGCTAGAACCCCATACCTTATGCAAAAATAGGAGACATGCAATTTTGCAAAGGTTGAAAGAATGGTGGGTCCCACCTCTGCACCAAACTAGCAGTTAAAAATTTACTTGTGCTCGAAACTAACTAACTATATGACAATTATGTTTTAAATTTAGACACCCTACATGTCATTATTTGGATGAAAACATCATTATATGATAGATAATTTTTGTTTCCTTTTCATTAAACATTTTGACAAAGAAATCTAGATATCACTTTCATCTTGATGATGGATCATGTAGTATGTGTCAATGAAAAAGCATAAAATTTTTATTGATCAATGTGTTTAATTCAAACAGTGTGCCTTTGAATAGACAATATGTACAAGATAGATCTATAAAAATAGTCTGTAACCAAAACACTTGGGAACCATAACTAAAAACTAAAAACCGAACTTATGTAATACGCCAACATTCCATCCCTTATTACATTAACTCAAACAAGTTTATAACATTGCAAGGGTTTTTAACCCAACCCTTTTGGAGACTTTGATGAAGCGCCTTCACCAATCCTCCTTACTTACCCAAGAAACACTAGCTGATTGAAATAGTAGATCTCCTGATTGTAGAACCTCCATGAAACACCGATTGATTGCAATAGATCTCTTGACTATGGAACCTCTAGGGAACACCAAACTAAATGCATCAGTAGATCTGTTGACAGCAGAACCTATAACTATCTGCACAACATGAAAGTGTTCCTACTCCATTGTATTGCCCCTTGAATAAATCAATTACATCTTCCTCTATTTATAGAGGACATGGGAATTCTCCAGAATTCTCCAGTCATACAACATTACAATGTGCAGTCAAACAACATGTTAATAATATGGGGGAGGGAGGGATAAATGGATTTGGGATGAGAGATCTAGAGGGAGAGAGAAGATAGAGATTGAGAAGGAAGAGGAGAGAGGGATAGATAGAGATGAAAGAAATAAATATATAGAGATAGAGAGAGGGAGAGATAAAAATAGATAGAGATATAAAGAGGGGTATATGGAGA
>MU225336.1:171451-186152 GCA_018584345.1 Thuja plicata | reverse complement strand
ATTTTATTGCAAAAATAAAATAAATATTCAAAAACAAAATAAAATATTATAATATTATTTTATTTCAAAAATAAAATAAATATTCAAAAACACGAACAAAATGTGAAAAGCATCATAACATTTGAAAAAATCACAAATTGTTATAAAGAAATTAAAAACAAATTCTCATTCAGTGCATATTCCAATTCCAAAATGNGGCACCCAAACGCGGAAAATACATCTTCTCGGTCATCTTCTAGGTGCGTCCAAACGGGTCGAACACATATTCCGGATATCATTTTGAGGATATGATATTCTAGAATTGCAGCATATTCTAGAATTGACTATATCCGGCATTTCGTATGCCTGCGTCCAAATGGGCCCTAACGGAAATTGGTAGTAGGAGAACAAAACGGATTAAGCGGGCCCACACCAGCCACCTAAGCAGTCAAAGCTTAGTGTGTGATGGTTAAGGCCGGCCGGATTCAATTATGTAGTTTTTGAGTCAAACTCATTGACCCATGTTTCATGAGTAGTGGTTCACAAGAACCCATCTATCATGAGAATAAATGGAGCACTTAGCACTCATTGCATCTAGCTGATGCTCACATAGGTGAAGCACCGGGACTTCTTGAGAGGTCACCTATCCCAGTGCTACTCCAGCTCAAGCGCGCTTAACCATTGAGTTTACTCCAAGGTTAAACCCACTTTGATTATAACCCCCTTTACAAAAGCTTTAGAAAGTGTTGTGCCTTATAAACAATTCATTATAAAGCCCATTAAGCTCATCAATTAATAATCAGGAGATATTTTTCCACAACAAGTGAAATTGTGATATTGCTATCAAGATTCAAGTGCGTAGTTTTTTAGTCTTGATGGCAGTTAAAATCTCATACCTTTCCAATAGTGTTGATATTTTTAGGTAGAGATTTCCAAGACCTTTCCCAACATCTAGCTATCTTTAATGTTCAGATAGCGACAAAAAAGTACTATACTCTTGTGAAGGAATAATGGTCAAGAATAATATTTTACTAGGTAAATAGTAAACAACTTGAGAGTGCATTTGATCTTTAGGTAGGAAAATCATCATTCAAAATATAAAGTTGAATAAATAGAAAGTTAGGATAAGCTTCCTAAGTAGAAAGAAAGGGCATGTTAAGTTTTCCTTATCTCGAAAGTCAATCTACACAAAAATAGATACTGGTAAATTGCAAGTGAGTAACTAATACTGCAAACAAGCTGTGACATAAAAATTAGAATAACAATCAACAATTGTAACTTTAAGTGAAAACAAATTGAAGTATAGAATCAACCTTTGAACATTTAATTTTTTGAATACATAAGAAAAATAATATCCTATGGTATAACAAAACCTTTAGTTTCAATGGTGATGTTTATTTTGACTATAACCCCAAATGGTAGATATTGTAGACTCACTCTACCACCAAACCTCCATCATGACCAACTTTCTCTAGGAATTTCTATTATTATCTTCAAGAAGAAAGATGATCATTTATTATACATACACATTTTGATTACAAGAAAATCAATTCAAATTGGAAAACACCATCCGCTAACTATAAAACTAAACTCTTGATGCTAAATGACAATCACATACCTTTCCAATAGTGTTTATATTTTTAGCTAGAGATTTCCAAGACCTTTACCAACATCAATTGCATTCGATTCAAAAAAAGAAGCATCAAGCATTGGGATGGATGGAATTTTCAAAAGAGAAATCAAGGCTTTGATATCTAGATTTCTTGTAGGAAAAAATCATGCATCAAACATCTCTTTTTGCTAAAGCTCATAAATTTTCAACTTAAAAATAATAGTAAAATGGAAAAGAAAAATAAAAACTAGAGCATTTTTATATATAGTTTGACTTTTGTATTCTTGGTGTTGAGTGAATATTTTGCAACTGATATTTTTTAACCAATTACAAAATAGTAGTTTCAACCACAATGTGTTAGACACAATCTCTCCTATTTGTAAGTGAAGGCTCCCTCTATTTGTTGCTACTGAAAACAACTAACACTAACTAGGATCTAAGATTATATACACTACACTAATCAATAGGGTGTCACCTTCACCATATTCACTTCTTTTAGAAAAGGTGTTCTTTCCTTCATTTATTCTCTTTTTTAAGAATAGATGATCCTTTCTTACAATAATCTGTCAAATACAATTCAAGAGAATTAGTAACCTAGAAGCTCATGAAAGTTCCAAGACATTCTATGAATTCTTATGTGAATCTAGGAACAAGGATATAATAACATGCATCTCAAAGAATCCAACATGCACTACACCTTAAACATACAAACCTAGTAAATAAAAAAATCACAAAGACTACAAGTTGTCTCTTAGATTGAACATCTAACACTAGTTCCCACCTCAATAAGTAACTCAAAGACAACAAGATTAAGTTTCAAAAATATAGCATTAAGTCTAAACACAATAAGTATCTCAAAGACTATAGGATTTTGTTTAAATCCCTTTTAGATAACACCACAATACTCACAATAAACTTTGGATAATGTCATCACTTAACAACTTGTTCCAATGCAAATATTTAAAGTAACGTTCCTCTTTTATTGATTACAATTTTATTTACATTTAAAATTATAGTTTTAGATTGTTTCACAAACAAATAGAGTTTTGTTGCATTGACAAAAGATAAAAGATTACAATGAGATCCCTCATATATAAAGTTTAGGGGCTATGAGAAAAAGGTGAGAGAGATAAAACTAACTTTGACTTATTTCACATTACAGTCCTAATCCATTTTAATATGTAATGTGATAACATGCAATTACATCTTTCTATTTTAAATGTAATGTGTTGAAAATAAACTACATAATAGATGACTAAGACTAAACTAAGTCACTGATGACATGAGTTCATTAACATCATCATATGAAGGAGGTATTCATGTCGCTCCAAAGTGGCTTGTGTTTGGACTCTCCAAGTCCCAATACACATAGAAGAGAATATAAAATGGAGTTGTTTTGATGGATGTAGAGGGTATCCATATTTGGATGAGAATTAGACACAAATTATGAGATGATGAAGAAAAACCTCAAGAAAGGCAGCAAAAAGGGTAAAAAATGACCAAGGGCAAACCTGTTGGAAAGTGGCCTAATAAGGATAGCATATGGGTTGTAATTTATGGCAACACTTCTTATTAGTATGGTCTCTTGGAACATAGCCCTGTTTTGGTTATTCAATTTTGGAAAAATGACTAAGACCAGGAAGTAGTTAACAGGACATAGTTGCACTACTTTGGCTAGAAAGAACAGTATGTGATGATTTACATCATACGAGATTAGATGGATGTATTATAGGATGTATTATATCTATAGTTAAGGTCACTTGTATGTTGGAGTTGACTGGTGAGAGTTACAACATGTTTTGGGTATCTGAAGATAGTATAGCATTGGAACATGGCACATGAGTGGTCGCGATGTTTGAAGGAGTAACATACGGATTATAGAAGTGCTACTTTGGATTTTGGTTGGGTCCTATCCTATATTTGTGGATGTATGATCGTCCGTTGTGTATTTTCTGTTAGGTTATGTGTTGAACACATTTTGTGATACACAACTGAGCCGACTGGGAAAGTTATGAGATCAGGTATATATGTATATATGGTTTTTAGATGTGAGGTGGTGTTTGATATGTGTGGATGCATTGGGATGTCATAATAATGTAGAGGAAGTTGTGAGCTATCACTGGAACTACTTAAGCATATAATATGCTTGTAAAGTTTATCTTTTATGATAAATTAGTGTAGAGATAGGTTTAGATTGTAAGAGTAGTGAGCTCCTTGTATTACCCCTAAAAGGGTTTCTATCCTTTAATAGGGATTTGTACTAAAAGTAATACTCAGCTCATAACAGGGTTTGGTCTCCTAACAATGATGCAATCAAGGTAGGAGGGTCTAAGGAAATTGAATTGTCAAACCTTGCAACAAGAGTTACACAACAAAAACCAAAGATTTCAAGAAGAAAATACTTCAGATCTAGAGTATAGAACACTAATGGAGACTTATTATCAACAAGTAAATAAATTACATTGATTTGCAACAAGAACCTAACATGCCCAACAAAATCTAGGGACTTCTTGCAAAAATACAAATTAACCCTAATAAATTCTTTATCTAATGACCAACTAACGATCTCCTTCATCATCCACAAACAAGTACCAATATCCAACCTAAATACAAGACCGTGACCAACAAGTCGGCCTTAATATTAGATTTTTTAAGAAGAACAAAATGAGTTACCAACAAAATTCCCAGTTGGAATCAGATCAAAAGATCTTCATCCAATGGCTAGATCACAAGGAGGGATCATACAAATAGGGCGACCAAACATGTAGCAGCCTAGGAAAATGAGTCATTAACACCGCCAACGAATGAAATCCAAGTGCTGACCTAAGTACTGACCAGTTTAGGAACATGAAGAACACATTCTAAACACTGCCAATGAATCCAACATAACTTGGGTGCAATATTACCAAATGAGTTATGGTCATAGGAAAATGTTCCAGATGACCTCAGGAACAACATATTATGAATGGACCAGCTCAAGATCTATGGAACTTGACCGCAAAAAGGAACAAAGAAACTAGAGACCAGGAACAGAATAAAATGCAAATTTTTTTGGTTGATGCAAGATTTTAATGATACCAAGATTCTCCTACATAAAATAGGGACATTATACTCTTAGTGCATTATTTTAGGGTATCACCCCTACCGAGGTTTTTGAGATCAGTTATTTGAGTTCATTTCTCAAAGCTAACTCTAATAGGTTAGCAGGTTAAATCCCTTAACAAGGTGGACATTAATAGGTCTCATTGTATAAATCCTTTAATAGGGTGACTTCTAAGAAGGAGTTCTAAATCCTCTAGCGAGGTAGATCCTAACATGTCTGTTTGTGTTTCTAACAAGGTACTAGTAACTCCTAACCAGGTGAGCCCCTATTTGGGTATTGTAAGCTCCTAACCAGGAAACTCTTTTTACTGCAGTGAAGAGATTTGTGGGTGTCATCCCCACCATTATTTTCTCCCTCTTACAAGGGGTTTCACGATAAAAATAGTGGTGTTATGTGTTATGCTTTGTGGGTGCTTAAATTGTTTTACTTCTATTTCATAGTTACACTTGCATGTTTGGTTGTGTGGAAGTTGTTTAAAAGCATTATCAGATTCTTAGTTGAACTAGTTCATTACTTGTTTACATTGATTCACCCCCCTCTCAGTGCTTCTATATACTAATAGTGTCAATATCCTGTTCTTTCCATTAGGTCTTTTTATCTTCGGTGGATTTAGAGAAGAGTTATGAAGCGACGCCTTTGGACGATTTTATAAAGGCACCCTGCCCGATGACACTACAATTGTCATGAAGACCCTTGACAAATTATTTCCCGATGGTCATAACATTTATGTGTTATGGAAAACTTATTTCAGAGAAATAATCATCAACCAAATCAAAAAAATAAATTATTTCAACTATACACACTTGTAGACCACTTGCCACAAAGCATTCTTCATTTATGTCAAAGTTGTGACTTTATTGTTCACCTTAAAGTGCGGAGCACAATAATCCTTAAGTATGTAATCATCGCCATCATCATTGCACAAACATCCAGAACACACCAAAAACTCAACCATTGAGAGGATAAATTCCTCAGATCAAAATAGTATATCTATAATTCTGCAACTCAAACATTTGTTACTTAGCTTCCACTGTCCTAGCAACACTTTTCATCCACATCGATCATCAAGACTCACACCAACTACACTGTACACTTTGATCTAACCGGATCACCAAATTTGACATCAATGACAACAAAATAAGTTCAATAGATGTTTATAGTTTTAATTATTATAACTTTTTTCATTATTTTATACTATTAATTATACAATATAAATAAAAAATTATTAGACTAAGACTATTAAGTAACAAAAAATTAATACTTTGGATAAATAATATAATGAATCCCTCTTGATAGATGGGACCAATAAGGTAGCATGAAGAATCTATCAATCAAATTCATCCAACTACTTCATAAATTGAACCTCTTTTCTCCGAGAATTGATCAACTAAGCTTAACACTTGTAATCCTCCTCCTAATGTTTGACCCTTTGAATCACATTCTTTTTTGAGAAACACTTAATATTATTATGAACATAACTCCCCGTGTCACTAACTCTCATAGTCTATAAATCCATTGCCTATTCATTACACTATCTAGCATGCTTAAATACTAAAAATCCTATATCAATATGTCCTTGACCATACATACCAAATACGGTTTGAGAAGAATTCTTTATTACTAAATTAAATGTCCATGTCCTCATGGATCCTTGTACCTAAAATACTCAAATGCATCCTCAATCAATGTCCTACTACTTTTTCACTTATATTGTCCTACTACTTTTTCACTTATATTGGCTCTATTTTACCTTTTCTTCTTTGACATATGCAACACTTTTCACAAACATTATATCGCATGTTGTCTAATTATGAAGATCTAATTTATCCTCTATCAATCAACAGATGGAAGCATAATGACATAAATTTATTAGACTAATACTCCACATGAATGATTAACAAAAGGCAACCAAAACTGAAAATAATAAAACATAATGCAAAAGTAAATTTGAAACATATATCACTAAATTGAAATGCAAACTGTCTACTCCTACTAGAAATGATATTCAAGCATTTCACACATTCTCCAAGTGAATAGTTAATCTATGAAAGAAGTGGCCCTCCAACCTCCTAGTGGATCCTCGACTTTCCTCTTCAACTTCTTTAAGCTCTATTTGTTATATGCAATATTGAAATCTATAAACTCCTCCTAGTGGATCCTCGACTTTCCTCTTCAACTTCTTTAAGCTCTATTTGTTATATGCAATATTGAAATCTATAAACTCCTTGCTAGATGTAGTATGATTAGTCCCAAACTTTCAAAGATTACATTTGGTTCATATTTTACAATATTGAAAAATAGATAATGATTTCCATAAAACGTACACCCTTAAAAAGTTTCTTAAACTTCAAAATCAAATCTTCTCAAAAACTCATAGAATACAAGTACTCAAAATAAATCTTCCTTTAAATGCACACTTTTAAAATGCATGTTAGTAACCTCTTTTAAAAAACATTTCATACATTGGTTTAATAAGTACACCCCATTCTTTGTTTAACTAAGAAACATAATTGTAAAAATTTCTTAAATGAAAAGAAAGGCATCTCCATTTTTTTCTCTAAATTTCTTTTCTTTTAATAATGCTTATAATTTTAATTACATTTATTTTTTATTTTAATATGAAACATCTTCTTTGTTAACCTAATTCGTACAATATGACTGATATATTTCAACTTTAGCTTTCCTTATATTTGTGCTATGATTTTGAAATCAATTAGATTCCATTGTCAGTCCTCAAAATAAAATTGAAAATTAAATACATAAATAACAAGTGCTGCACGCAGTTCCAGTCCCTGCCAAAGGTGGCGTAGGAGTTATGTGTAGCAACAGCTAGTAAGATGCCATTCAACTTTCGTTGTCAGGTCTCTGGAAGGCAGGTGTAGTAGACTCGGCTATCAGTATGGTATCTAAAATGAGGGATGTTGATTGTGCTGCAGATATTATTGCATACAATATCCTAATTAATGGTCTCTGCAAGGAGGGTAGAGTACATGAATCTCTTGGATTAACTTGGCTAAAACAACTAAGAGTAGTTGTTCTTGGGACACTGCTATGTACACTACCTTAGTTGACTGTCTTTGGAAGGTGGATGAAGTAAATGAAGCCCTTGGATTAGGTAATAAAATGATACAAGATGGTTGTTCTGCAGATATTCTGACATACAATACCCTAATTGATGGCCTTTGCAAGTTGAATAGAATGGATATTGCTATCAGATTAGTAAGTAAATTGAAGCATGTTGATTGTTCTCCAGACATTGTTACATAAAAAATCCTAATCAATGGTCTCTGCAAAGAGATAAAAGTACATGAATTTCTTGAGCTAGTAGCTAAATTGACACAAGATGGTTGCTCTCTTGATATTATCACATACACTTCCTTAATTAATGGTTTCTGCAGGGTGGATAAAGTAGGTGAAGGTCTTGGATTGGCAGATAAAATGATACAAGAGCATGATTCTCCAAATATTATTACATATGGTGCCCTAATTGATGGCCTTTGCAAGGTCGGTAGAGTGGATTTAGCTCTCAAATTAGTAGCTAAGATAAAACAAGTTGTTTATGCTCCAATCATAATTACATACAATATTCTTATTGATGGTCTACGCATGGAGGGCAGAGTACATGAATCTCTTAGATTTGTAGCCAAAACGATGCAAAATGGTTTTTCTGCACACAATACACTGATTGATGGTCTTTCCAACATAGGCAGAGCATATGTAGCTCCGAGATAAATATCTAGAGTGATAGAAGATGATTATTCTATCTTGATATATGTCTTTTCCCAAGGATGACAAAATAGATTACAAAATAGATTAAAGCTAAAATCTGTTTGTTCAAATGGCTAAGTTAGACCCTCCTTTGAACACAAAGACATTTAGTACAACTATTGGATTGGACAAAGATGGCAGGATGATGAAGGCCCTAAAATATTTTAGAGCATGCCCAAAAAAGGTTTTTGGCCAAATTATAACTTTTAGAGATGCAAATTTTGTGAAGCACACGTGATAAAAGCTAATAGTGGTTCGAGGAATTGCTTAGAAAAGGATGTTTTCTGGTACAGGGTAAGTGAAGTGAGAGTACTTCTGTATAACATGTTAATAACTTAATAGTGGTTATCTTCCTGCTGTAGTGACATGATATTATGTGCTTAAGTCTCAGTATATGTAAATAAGATGATAGCTAAATGACTGATCATTTAGTTACCTACATTGGTTTGATTAAGGGCCATTGCAGGAATGGTGGAATGGACGATGCATAAATTTAGTACTTGTGAGCTGCCACTGCACTTTCTCACTTACTTGTAGGAAGTTTTAATGAGTTGCAGGATGGAACATGCAGTGAATTCTCTGCAAGTCCATGCTGAAAACTCGTCTAATTCTGCATTTCGCCAAGTTTTGAATTAAAATAGTTTTTCAGTTAGCTAAGTTTTGCCTAGTCTCCAAGTCTAAGTCAAAATTAGATCTGCCAAAGTTTAATTTAGGTCTGACAATTTTTGCTGATATTGAAATAGCATGTGAACATGTGATAGTCAATAAGGTTACTGAAAATTTGTGAGAGAAATTTATCTGAAGATACACTGTTGACAAGTTGCCTGCTGAGAAACCGTCCCTACACATAAACCATTATCATGAACAATAAGTGCTTGGAAGTAAACGGCTAGGTATTTTTGTCAGGACTCGCCAAAAAATCCTTGTTAATATTTATCCCAAATTTTAAATAAATGCAATTCCATATGGAAAATTCACATAAGTTAGGCTTCTTGGTCAATTAATGAAATCTCAAATGCCAAAATTCGGTAAAGTAGCAACCTTACTAGAATGTGGCACAAACATATTAATGGAACTTCAAATGCAAAAATTAATGCCATCAACTAGTTCTCATCAGATGAGTATTTTGCAAGTTTCATTTGAATGCAATGAAGAGGGACGCAGATTACAAAAGCAGACAGAAACAGAGCTCAAAATCACTTTTATACAGCACAGGCTTAAAGTATTAGTTCCAATCCTTTGAATTCAATTCAAACATAAGTGTCATATCTTTTTAGGTCATAAGAGAGATCCATTTGTGCTCTGGTAGTAGTTGTAATATCTAAATACAGAGTACACACATTGCAAAAGTCTTTTTTGTTCATTGATTACTATTATCTTGAACATATCATGGTTTGGAATATTTATGGCTCAAAAATGAGGTCAAATATTACTCAAGAAAAAACAAAACATTCAGACCAAAGGATACATAAGCTTTAGTTGCCACTACCAATTGAGGAGATGAAATAATGGAGCCAGCACATTAACCATATAATACTACTATTGACTTTCTTATACGTGAACCTCCGAATTGCCATAATCGAACCGGCGATCTAAGGACACTAATGGATTTTGTATACCACTACAGTCCTCAGCTCTACCAACTGAGCTAAGGTCGGCCTGTTGAAAGCATGTTTAGATAATTAATCTTGTATTATAAAGCAAATATAATTTTTCAGACCATGTAATTTGGCTCATTAGAAATAGGAAAGAAAAAACTTACCAACCAGTTTGTTTTGGAAATAAAAGGACAAAACTGTCACCATTTTCATGACCTTAATCTACGTTCATAAATAATTCATTCCTGCCTGTTATTTGTCACGAAGGTCGTGTGATTGTTCAAAGCCTTGACGTCTCTCCACCAACTCAAAGTTCTGTATAGAGAAGTTGTTCTTTAACAATATAATGGCACCAACAAATTAGAGCTTTGACCAAGGCATATAATTCAATAGCTCAGCTAACGCATTTTGTCAAACAATTGGCAAATATTGAAGAGTAATGGAAATAGTATAAAATGAATGGATTTTAAAACTACACAGTAATATTTTAAAATTAACAAAAGGAATGAGACTAAAGACATTTCCGGACCTCCTAAAGTAATAAAATGAACATGAGATTGAAGGAACACAACATATTTTAGTTTGTGGGAGCAGCTGCACCTTAGCTACAAGCATGGAAGAGTAGTCAACGACTATCATACTTGAGCTTTACATAAAGGGTGCAATAATTTAGATAATAATGCCAATACAATGTTAATCTACATTTTGGTTTTGTTATAAACTTGTAACAGATACAAAGAAATGGCAAGGTACTATTCTACCACTAGACCACTGGTGCGGATATAAGGCAGCTTAGCACATTTGCATTCGCAAAAATGCTCTAGGAATACAAAACGGGAAGGGAAAAACTAATTTGCAAATGGAGATGAGGGGTATCGAAGCCCGTAACTCTCGCATGCAAAGGAGCGCTCTACCACTTGAGCTACATCTCCAGCCAGTCAAATCTTCTTGAGATGCTTTCAGAAACAAAGAATAACGTAGTGAGCATCGATGTATGTGAACCTATATGGGCTAAAATGTAAATTACCCCACGCCTGATAAACTCACAGAATAATCCAAACACCTGATAAAGTGGATTCATAAACTTTATCTATCACCTCACCCTGCCCTAAATCATCCAAACTATGCAATAGGAAACCCAGCATTTGAAAAGTGAAGCATGCCCTAATAACAACGAATTCACTAACTTACAGGAAAAATACCAATTCATGTACGGCACCGCAGAGATTGTAAGCAATGCAATTGAACAAAATAGTCCAACATCATCAAATCCTATGTCCTACTACACGCTTTTGGTAAAGACTTAACTAGATCAACAAAAAACATGAAAACTCCTTAACAAAAGGGAAATGCTTCTGATATTATAAGATAAAGACCTTAACAAAATTCAAAGTAGAAGTGTGTATTCTCCAAAACCAGGCATAATCAACACATATTTGTATCTTCTTTGGGTTTTTCACAGTTCCATCAGTTAATTTTAAAATTTAAAACATTTCTACCAAAAGTGAAAACCCTAATACGAAGAAATGTCTAACCCAATTCAAATCCTCGACCGACATTTACATGAAACGCCGATGAAGGGCAGCCGAAGAAAAATCAGCAGCAGTATGTATATACCTGTTACTGCTCGAAAAGAATATCAATTGTAACAGACAAGCTTGCAAGGAAACATGGAAAAGATATAATAAAAGCAACAGTGCATGCACAGAACATGTGGGGAAGGCATTTGCCATCTGTCGTGCTCAGTTAAACGCCACTAGACATCCTATGCACAAAGAAACAAGCCTCCCGTAAATGGCACGCCTGCTGCCCTACAAAACGCCACGCTCCCATATGTGCAGATATTTTTCCCCATCATAGTATAAATACAAAATTAAAAAGACTACCGGGAAAAAGACGGGTGACCAATCACAAAGTAGATTATGAAACTGGAAACTTCGTTTAATGCAAAAATTGATAAGAACCATAATTTAAAGCGAATGTGTTATGAACGGCACAACTACCGATGGAAGGACTAATTGCAAATAAGAGGGTGAAAACAACAGTCCCCGCCATAGAGGCAGGGACTAACAAGAAAAAACATAAAAGTTATATTATATGAATTTTTTCTACGATTAACTACCCAATACAAACAACGCTTTGCATCATAAACCTAACAAAATTACTATCATAGAGTAATTTCACATTTTACGATCTATGAACTTAATCCAGCCTTTTCCGTGACTATAACTACCTAATACAAGCCGTGACTATAACAACCTAATACAAGCAACACTTCACAACATAAACCTGAACAAAATTAGTATGATAGAGTAATTCACATTTTACGATCTATGAACCTGCTCAGATGTTGGTTCAAGTTGAGTTGGCTCTACAGTCCATTCATTTTCCTGTTCAAGTTTCTTGACTGTCAAAACTAGCTGCAATCCAGCCTTTTCCATGACTCCTCTGGCCTTCCCAGCTAAATAAATTACATTCCACAAATTGTCTTCATCGAATTCTTGTGCCAACTGCCGAGAATACTTGATCAGAACATTCGGTAGTTTTGAAAGGGAGGCAGCTATTACATTTCTCAACGATCTTCCTGTCCAATTAGCAGCCAGATCATCCACCCCATTAACCTCCTTTTCCACTACTCTGCATAATTTGTACAGGCTATATTTGGTTGCTATTTCCATAAAACTCATAGAATCATGCAGATCATGTTGTATTAGCATGTGGGCTTCGAGTACAGTCACAGCTTCATTGGACAGCTTGCTTATACATTCAGTAGAAGTTCTAATTTGGGAAGAATCCGTAAGATGTTCATAAAGTGCTTGTAGTCGGCAGAATTCTTTATCAGCAGCCATGCTTAATTGATGGGATTCGGTACTGAGACTGTCAAGAAGATTGAATCCAATTAATCCGTCAGCTTCTACCTGGGTATAATCCACTAAATTTAGTAGATCCCATGCTTGACGGCACGCTTCCACAGCGCTGGAGAGGCGATCAGACTTGCAGCCAGCAAGTTGAATGAGAAGATGCATCAACGATACTGCTGTCATCTTCCAGCAGGGCTCATCTAGATTGGGAAAATACTTTGTAACTTGTGGCAATTTTTCCGTTCTAAGCTTATCCATTAGCTGATATCCTTCTTCAACGGGTTGAAGAGAAAACTGATGAAAATTTGAGATGAGAAAATCACACTCCTTACCTTTATCACGGCCTTTCTTCATGAGAAGTTGTACTTGAGTAATAGAACTTGTGTTGGCGTTCCATAGAGAAGGTGGAACTTCGCCTGGCATACACAGCCGCTCCAAAACATCTGCAAAGTCATCATAACGCGGACCCGAGACTAGGGTTTTCCCGCCCTCTTTGCTCTTATGTGGGGAACTTACAGTAACTATATAAAACACCAACTCAAAGAGAAACAGAGAAGATTTGCTCAGCCAAACCATACAGATCTGAAGAGCACAAAGCAGATGAAGTAGCTTGTGGAAGCGCATTCTGGCAACTACCATGGTGAGAAAGCCATTTAGATCATCCGGCCGCTGGTAAAGAGGAGATGCTTTCATGTCATAGATGTGAATCAAATCACGGATGCTGCTGCTCCAAAATTCCTCCACCCAAAAGTATCTTCGAAGGCTGAATGTCGGTTTTCCAAGCTTGGGAAAATAGATTAGAGCGGTGATCCATCTATAGCAGATGACAGCCCATCCAACGAGCAAGAAACCATAAATTGCACACACTTCAAAAAATAGCCATAGACTGTGATGAAAAAAACTGTGTAACATGTCATAATAATCTCTGTGCAGCAAACAGGCTTTGAGAATGGATAATATAATGTTGAGATAGACCACCATTGCAGCTGCTGAATTCAATACTGACCTAGCAATGACATAATCAGGCTGAGAAGCACGTGCGACAATCCATGACTTGAACATCTCCTCTTCAAAACCAGTCCAACAAAGTTTCTTCCGGATCTCCACTTTTGGGTCTCCACTTCTGTTTACCCCCATTTCATCCCCAGCCAAGACTACGGAGATCCTCTTGCTGAAAATGTTACGAATGGTGTAACCGGCCAAAACTGTACAGCATGATGCGCAAATAAGAAATACAACTGAGACAAAGAACACGCTATTAGATAGAATGAACCAATGGTAATAGGTTTCGTGACCCCTCATGTAATCTCTGAAGTCAGCTTTCTTCCCACCATAAACATAGCTAATTTCTGCGAGAATTTGAGGGACTAAACTAATTAAAAAAGCCGCAATGAGCCTCAAGTCCTTTCCTGAGCGAGTCCCCACCATTCCAGGGAGCACATATCCCATGAATACACAGATGCCAAGTCTCCCACCGTCAATAACTATCTGCCCATGAAGTAAGTACTCTAGCTTTTGTTTTTCAGAATATTCAAGATCATCATAGCTTAGACTAATGTTTAGATGGACGAAGTAAAGAACATTGATGGTGAGGGCACTGAGAACGAGAGCCTTTCCTGGCACCCAATGCTTTCGTTTCTGGAATGCCTTCCTTGCATCCACGGCCACAAAGAGCGTGAAGGATGAAAGATACAACAGCATGAACATAAATCTACATATACTCGGGAACGACAGCAGCAACTGCAACTGATCATGCTTTGCCATGACAAAACACGCACAA
>MU225336.1:137438-149908 GCA_018584345.1 Thuja plicata | reverse complement strand
GTTAAACAAGCCGCGCGGTAGATGTTACGAATGGTTAGAAAAGGGAGCAGGATAAACGGTAACGGAAAAGTGCATAAATAAACAGAAGTGAAGGGGCAAGTAGAAGGACCGGGCCCACATCCACCTAAGCAGTCAAAGCTTAGTGTGTGATGTTTAAGGCTGGCCAAAAATAGCCATAGACTGATTAAAAAAACTGTGTAACCTGTAATAATAATTACTGTGCAGCAAACAGGCTTTGAGAATGGATAATATAATGTTGAGAGAGACCACCATTGCAGCTGCTGAATTCAATACTGACCTAGCAATGACATAATCAGGCTGAGAAGCACGTGCCACAATCCATGACTTGAATGTCTCCTCTTCAAAACCATTCCAACAAAGTTTCTTCTGGATCTCCACTTCTGGGTCTCCACTTCTGTTTACCCCCATTTCATCCCCAGCCAAGATTACGGAGATCCTCTTGCTGAAAATGTTACGAATGGCGTAACCGGCTAAAACTGTACAGCATGATGCGCAAATAAGAAATACACCTGAGACAAAGAACACGCTATTAGATAGAATGAACCAATGGTAATAGGTTTCGTGATTCCCCTCCCTCATGTAATCTCTGAAGTCAGCTTTCTTCCCACCATAAACATAGCTAATTTCTGCGAGAATTTGAGGGACTAAACTAATTAAAAAAGCCGCAATGAGCCTCAAGTCCTTTCCTGAGCTAGTCCCCACCATTCCAGGGAGCACATATCCCATGAATACACAGATGCCAAGTCTCCCACCGTCAATTAGCAGCTGGTAGTGAAGTAAGAGCTTTAGCTTTCTCTTTCCAGAGTATACAAAATTATCAGAGCTTAGAATGTTTAGATCGACGAAGGCAAGAACATTGATGGTGAGGGCACTGAGAACCAGAGCCTTTCCTGGCACCCAATGCTTTCGTTTCTGGAATGCCTTCACTGCATCCACGGCCACAAAGAGCGTGAAGGATGAAAGATACAACAGCATGAACATAAATCTACATATACTCGGGAACGACAGCAGCAACTGCAACTGATCATGCTTTGCCATGACAAAACACGCACAACTTCAATCTTCAAGCAATACACACCACTATAATCCTCTCACCTTCTCTGTAATCTAATTCTCTATAGAATTCTGATCCGCAAAGAAGGGTAAAAGATCAGCATCAATCAAATCCACAAGCAGTAAAAGATCAGCATAATAGATTGTAGAAATCTAATTTCATTAATCATAATAGCTATTGACAAAACATTTATTTATATTTAATAATTAAATTAAAAATAAAAATATAACTGTCACATCAGCACTTAGGCAGTTGTCTATGCTTTCCATTTAATAATTAAATTAAAAGTTAGAATATAATTGTCATGGCAGAAAGCAGAACTCAGAACGAAATTTCCAAATTTTGTCATGGAATATTTGAAGCAACTTCAGGTGGATTTTGCTTTAGATGTTACATATAATTGAAAGAAGAGGAAAGATGCGAAAACGTGAAAGAGCTGCAATGCATTCAATCGTCTTGACATAGAGTAGTCCAAGTTTTTCCTGCTGTTAGAGGAAAATCTGTACGTCCATTAGAGAGGGACAATTAATATCAATTCAGAATCGTATATCCCATGTCGGGAGATTATGGCTCATAACAAAATTATTACCAGCTTGAATAATCTAATTTGAATTTTATTAAAATTATTTGCTTTAGATGTTACATATAATTGAAAGAAGAGGAAAGATGCGAAAACGTGAAAGAGCTGCAATGCATTCAATCGTCTTGACATAAAGTAGTCAAAGTTTTTCCTGCTGTTAAATGAAAATCTGTACGTCCATTAGAGAGGGACAATTAATATCAATTCAGAATCGTATATCCCATGTCAGGAGATTATTGCCCGTAACAAAATTATTACCAGCTTGAACAATCTAATTTGAATTTTATTAAAATTATTTAGTTTATTAAACAAGAGAAAAGCTGATATTTTATAAAGTTTAATATAAAGTAATTTTAAACAAGAAGTAACAGAAAAGCAATTTTTTTGTATGGTTTGATTAAATACAACATTAAACATATAATCTATTTAATATAAATACATGGAATAAAATGTAGTTTTCGTACATCTTATTAATTATATTACAAAAATTTAACTAACTTGATTTCAAATAAATAAATTAAATCTTCAAATATAATGTTTAAACATTGTGTTTTTTCTTTATACTCATCTTATTTCATTTAGAAATAAATAAATTATAAATATATATTCTAAAAGATTTATTTTCATGACATCCAAACTAAAATTGATTCTTCCCCTTACTTGTTCCATCTATATGAGGCCAAACTTTAGGGGCACTATCATAGGAAAACTAAAGAAACTAAATCAAAAGAATACTTAAGTTATGAAAGCACCTTCATGTTAAAAGATCAACTCCTCAAAGATGTCATTCTCCCTAAATCTATTACTACCACACTCATTGTTTTTCTCACCTTTCAAATGGAAATTATGATACATATGATTAAATGAATGACTATTTATTTATACATGTATCAAGCATTTAAATCCTTTATGCAATTGCCATCAAATATGATAGATACTCTACCAAGTATTTCTACAAAATAAATAAATAAGGGTGCCAAAGATGAGATCTTCAAAGCATACCTATGGTCCAAATAGTTAGAGCCTCAACAATATTTTTCTTTGACACTTCAGCATTGCTACAATATATATTTTCATTTTTGAGGATGGGATCATCCAACCTCTAGATTGTGCGCTAAAGTCTAGATGGCTAATTTGAGGTTCGCTTTGCCATAGTTCAATGTTCAAGCCCTTTTTGCACTAAAACCAATTTAACCATGTTTTTTATTTTAAAAAGCAGCCAAAACTGGGGGCTGACCCGAACAGAAAACTAGCACAAGGAGTGCCAAGAACCAACAAACCACCCACAGCAAACCCTCAGCCTATGCCAATTTTGAAAACCAAAAACCAAGAAAGAAAATCAATAGGCCCCAGCTCCAACACAGAGTTGGTAGCCAGCCTGGAAGTCCTAACAGGCCCCAACCTCACCATGAGGTTGGTAACCAGCCTGTAGTAGTGATTAACAGTAAAGTTAGTATTAACAGTAACAAACAACAGATAGCAGAAATTAGCAGTAAAAACTAGTCTGGTAGTCTTCACAGGCCCCAACCTCACCATGAGGTTGGTAACCAACCTGTGGTAGTAATTAACAGTATAGTTAACATTAACAGTAGAAAACACCAGATAACATAAACTAGAATTAATACGGAGATCAAACAGGCCAACAACGCCCAACCGAAGAGTCCAGTCAAAAAGGTTCACCATAGACAAAAAGGGGGCTAATTGGGGTTACCTTCCCCGTCTTTTAATAGTAGCTTCAGCCAATCGTCCGCAAGGAATTGGTACAATTTTTCCTCCTTATACTCACCTCCTAGGTTCGTTTTCTCCATGTGAAGGAGTTGGAGTGTAGTGGCAGCTGCGTGCATGACCTTCACAGCAAAATCTGCAATCCTGTTGAAGCTTTCCCTGAGATTATTGATTTCCGCTCTCATTTCCTTTATCTCCACCTTAGGGACAGACAACAACTCCTAAGGACCAGCATTACTAATGGGGGTGTCACTCACCGCATCATGCAGTTTATCCTCTATTTTTTTAGGGTCCTTCGGGTAATGTTTATAACCAGCTGAGGGCTAGGGGACTGTGGGGTTAGGAGCGGGGAATCCTCTTTCTTCTCCTCAAAGAGTTTTCTGTTGGAGAGGTCATAGGCTGGGAGACCGAAACTGGCCGAGACTTGAGAGTCATGGCTTTTCACAGACCCCTCCACAACAGGGCTTTGCTTCTTTTTTTCCTTATTCTTCTCCTTGACCTTAATTTTCTTTCCCATTTTAGAATTCCCCCTAGTTGCCTGCTTGATATCTTTTTCCTCCTTCGAATCTTCTTCCTCTTCTTCCTCTTCAGTACACCTCTTTCTCACCGCTTTTTGCTTGTATCTAGTTTTAGTGGCTAGTCTGTTAGATCTCTGTCTACTGTCATTCTCCTCCTCCTCACCTTCAGAATCAATGGTGATTTGGTCATCGTCGACAGAGCTCTATTTATTTTTCTTGGAGACCGGGGTTTTGGAGGAAGTCGTGGGGTTGGAGAGTGTGACTTGAAGCTCATTAGGGTTCACAGAGTGCTATGTGGGGATAAGCAGAGAAACAATCCTAGGCAGGCAGAGGGCTAAGTGGAAATTGTAAAGGCAAAGCATTAAGCCCTGATGGAGGGAGGATGCAATAATTCTGCCTAGCTTTCATTTTTTCTCTAACATCCATAACAGACGCTTCCATAGAATGGAGCACGAAAAATGGAAAGGATATGAAATTGTTGTACCTGAAGTGGTTGTGGAGAGGGAAATGGTAGTTGTAATAGGTGCCGAAGCGACCTTTCAGAGTGATGTACTTCATCAGGATGAGGCAGATTTTATCCCATGGGTCGAGCAACGATAATCTGTTGAATCCTCCCCTAAAACGTTTAAGAATCTCTACTTTTTTAAGGAACCATTTCATATGGGTGTCATCATGGCTTTTGGTGATCTTCTTCCATTTTTTCCCCTCTGTGGAGAGACCCGTGGCTTGTGTGATCACCTCCTCATTAATCTCAAATGTTATTCCATTAATTGTTACTTTACGCTCATCCCAAGTTTTCACCAACTGCAGCAAGACCAGTTCATCACTGCCGCCCATAGCCTTCATGAATGGGAAGAAACCACCCTCCTTGAGGTAGTTAAGAATGCACAGATTTTTGATTAAGTCATCCTCGATCCTAGCGGGTTCCACCCACACCATGTCTCCACCCATCTCCAAGCTGTATTCAGGCAAGTCTTCCAGTCTTAACCGACATCCCACCTTTCCTTCCTTCTTTCAGCACAACCCTAACCAGAGTGGAGCAATAAACCCAGCAAATGTAACACTTTTGTCTCCAACAAAAAAACCAGGTGGTAATAATGTCTGTCTGCTCACAGAGAAGGCTCGTACTATTCACATGGTTTGCCGATATGAGCGAATAAGCTTTTCATATCGAGAAATGATTTTGCCTTAAAGGCCATAAAGGCTTGATGTTGCAATTAATCACATCATTCATTTCATTCTTTCCCTTGCGTGTGTTATGCTCCATGTCTTCTTTTAATTTGAAAAAGCTCGTACTCTTTCTAAAAATGGCTTTGCTGGCCCATCTTTCAAGCTGACTATAATTAATATGACCACATCCCATATCTCTTATAAAATTTGAAATGATGCGGTGCCTCGTGAATTTGCCCGCCGACTTATTCAACCAATCAACATCAGCCTTGTTAGACATTATTAAATTTGCTTTCTTTTTCCACAAACCGAATAACATGCTTGGGTAGGGAGTTTAAGTTTCTCCAACATCTTAAGCTATCCACCACAAGACCCAAGGTTGTCAGCATGTCTTCCACCGCATTGCCTTCATGATAAATGTGCTGAAGTTTGAATTCATTGAACCTGGGGAGCAACGAACAGATGTCATGCAACACATTTGCCAAAATCCAGCCAATAGTATAGTTCCCTTTAACTAGCTCGATAACAATTTTAGAATCACCTTCTATGATTAATATTTTAATCCCTATATCAGACGCCGCCTTGAGACCCCATAGGAGGGCAGACATCTCAGCCAAATTATTAGATCCCTTTCCAAGTTGGACCGCATAGGCCAGGATAAGGTGACCATTATGATCACGAAGAATACCTCCTCCCACAGCAATGCCATTAGAGGCAGCCCCATCAAAGTTCAACTTAGTTATGTTTTCCTCCGGGGGTGACCATTTAGTGTTTAGTCTTTTCAAAATTTTGGAGTTGTCCATCACATAGAATGAAGTGGGAAGAGCCCATTCCTTGGCTATCATACACTCTAGTCCCTTGGGGGGGCAGGGGGGATTTTCCTATGATAGGTTTCCAGATTTTCTTTCAGCAGATTCACAGTCAGCCGCATTGTACCTTCAACATTACTGTCTTCTCCTCTAAAAATCTGGTTGTTTCATTCCTTCCATAGACCCCAGTAGACATGCGGGGGTAATAATCACCAAAGGATGTGAATGAGAGGATGCTCAACAATTCAACCCCAGTTACTAATGAATTGGGCTAAGTGCTCCAAAAAAACCCAGTCCAGCTGCAGTTTACTCATTATTTTTCCCCACACCTGAGAAGCGTAAGGGCAGTGAATAATAATATGATTTATAGACTTTGCCTGCATTTTACAAAGAACACACTTGTTGACCAGCTGAACCCCCCATTTCTGGAGGTTGTCTAACATAAGGATTTTTTCGTGAAGAGCGGTCCACTAGAAGAAATTAATTTTGGGAATAAGCTGGGGGAGCCACACCTTTCCCCAGCTCAACTCATCGGCCAGAGCCTAATGTTAGTATGGTAAGAAGATTTGACTGTGACCTCCCCCGATTTGTTGTGGCACCACACAGCCTTATCAACAATTTGAGAAATGGGGATCCTGATCTCAGCAATCATTTTCTGTAGTTCCATAATGTGGGTTGGGATATGCTCCTGGTCATGATAAGCATTAGCAAGGTTCTTCCATTTCATATCTTGAGAAATGTAGTCACTGACTTTGTCTCCAAAGTGAGAAGTCAAACGATCTCTGAGGAGACAAAATTTATTTCTACTGAGAGGTTTATCTCCTACCCACCAGTCCTCCTTGAAACTTATCTGCTTACCATCACCAACCACCCATTTTAAGCCTCTAAGGAGGGATCCTTTACTTTTCACCATGAAATTCCAGAATTTAGACCCAGTGGGGTAGCTTTGAGCCGTGGGGAATTGGTCATTTAAGTAGTATTTGGCCTTCAGAATTTTGCACCAACCCGAGTTACCTTTAAAGAGTTGCCACCCAAGTTTGGTAATTAGCACCTTGTTAAGATCTTTTATCTTTCTCACTCCCAGTCCTCCCACCTTCTTCAGTTGGCACACTGTTTCCCAGCTAATCAGGTTCATTTTAGTCTTTTCCTCCGTTCCAGACCATAGGAAGTTCCTTTGGATTTTTTCCAATTTCTCAGTAGTTCTGTCATTGATTTTGAAAAGAGATAGAAAGTAAACCGGTATTCCTTGGAGGACCGCTGCCAGTAATTGAAGCTTTCCCGCATTACTTAGGACCTTGCCTTTCCATCCTGCCAATTTTTTCTGCATTCTTTCAAGTATAGAGTTCCAGAAAGGGTTGGAGACTTCCTTAACAGTGAGGGGGAGCCTGAGATAAGTGTTGGGAAGTATACCACCCTTACACCCAATACATTCTATAATTTTCAATTGGGTTCTTTGTTCATAATTAAAGAAGTAAATTTTTCTTTTACTGTAATTAATCACCTGACCTGAGGCCTCCGCATAAACACAGCAAATCTTTCCAAGCTCTCGCTTCTCTGATGCAAGACTTCCCAAACACAAATGTGTCATCCATAAATTGTTGGATGATTTTCGGAGGAAGAGTGGAGGCCAATTTGAATCCAGCAATGTGGCCAAAAGCCTCCAATCTCAACAGATTACAGGTCAGCACCTCTGCCACAAGGAGGAACAGATAAGGGGAAAGGGGGTCACCTTGGCGCAAGCCCCTCTCCAGATTAAAGGACCCCCAAGGAGAACCATTAACTAGAACTGCAAATTCAACAGTTTCTACCGCCTCCTTGACAATTCTAATGAAATTTGCATTAAAGCCAAGCTTATTTAGAACCCCGTACAGGAATTTCCAAATCACCTTATCATACACCTTAGAGATATCAAGTTTCAGTGCCATGCCAACATTATTACCTCTATCCATCGAGTGAATGATTTCATGGGTAGTGATAGCCGCATCAAGGATTTGCATTCCTGGAACAAACCCCTTCTGGTTGGGGTTAATAATTTTATCCAAGAGAGGTTTGATCCTATTAGCGATGATTTTTGAAAGGATTTTATAAACTGTGTTACAGAGGCTGATCGGCCGGAAATCACTTAGTTCCTTGGGGTCTTGGATTTTAGGGACTAGAATAATGTAAGTTTTATTAATACTCTTGAGAATTTTTCTAGTTCTAACAAAATCATGGGCAACATGGATAATATCATATTTTATGATGTCCCAAAAATGCTGGAAGAAAGCCGGAAGAAATCCATCCGGCCTAGAAGATTTAAAAGCCCCCATGGAGAAAATCGTGGTTTTGACTTCCTCTTCTGAGACCTTAGAAAGAAGCCAATCATTCTCTTCTCTAGAAATAACACTCAGGATAGCCTCCAGAAGATGGGAGCTGGCAGTGTCAGCCCCCCTCCGAAGCGTGTTTCTAAAGGTATCACGAAAGAAATCCGCTGCATGTTTACCCATTTCTTCATCCTCACTCATCACCACCCCACCGGCAGCCAGTGATTTGATAGTGTTCCTTCTCTTATGAATTGAAGTAGATCTATGGAAAAAAGCTGAGTTGCGGTCCCCTTCCTTGACCCATTGGATGTGAGATCGTTGCTTCTAGAAGATTTCCTCCCTTTTGATGTTATCTTTCCATTTATTCCTCCATCTCTCTTCCTCAATATGAGCTTCCCTAGTTGAATTTCCCATGGCCATTTCATTTTGAAGGAGTTTAAGTTTTTCCTCTATCTCTTTTTTGCACTAGAAAATGTCCCTGAACTTGTTTTTGCTCCATCCGTGGGCCTCATTTTTAATAATTTTAAGCTTCTCAGCTATTCTAAACATAGCTGTACCTCTAATAGGCGTGTTCCACCACCTTTTTATGCAGTCTTCAAATTCCTGGTGAGAATGCCACATGATCTTGTAGCGGAATGGTCGGGGTCCAGCATGGGCTTTTTCCACCTAGTCAAGAATCAGAGGAGAGTGATCAGACACAGTCCATGGGAGGTGCGAGAGACCTATTAGAGGGGCAATATCCCACCCACTAGAGATCAACCATCTGTCCAGCCTAACCTGAATAAGGTTTCTACCTTTTCTATTGTTAGACCAGGTAAACCCCGTACCCTGTAACTCAATATCAACCAAATCACTAATCCTCATGAAATCTGCAAGCTCATGCATACTATCAGAATAATCTTGGGAGCCTCCTAATTTTTCAGAGGGAAACAGGGGGGAATTAAAATCCCCAGCACATATAACAGGGAAATCATGGTTGGCATCAATGAGGTTAGAGATTTCCCCCCAGAGTCTACCCCGTTCAGTTCTAGAGTTTCGGGCATAAATGTTGAACATATACCATGAAGAATTATTCCAAGTAAAAAATGCAACAAGAAAGTTGTGAGAAGAACCCATAATTTTACCAGATAACTTACTAGGATTCCAGAGAGTAGCAACACCACCTGAAGCCCCATCAGCTTCACTGTATAGGAAGGCCGCCCCAAGCCAAATTTTATCAACCAGTAGCGCAAAAATACTGTGCTTCATTTTAACTTTTGTATGAGGACCATATCAACTCGGAGCTCCATAATATACTTCTTTAAAGCAAACTATTTTTGTGGGATGTTCATGCCCCTTATGTTCCATGAGAGGAACTTCATCTTTTACCTTTTTGAGAGTCTTCCAGGGTCAGTTGCCTTCCGCTAGCAATGGCCCTTGCTGCTTCCTTAGCTCTGGTCTCCTTGGCAGTCAGACGACCCACTTTGTTTTCACTCCCTATATCAACCTTCATTTTTTTTTCCAGTCCATCACCCATCTTCTTGCTCCTGGTTTTCCTTTTAGGTTCTGACCAGTCGGGGACCGAGGTCGATGGTGATAGGGAGGAAGCTCTCAAAATTTCCTCACCAAGGTCTAGACCGCACTGCCAATTGGAAGAAGTTTCCCCCCATAATTTTCCCATCAAAGCACTTCCAGAGACCCGAGTCTTGTTTTCCATGTTGGTATCATAACCATTTGGACTATTAATGATAGTGTTGGAGACATCCATTAATACTATGACCATTTCTCCAACAACAGGGGTCGTACCCATCTCCACTACAGAGTTCACTCTGAGAATCTCACCTTCTTCTAAAGCCTCCACCTTCTCGGCTTTTGTGTTCCTTTCTGGCTCTTCCTTTCTCTGCCTTTTTTCTCAGGCTTCAGTCTTCTCAGTCTCTATGTTTTTTACAGACCCTTCTAACTCTAGTTCATTACCTTGGGGGGGGGACTCCATCATTGGAAGGAAGAACATCTGTTGTATTCACCATAGTCACAATAGACTCACCATTGTTAACCTTAGGCGATGGGAAAGGTTGTTCCTTCGGCCTAGCAGAGCCCTTGCAGTTAGTCACCACATGCCTATTTTTCCCACAATTCTGGCAATGTAGTGTGGCATTTTCATAAACAATGGCCTGGTTCCAATTCCCCCACTTGGACTTAAGTAGTACAAAGTTGGGAAGTGGGTTATTCATCATGACATTGACACAAAATCTAGCAAACACCAGGCGAGATTTTGATAGAGTAACTGAGTCAACAGTCACATAAATTCTAAAGGAGTTTCCTATCCATCTAAACACTTTATTATCCCAAAATTCTAGGGGGAGACCAGGAAGCTGGACCCAAACCGAAGCAGCTTTTTGCAGATCAATTTCTGGGTTAAATCCAGGCTTCCATTTAGCCATCAAAAGAGCATGCTTCCCGTAGTACCAGCTCCCTGTAGAAACACTGCTAAAATCTTCCTTAGCATTAAATCTAAAAAGAAACAACCCCCCTGGCATAGCAGAAACTGACAGAGATCCTTTCACTTTCCACCTGGCCGTACACCTGTTATGCACCATCTCTATGGTGGGCCTAAAGGCCACAAACCTCCCAACAAGGGCAAGGTGTAGGGTAGCAGATATGTCCTCCACAACTCCATTTGGGACAGAGATTCAGGACCGTATTCTCTCGCCGAGAATTCAGGCATCTCAGGAGTGTCAGGAATCTCAGATCCCAACACCGCCATCTTCCATCCCCCCAACGCAACAACATTATCCACCTTTATAGGCTTAGGAGGGGACTCCATGGTATCAGTTAAGGCAACATGCGACTCAACCATCTCAGAGGAAAAGGAGCCAATCCCTACCAAAGGGGGTTCAAAATCATCTCTCCCCGCAAGGACCAGGAATAGGTCCGGACAATCACCTCCCAGCCCCCCCGATGGAGTGTGGGACGAGGTAGAAACACCCATTCAGAGCCGATGCAGATCCCAACATTCAAAAGGTGCAGAGTGGGAAGTTGCAGACGCTTGATTTAGGAATTATTATGGAAGTTAATAGTAGTTGATTAATATTTCGTCAAATATGTTCCTTAGGCCTATCATATATCATATTTTGTCAAATATGTTTAATGGAACTCATAATCAATGATTATTTCATTTTAAATGTTCTCCTAACTATGAGATTAGGGGTTGATTGTTTTTTCTCTTCAAAGACTCATATAACTCTCTCCGAACTTCCATAGCTTATAAGGATCAAACATAGCTCTTTTTTCAAGAGATACTTGATTTTTATTAAGATCTAACTAAATACTTTGTTTTCATAATACTCTACACTTGGATAGTTACCTTTTCATTCATCCTATTCCTTTTTAAATTAAAATGGAAGAAAATCAATGAGAAACTTATATAAGTATGTTGAGATTAATAAGACCTCAGAGGATTTATTGAAATCACATTTACACTTTGTTTTTTATATTGTATATTATATTGTAGTACATGAATCAATTCTAACTTTTTTCTTTATCATTAATAGTATTATCATCATCACAAATATTAATTCCTTGTATCCATCTTCCTTACTCTTAATTATTACTTTGTTAACCATCTTATTTTTTATTACAAAAAAATCCATTTCATTTTTTATAACTTTCATTTCCTTAGTTCTTTATTCCACAATTTATTTTAAATTCAAATAGATAATTTCTATATTTTATAAATAATAATTCATGATAACTCTCATCTCTCGTGATAAGAAATGCTACACTTGACCATCAATAAACTATCATCTGACACCTTTTTATAGCAATCCAAAGTTTTTTTTTGGATTGTTATTAGGTGCTATTATTTCTAATGTGCAAAAGAAGTTTTAAGAAAAAACCATTACATGTACACTATATGAATCAAAATAAATTGACTATATTGTCCACCGTCCAAATGTAGTTGGTTCCTTGTTTGAAATGTTAGAGAAAAAAAGAAATACTAATCACAAAATAGATGAAACCTTCCCTTTCTTTAATTTCTTTCTCCTACACTCATACTAATTACAATCGTATTGTTTTACCATCCTTGAAATAGACACCAAACTAAAATAAAAATAGCACGAGTATGCAAATTTCACCCTTACAAAATCATTCTTAAGAATAAGTCAAACATACAATTTAAAAATGATCCCATAAACATGCCATATATAGATGACTTAATATACAAGCTATTGACTCATTATTTTGGTACTTGAAATCCATTTTCTTAGATGCTTTTATATATGATCTACTTAATATAATTACATCAAATAA
>MU225336.1:120679-133180 GCA_018584345.1 Thuja plicata | reverse complement strand
CAGAAGAACAAGAATCAAAATAATCAAAGAAATCAGAATCAGCAAAGACAAAGAAGTTATCCTCAGCAAAATGTTAGAAGCCCTCAGAACATTACATGTCAGATATGTAATTACAATGGACACACAGCCAAGCAGTGCAGCATGATGAATAATAACATCAGACCTCCTATCATTTGTCACTCATGTGGAAAAGCTGGACACATATCTAAGCATTGTAGATCTAGAGAAGAGAGACAGGAAAGCCCTAAAATGTCAGAAGATTCACCTCTTCCTGTATCTCCTCCGACATTCCACCTTTTGCACCTCTGCCCAGCACCCACTTAACCAGAGTCTTTCAAAATACACAAACACAGCACCAGAGGGCAGAAATACTCAAGGCAAAAAACCAGGTGGGAGTAATATTCATCGTTTTAAAGAAATGGCAAGTACCAGTCACATGATTGGCTAGAGTGATTGCAGCGCCTTCGCAGATTGTGACAGGGTAAAAGCACAAAGCTATGTCACGTTAGGACCACTTATCAACACAGCTTAATTTGAGTATTTCTAAATAAAAATTAATTTTTGTCAAACATATGGTCTAGCTAGATTCATTCTAGCTAAGCTAGATAAGTGGTTAAACTTTTCCAATTGGAAATGTCTATTAAATGCATGTTTTATACCATTACCAAAGAAACAAAATTATTTGAGAAGATCGATGTTTCAATAACCCCTACTCTTTTTAATGATATTTTTTAAAAATATAAAAAATACCCTTTTGTAGAGCTCAGAGTCAAGATTATTGTCATATAAAGTTTATATTATTTTGATTAGATCTAATATATTATAATTTCTAAATACAACAAGTAGGTATTTTAACATTCGAAAAGATGTTGCTTCAAATAAGTAAAAAAATAGTAAATCATATCAAAAAATTTCAAATTCATATTTAACACTAGAGGAGAGAGTCATCTTCAAGAATATGTAATTTTTTTTAGAATAGTGTAGATTTGATAGGGGAAATTTGGTGGGAGATGAAAACTGTCGATTTTAGAAAGTTCAACTTTGAGCAATTATAACGGAAAAAATATACATTGAAAACCAATCTTTCTTGTTTTCTACACTAGCTATACATTTTATCTATAACATATTTTTAAATCAGAGGAAAAATAGATTATTTTCATATAATTTTTTGGTGGGAACTAGACCCCAGATTTTCAGCAGTTTTCAGCAATTGAAATGTGGACTTCAAAAATTAAAAAACTATGTCAATTCTTGTTCAAAAATAAATAAATAAATATAGGCATAAACTTCATGCATTTTTAAAACATTTCATTAGTTTACATCATCCTCAAATTCTAAATACAAATGCCACTTTTTATGTTGTTAAAGTTGAATAGTTTGCATGCTGTGGTCCTTTTCCTTTATAAAAGTGTAACACAAGTTTGTACTTTTACCCGACATGATTGCCTTTCCCATCATTAATGCACCACTTCACCCCATCCATCTTGTCAAGATCTTCCGACCTCGTGCTTTTCCCCACGTCAGCACCAAATTTGAAAAAGCCCTACTTATTCCAAAATTGGAATTAATATCTCGTCTTTTCAGAATTCTGATAATATTAAAATTGTTTCCTATAAATTTTTTAAAATTTGAATTCACCCCAATCCTCATGATATTGTCCTCCGCCTCTCCCATCCAATCAAAAACGTCCTTGTACTCCATAAGTTAATTGCTTTCTTTTTTGACAAGCAAGGGAGTTTTCTTGGAAATGGAGACCAAGTTTCTCCAGCACCTAAGGTCTTGTTGATTAAGCCACATGGCTGCCAGCTTGTTAGCCACCGCATTTCCCTCGTAGTAAATGTGTTGTAATTTTAAATCATCAAATTTGGGGAGCAACAACCAGATGTCTTGCAGAAGATTAGATAGCCTCCAGCCATCTTTAAAATTTCCTTTAACCATTTCAATAATAATTTTGGATTCACCCTCAATGACCAGCCTTTTAACTCCCAATGTAGCCTCTACCTTTAGTCCCCAAAAGAGAGCAGAGACTTCCACCACGTTATTTGATCCCGATCCAAGATTTATTGCATAAGCAATGATCATTTTTCTATTTTTGTCTCAGAGGATACCTCCACTCGCAATAGATCCTTTGGAGGCAGCTCCTTCAAAGTTAAATTTGGTGAAATTTTCCTTTGGGGGGGACCACTTGGTATTCCTTCTCGCCACTGTCTTATAGCAGTCAAACTCATAGATGGAGGGAGGTAGCTGCTAGTCCTTAGCCACCAAATAATCAAAAGCTTTGGGGGGGGGGGGGGGGGGGGGGGGGAAGGGAGGATTTTCCAATGGCAAGCACCAAGGTTTTCCTTTAGTAGATTCACAGCTAGCCTTACTGTCCCATCAACATCTTTTTCCTCCCCTCTGAACACCCAGTTATTCCTTTCCTTCCATAAACTCCAACAAACATGTAGGGGTAACAGCCTCCAAAGGATGTTGATAAGTGGGTGGTCCGTGGGGTTCCCCTAGTTGCAGACGAATTGGTCCAAGTCCTCCATAAAGACCCAATTCATTCTCATAATGCTCATAATTTTGGACCAGACCAGAGTCGCATAGGGACAATGAATAAGAATGTGATTGATAGACTCGACATGTATTTTACATAGGGCACATCTATTGACCAAATGAATTCCTCTTTTCTAGAGGTTTTCCAGCGTAAGAATTTTACCATGGAGGGCTATCCACCAGAAGAAATTGATCTTGGCGATTAATTGGGGAATCCAGACTTTCCCCCAACTCTTTTCATCTACCATAGCTTTTAAGTTAGTTAGATAGACAAATTTCACCATGATCTCCCCCGATTTGTTATGACACCTAATGGCTTTGTCCTCAATAAGGGATATAGGAATCTTGATGCCATCAAGAAGCTTCTGAATTTCATTTATATAGGGTGGCACTTGAGTTTGATCCTAAAAAGCATCAGCGAGAATATTCCATTTCTTACCTTGAGAGATGTAGTCGCTGACTTTACCTCCAAAGTGAGAGATCAATATATCCTTGATGAGTCCAAGCTTTTCCTGTCCTAGGGGTTTTTCCCCCACCCACCAATCTTCCCAAAAATGGATCTGGGTGCCATTTCTGACCACCCATTTTAAACGTTTGAAAAGGATTCCTTTGCTTTTGTAAATGAAATTCCAGATTTTTGAGCCAGAGGGTAAATTTTGACCATAGGGGAATTTGTTATTGGAAAAGTACTTGGCCTTCATAATTCTACACCACCCATAATTTCCTCTAAAGAGCTGCCAACCCATTTTAGATATCAGGGCCTTATTTAGGTCCTTAATTTTTCTCACGCCCAGACCTCCCACCATCTTCGATTGACAGATAGTGTCCCAGTTAATCAGGTTCACTCTAGCCTTTTCCTCCATCCCCGACCACAGAAATTTTCTCTAGATTTTTTCTAGTTTCTCTACAGTTCTATCATTTATTTTAAAAAGAGATAAGATATAAATAGGAATACCTTGGAGGGCTATTGAGAGCAATTGAAGTTTTCTGGCATTACTAAGGACCTTACCTTTCCATCTAGCTAGTTCTTTCTACATTTTTTCCAGTATAGAGTTCCAAAATTCATCAGATACTTCCTTCATCGTGAGCGGGAGACCAAGATAGGTATCCAGGAGTGAAGCTCTCATATAGCCCAGACAATCCACAATTTTCATCTGCGTTCTATGTTCAGTGTTGAAGAAGTAAATTTTTCTTTTGTTGTAATTAATCACTTGACTAGACGCCAATGCATACTTGTTCAGGAGGTCTTTATATTCTCTAGATTCTCTAATGAAGGCTTTTCCAAAGAGAAAAGTATCATCTACAAATTGTTGTAAAACTTCAGGGGAAGAGTGGAGGCCAGTTTAAAACCAGCAATAGATCCAACTCCTTCCAGTCTCAATAAGTTTCGAGACAACACCTCTACCACCAGAAGGAAAAGGTATGGTGATAGAGGGTCCCCCTGACATAATCCCCTTTCCAGAGTAAAGGATCCCCAGGGTGTGCCATTTACCAACACAACAAAGTCAACCGTTTCCACCGCCACCTTTATAATTTTAATGAAATTATCATGGAAGCCAAATTTCCTAAGCACCCCATACAGAAAATTCCATACAACCTTATCATAAGCCTTGGAAATGTCAAATTTTAAAGCCATACCAGCGTTATTCCCTTTCTCCATAGAATGTATGATTTCATGAGTAGTGATAACAACATCAAGAATTTGTCTTCCCGGAACAAACCCCTTTCGGTTGGGATTAATTATTTTCCCGCGAAGGGGTTTGATCTTATTGGTGATAATTTTGGACAAAATTTTATAGGCAGTTTTACAACTACTTATGGGGCGAAAGTCACTCATGCATTTAGGATCCTGCACTTTAGGCATAAGGACTATGTAAGTTTTGTTAATTCTTTTCAGTATGCTACCAGTCCTGACAAAATCATAGGTAGCATGGATGAGATCATATTTGACAACTTCCCAAAAGTGTTGGAAGAAGGCCGGGGGAAACCCATCTGAACCCAGAGATTTAAAGGCTCCCATAGAGAAAATCGTAGTTTTAACTTCCTCCTCAGTAACTTGAGACAACATGGCCTCATTATCACCGTCAGTAACAACATTAGGGATAACATCCATGAGAAATTCAAAATCAGCATCCCTCCTAATCTGAGCCGGTCTTCAGAAAATATCTTGGAAAAAATCCGTAGCATGATTACAATATCTTCAACCTCCAAAAGCTGGCTCCCATTAGCATCCAACGATTTAATGGTGTTCCTTCTTTTATGTATAGAGGCCGATTTGTGGAAGAAAGCAGAGTTTTGGTCACCCTCCTTCAACCATTGAACTCGGAACCTTTGCTTCCAGAATATTTCCTCCCTTTTGAGGTTCTCTTTCCATTTTCTCCTCCATCCTTCCTCCTCACAATGATCATCCCAAGTATAATCACCCAAAGCCATATTTTTTTGGAGGTGTTTGAGTTTCTCCTCAATTTCTTTTTTTGCATTGGAAAATATCACCAAACCTGGATTTACTCCACTTTTGGGCCTCACGTTTAATAATTTTCAGTTTTTCAACAATTCTGTACATTGTCGTACCCCTCACCGGGGTATTCCACCATATCTTAATACATTCTTCAAATTCATTATGAGAGTGCCACATGATTTCATAACGAAAGGGATGGGGTCCGTTTTGTTTTCTCTCCTCCCAATCAAGGATCAAAGGGGAGTGGTCAGAAACTGTTCTCGCAAGGTGAAAGAGGCTGATCAAGGGAGAAATATCCCAACCTCTTAATAACATCCATCTATCCAGTTTGACCTGTATAATGTGTCTCCCTTTTCTATTGTTGGACTAGGTAAACCCCATTCCTTGTAGATCCAAATCAGCCAGATCATTGTGCCTTATAAAATCAGCCAGCTCCTGTATACTTTTTGAGTAATCATATGTTCCCCTGATTTTCTTAGACAAGAATAGAGGTGTATTAAAATCCCCCACACACATAGTGGGTGGCAATGATTAGCTTCAATGAGGTTAGATATTTCCCCCCAGATTCTACTATGTTCACTTCTAATGTTAGGAGTGTAAATATTATACAAGTACCAAGAAATATTATTCCAAGTAAACAACACAACAAGGAAGTTGTGAGAAAAGGCCACCACATTACCGGATAACTTGGAAGGATTCCAGAGAGTGGCCACACCTCCAAAGGCCCCATCAGATTCACTATATAGAAAGGCCGCACTTGACCAAATATTATCCACCAGCAGTGCAAAGTTTTGATACTTCATTTTAACCTCCTGAACAAGAACCACATCAAACTTAAACTCAAGAATGTACTTTTTTAGAGTGAACTCTTTTTACGGGATGTTCATGCCCCTTATGCTCCATGAGAGGAACTTCATCTTTAAAATTTTTGGGAGTCTTCTAGGGTTAACTGTCACCCATTGGCAATAGCACTTGCTGCTTCTTTTTCTCTAACCGCTTTCACCGTTGGTCAACCCGCTTTGGTTCCATTCCCCACATCTATTTTTTTTTGGGTTTCCACACTTTCATCCACCTTCTTTATTTTGGTTTTCCTTTTAGGTTCTGAACAGTCAAAGAAGCTAGTTGAAGGTGACAAATGGGTCAAAATTGGTATTTCCATTACCAGTCCTGCTCCATTGAGGATTGGGGAGGAAATTTTCCCCCCGTTCATTGAACTTCTCTCTATAGCTTCTCTTCCAGTCACAATGCTTCTAGACTCCTGTGCCTTCTCCCCATTGTTATCTTCTTTATTTCCTTTCCCTTTTGGGCTTCCTTTATGAGATTTGGGGGCCACCCTTAGGTCCTCAACAAACTCACCTTCTTCTAGGTCTACCACCTTCTCTACCTCTTTATCATTTCCATTTCCATTCTCCTCCACCCTAGATGCAGGAGACACACCCCCATCAAGGGGGGAGGGTCCTCTGTGGTAACCATAGTCCCAACAACTTGGCCCCGCTCACCATCCTTCACATTTAGAGACTTTGAAGCGGCCCGCTCAGAGTCTTGCTCCTCTGTCCTAGTAGTTACCTTGCATTTTGTCACCACATGCCCATTTTTACCACATTTTTGGCAGTGTAGAGTGGCATTCTCATACACAATGGCCTGATTCCAGTTCCCCCATTTGGATTTAAGCATCACAAAGGTGGGGAGGGGGTTATTTATTGTCACATTCACATAGAATCTTGCAAATACCAGCCTATTTTTTTGAGTGGTAACCGTATCCGCTGCCACATAGGTTCCAAAAGAGTTCCCAATCCATCAGAGAACCTTCTCATCCCAGAATTCAAGGGGGTGTCCAGGTAGGTGGACCCACACAGGTGTAAATTTTTGCAGTTTAACCTCTGGATTGAAGCCTTGCTTCCATTTGGCCATTAGTAGTGCGTGTTTGCCATAGCACCAACTTCCGGTGGAAACAAAAGTATAGTCCTCCACAACATTAAATCTAAAGAGGAACAACCCCCCCGGCATAGCCAATACAGACAAATTCCCCTTAACCTTCCATCTGGAAGTACACCATTTGCAAACCATATCTATGGTGGGCTTGAAAGCGACAAACCTCCCCACTAGGGAAAGTTGTAGAAAGGCAGAAATGCTTTCAACCACACCATCTGGGACAGTAATCTCGGGGCCAAATTCTCCTACCGAGAAAATAGGAGGGGCAGAGGTGTCAAGAGACTCTTTCCCCAACACCACAAGTTTCCAACCCCCCACAGGGCCCTCTTTATTCTCCACCACATGTTTGGGGCAAGAATCCCCACCTTCCTAACTCTGCGGCAGAGTAGACACCATAGAGGAGGAAAATGAGGAATCGACAGCTCTGGGAATCGCATAGTAGTCACTGCCATCCCTACGAGAAAGAACCAAGAACAGGTCAGGGCAGAGAACCTCCGTGCTCCCCAGGATCCCCGGTAGAGTGGAGGCCAAAGCTAACATTCAAATTAAATGAGCGGGAAAGAGAAGTCGCAGGTTGCAGAGCACCCGAGATGTTGATTGGTCCAGATGAGAATAAGGATAAATGGCAGGCTGTAATGTGAGAAGAGATGGATTCTTTATCAAAAAACCAAACATGGGATTTGGTATCTCTTTCGCCTAATAAAATAAAATTGTATATGTTTATCGAAGTGACTGTAAGGTGATATCCATTACTTGGCTATATAAGTCAGTAATGTGTGACCATGGCATATAAATTTAATATGCTAGGTAGGCCTTTTGGTCAACCCCCTAGCAATTCTTCATATGGAAAGATATTTATAGTGTTATATATAGTACAACACATAGCACCTGGTGCTATGTGTGTGTCAAAGCATTCAATGAGTACTAAGCATAATGTCAACCTTATCAACATTTTTGATGTGACAAAGTGTAAGTTTTTAGTTAATACAATTTCCATATTTTTTCATAAAGTATATGGGTTTCATTTGGAAACCCTAGCTCTCTCAGGCTAGGGCTCTTCCCATTAGGGCATAGAAGTTTTTAATCACAGGGGGCCGCCAAGGTAGGTCTTGACACATACAATGAATTAGTTGTCGACAAGTTTGATAGTGCAGTTATGAATTTGAAATGGTATGGAGGCATGGAAAAAAGGATTGACAAAGATTTGCAATCATGATACACGACTAGGTGTTAATGTTTCATTCCCTCTATTGTTTAATCTTCAACTATGTTTAATATTTTGTTTATAGGTTTCAATTGTCATTATTTTAAGGGATGTTTACATGCTCATAATGTTTTTTGATCATGTTTCTTTTGTCATACATAAGAACCCTTATCAGTTCTTTTATTGGTTGACCCATGTTATATTTTGATGTGATTTAATACTCATAGGTTAAACCAGGTTACAATTTATACTTTCTGGTATACATTTGATAAATCATATATTTATTCTTATTATTTTATAGAAATCCTAGTCAAGGGTTTGGATTATGTAATTCTATAGTTACATATCCATTTTAAATTCATGACATTGTCTCATATGTCTTGACTCCTTTTTCTTTATACTATGTACCCGAGTATGAAGTGTTGTAACGACAGTTGAGTCATTCGAGCATGTCACAATTAAACCCAAGTGCAATGTATTTATATAATAATATATTATGTAAAATCTAGGTATGGGTCACTTTGACTGAACCTGAGTTTAGGTCCTTTGTTACTTCATGCATTTTGTGTTTCCTGACTACATGTAATGTCACAATATGTTTGTGAAGTTTTGCATCATCGTAACTATTCAGTTGTAATGTTTGTGGTGAGTTTTGATGCATGCATAGTCTTGTATTTGAATACATGCATACATGGTACACTATTATGTGAATCTAAAAATTGGTTAAGGTATTCAGTTTGTAAAAGAGTTTATGAGAGGAACTAAAGGAAGAAACATAGTCATTTATTTGATCCATATTGATAGAAGTATTATTGTTTATTTTCAAAAGCATCATATTGAAGGTTTCTAATTTAAGTTTGAATAAGGATTAGCAATAAGTTATTATTTATGATATTGAATCAATAGCATAATATGGAAACATATTTACATGTTATGGGACATTTTTGAAATCGGTTTCCATGAGTCAATTTGATAATCAATTTATCAATATTGTACTATTCTATATATTGAGCAAAGGAAGATTGATATCTATATACAGATAGAGAGGGATTTTGTTTCTAATGAAATATATTTATGTCAATTGTGCACAATCAGAAACACCAATGAAAAACATCTGATTAATGCTATAGAAACTTTGATTATGTATCATGTATTGTTTAACACAAAGGTCTATTTGTGTTCAAATATGTATGGTATTGAATTGTAGTAGCTATACAAGATCAGACTTTTTGACTCTGTATGTATAAAAATTTGTAGTGAGTTGTAAAGCCAATGAGGCATAAAAGACTATTAGTGAGATAGCATTGTTAGTGAGATAGTTAAATAGCTAGTGAGGCAAGTTGTAAAAATATATTTCAGATTAATCCAGTGAGGCTCTTCAAGTAGTTTTATTCCCCAAGAGGGTTTCTACTCAAGACATATCTTGTGTTACTTTTTATGCGCAAGTATTGCTTTATATTGTTGTCTCCATTCATTTTTCTTTAATTATTATTTTAACTAGCTTTATAAATTGATCCATTGTTCTATATCACTGATTCACTCCCCCTCTCAGTGATATTGTATTTCAACAAATCTAACCAAACTAAATTACAAGAGTAGTTAATATTTAAAAGCATCTTCAATTTAATCATGGATTAATCACTTACAACACCATTCTCTCTAAATTTGGCATGACCACATTCATTATTGTTACACTTTAAAGTGCTAACAATGCTACAAAAACTTAATGAATGACCAATTATTTCACTATTTTTGTACCTATATCAAACATTTAAATCCTCTATATAAGTAATATAACACCTGATATTCTCTAACATGTGAAAAAAAATTATTCGATATGCTTTGTAGGCATTTATATGGACACGCTTCCTCACCATAATTTTTTAATTGGTGCACCAAGTCTTTCTAGAAAGTAAATAAATAAGGGGACTAAAGATGAGAGCCACAAAGCATACCTATATTCCAAATGGTTAAAGCCTTAAGGATATCCTTCCTTGAAACTTCAACAATATGTATCTTCATTTTAAGGATGAATCATGCAACCTTTAGCTTATACTAAATTTCAGTTACATAATTTTAGATCCCTTTGGCATAGTTTTAAGTTTTCTCACATGCTCTTTGCATTAAGAATGATCATCATATTCCTTTGGTATATTATATTTTTTTATTAAGTTTATTTAAGCTCCCATTTTGAGAATCTAACACAAGATCAGACTATTACAAAGAGAAGTAGCAACCGTTGCATTGCAGGCTAATGCCCTTTTGGCATATTATATTTGTCAAATGCATTCAATGGAAAATAAAATCAAGGATTGTTTTGTTTTAAATATTCCTCTTGCTATAATGATGAAAAAATTAAAGTATGAATGTCTATTTAGATCTACCATGTTCATAAAATATCTTGATCCTCACAACAATGAATTCATATTGAATTAACAACTCAGTGGAAAAATCACACCATTTATTCTTACACAATTAATTCAAAATAAAATTATATTGCAATGTGGGTTGCTGGGTCAGCACGCATGATGTTACCTCAAGTATTCCCTTGTCCAGAAATCGTCATGGTCTCTGCCAAAATTTATGATAAAAATAGAAAAGTAATTGTTAATAAAAATACTCATGAGGAAATTTTGTTGATAACCGAGACTAAATTTGCTACTCTGTTGGCCCTAGGCTTTGAAGCACAAAACTCAAACGTGCACATTGACCTGGGAAAGATGGCAGAGAATTATGAAAAATAGATGTAATAAAAAAAGATTCGTATATCAAAGGAATAAGAAGTAGTTCTAGTCTGGATCCAAATCATAAGTCTCCTTATGATTATGATATTTTTGTGCAATAGGTTCAGGATAGTATTTCCTTGCTAGCATTTTTTGGGGATTGCATAGTAACAAATAAGTGGGTGTCAGCATTCTTGAAATGATTTTTCATATTAATTATGAAAAAGATCCAATAAAATATAGTTTTATTAAGCACATTATTCATTGCATGCAAGAACAATTACTAATGATTAAAAGAGGTTCACAAAATATATTTAGATTCACAACCTACTTGTGCTATCTTCTTTTAACAAAGCATCGTGCAATATTTCAGACAAACAAGCTTCAAAGTCAGGTCTAAAATCCAATAAATGAATGTACCCCTGAGATAAGGATGAGTGATAATAGAAGGAACTACAAAAATTTAGTAGACTTATTTTTTTCACCAATGTATCATAAAATTATAGGCACTCCATTGCCTAAATTTCTTGTGTCTTGTAGAGATTGCATTCAACTCAGAAGTGAAATACAATTGGTTGAATGTTACTTCAAGGAAGACTACACTCTGTTAAGGTTTTACGGTTCAGTGGTAGAACCCTACAAACTTCCAATAATGTGACAGAGTGGGTATTTGCATTGAAATATATATGACAGATGGAGAGCACAGATGTACTCTTTAATGGTCAGCAAAAGAAAATGATATTTCCTTCCTTGCCTTTCTCATTTAGAGGTTTCACATTTGAGAGAAGAGGATTCAAAGTGGCACAGGCTCTTTTTACAATTTTTTTCTTTGTTGTTGACAGTCACTGGCAATATAATCCACTCAACATAATTGGAACAAGGCTCAGAGAGAATGAGAACTCCATAAGCAAATTTCAACATGAGAGTATGTCATTGGTAGAAAAATTTAAAAACATGGAGTCCTGGGATGAGGTCAAAAAAGAGGTGGAGAAATACGCTAATGAAGATAATAAATTTGAAAACAAAAATTGTCATTAAAAATTGTGGCATTGCACAAACAAAAAGGAAAAGTGCAGCCCAGGACATCCTACAATTTATACTAGAGAGATGCTCAACCATCTAGAAAATCTATTCCAAATGACCTAGTGGGTCAATGTAAAGATGGTAATTGGACTCAAACCAAAATTTCTGATTTTTGGGAAATGAGGAAGAATCTTGGCGAGCCAAAGACCTCTGCAGATCTTAATGGGGTAAAAGTATGGAGCTATGTCACAATTGAGGACCATTTGGGTGGTTTCATCTGAAACATGTCCGGCCATACATATGAGGCACACACGCGGCGCCATGTGGCGTCAATATGGCAGATGGGTTTCGGCCGAAACTGGTCTGGCCGAAACGGTTTCGGCTGCAACCCATAAAAATTATATATAGGCCGAAATTTGGTTTGAGAAACTCATTTGCACTGAGCGCCTTCCAAGAATTGCGGAGTGGAATAGGGGTACTTCAGCCAAAAATGGGTTGGTTTTTTTTAATTTATTTTTTAAATGTTTTTAAGTTTTCTTTAGTTAAATTAATGTAGTTGCACTATTATTTGATGTTTTTTGTTTTAATTTTGTTATTTTTAATTTTAGAAAATATACAATATT
>MU225336.1:46030-62953 GCA_018584345.1 Thuja plicata | reverse complement strand
CACATCTTCCCTTTCTAATCTCCTATGATGTATGTGGTGTGAAAGATATTATGCAAACTATCTTAATTGTCATTAAACAAACGACTTCAAAATTACCTTTTCAAATTCGAACCTTTAAAAGGCAATTGGCTCCCACAATTGGCCTTAAAAATTCACGGAAACAAGTGAACTGACCTCGTTATCTGGCAATTAGACTCATTCATATATAACGACCATGAACATGAAAGGACTCCTTCAGATTCAGTCTCCGACACAAGATATAGCAATGCAAACTTAGCTTCCCAGAAGACTACATAGGTACAACTGCGGAATCACCATAAATCCCCTTCTTTTCGACCATTGCAAAATGATTAAAACACATTCGGGAACTTTGCCATGAAGTCAGATAGTACATTGATATGCAATGAACATGATGCCTTGATTTGTTCCTGAAAAACATCCCTCAGACATAAAACTATCATTTCCCAAAAATGACCATTTCTTTTCCGCACTGCAAACATATTGTCAAAAAATGATTTTAATCGTTGTAATTGATTTTAAAAGGCTGACAAATAGATTAATGGGGGGCTCAAATCCAAATTGGAAGCAGTGTGTCAGCTTTGCAAGATAATACAAAAAGAAATTTTTCAAAATAATCAACCAGCCAAAAGTTATTCACTGGCAAAGTAGGGCATTTGGTAATCTTAACTCCTTTCCGCACTACAAACTGAAGAAACTGCCTCTGAAGAATGAATTCATAGGGTCATCAAAAAGATCTTCCAGAAACTCAACCTCTAGATCCTGAATGAATGTCATATGTGGAACATAATCCCTCAGTGGTATTTCTCTGAAAAGAAACCTCTGAACTGATACCGATCTGCAAAGATAGCACTTTAACACTTTTTGAACCAAAACACAGTAAATATGCAGAAATCGGGTTCGGAATCGGCAAAGAAAAGTGATCAACCAGATTGGTCAAGGCTTGGGAATCTGCATATGAGTTCATTGCTAGGTCTATAAAGAAAATACATATTCAATTATGTCTGACCTCGAACGGGGTGCAAATGGGAAAAGGACAAAGTATGCTATTTAATCTGGATTCTGCACTTAGTGAAACTTTAATCAATTGGGAACGGAAAGGCTCTGGAAAAGTGGATAAATGGATTGGTAGGAGTCTATAAATATTCAGGTAGGTGCACTCCTATGTCTACAATACGAAGTATAACTCAATTATCCAAAATGTTCACCCGGGTATAGACTTTCAAAAACTCAAAGTGGGTCACTTAGTAATTCTGAATTTGAGTACACAGGAAATCAGATTTAATCACTGTCAGAATAGTTCTTGAAAACCTATCATCTGATTTAATAAAGATCTGCAGACTGGAGCATATGGAGTGTGTGACCTCTAGAACACAGTGCAAAAGGAATTTTCTCAATTGGATGAACTGGTCAAAAGTTATAACATGTCAAAATGGGCTAATCAGATTTCCAGACAGGACAAAAATGCAGACAGTTCATGAACAACCAACTTTGGGAAGTATGAAAACTTATCAAACGTATTCGTAATGACCTGAGATTTAAAACATAAGTTCTCTGATATGCATGGAATACATTCCCAAAGTGGTGAACTATGAAACTCAACAGGGTGTAATATACTCAGAGGCAAAGTAGGCTCCGAACAGCAAATTGACACTTAGCAAAGATGCAGAATTAGGTGACCCCCTCAAAATGACTACTCCCTAAACATGTCAGAACTGAAACTCAGGAGCTGAGACCCACTGCATACATCAAATAGAAGGCATTAAAGCCTCTTCCAAATTTGTAACTCATAAAAATCATCTGGACACCTTTTTCATGCACTCCAACTGAGTCTTCTTACACAACTTTTCAAGGGTACTGACTTTGCTTGTCTGAAAATTTTAACATGGTCACTCTAAATTTGTTCCAAATTTAGGAGTACCAACACGTCCCACTCATCCTCTTATAGTTTTATTTATTTTCGGGTGGGGAAGGCGGTACTTCTTTCACCATTGAGCCCAAGCTTAGCTAAAATTCAAATGGCGGTACTTCTTTCACCTATCCACCTATATTTAGATATTTGGAGAGGATAAAAATCTAGACCTGGAAGGAATTTATTTGGATTTTCAAACGTGGATCAACCAACCAGTACAACTGATCTACCCTCGATGTGTCCGATTACTTGTTCCCTATATTATTATTGTTCACTGATTGCCAGACTCCCGGAGATAACACCCAATGGGGATTGCTCGAAAATGTGCCATAACTTGTAAAACAATCCCGGAGACCGGGTTGATTCCACCGTGATAAAGATAGATTCTAAAATTCACCATGCCGGAGGCATTGCACCAGAGGCCAAAGTTATGCGAAGCATTCCAGTTCCTACAGGGCGGAACAGAACACCGGGACCAAAAGAAAGCCAAAAGCGAAAACAAAGACAACTGAAGCAAAAAGAAGGGGGAGACTGCCCCGGAGGACAGCCAACAAAACTATTTACAAGGGGATATTTACACATAATACAACTTTGGACAAACTTACCCTTACTCGAAGTAATGTTTGAGAAACAGCCCATTAACAGGCAATGCGACAGATTCTCCAGTCAAGGTGTTAAGGCGATAAGTATTTGCTCCGCAGATTTCTGAGATTAAGTATGGTCCGAGCCAGAGCCGTTGGAACTTGGTGTGCTTTCCTTTCTTCTCCCAGGCCTTATCCCACAGCAGGACCAGATTTGAGATCTGAAAAGCCTTGTATTGGGCTCTTCGGTCAAACCATCATTTTACTACTGCTTGATGACGCGCAAAATGTTCAAGGGTTGTGTCTTGTTGTTCCTCCATTCGCACCAGATTCAAAAGTTGAACTTCCACAATGTTATCCCTGTTGTTGAATTCCTGCATAAACTGTAAAACTGGGATCTGTAAGTTGACTAGGAATACAGGGTTTTGGCCATAAACCAAGTGGAATGGGGATGTTCCCAGGGCGGCTTTAATATGAATACGATCTTCCTAGAGGGCGAACTTCAGTTTTTGGTGCCAATCCCGGGGATTTTGTTCTAATAGATGTTTGATCACTTCAAGTAGATTCTTGTTTGTTGATTCAGCAACGCCATTTCTCTGGGGGTAATAGTTGCTGGAGAACTTCAGTGTGATCTTTCAGTTGTAAGTCCATTCGAGTAATTGTGCGGAAGAAAACACTGGACCATTGTCACATACTAAAGAAAAGGGCATTCCAAACCTTGTGACGATGTTTTCTTCCCAAAACATGATGATTACGTCCGCCATGTTATTTTTGCAAGGTATAGCCTCAGACCACCGAGTGCAGTAATCAGTAGCAGTCAGAATGTATCGGTGGTTGGCAGACGAGTTGGGGTTGATCTCCCTGATAAAGTCAAATGCCCACTGGGCAAAGGGTCTAGCCTCATAGACTGGTTGCAGAGGCATGGCTGAGTTATGCTCCTAATGTGTTGCAGTTTGGCAAGTATGGCATTTTCTGACATGAGTATAAACATCCCTGAAGATACAGGGCCAATAATATCCAGCCCGGAGGATCTGATGGGTAGTGGCATCAGCTAAACCATGCCTGGTTCCAAACTGTCCATGGAATTCATCTATTTTTTTCACAACTTGATCCCTGTCGATGCACCGGAGGTACACTCCCTCGTAGTTCCAACGGTAAAGCGCGGAATTCTTGATCATGAAATAGGTGCTTTTCATCCGCAAGGCATGGTGTTTGTGGGGAGGTAATCCCTTCGGGCATTTATTGTTTAGCAGCAAGTACACCAGATCGGTATACCACAGATCCTGGGTAATGGATTCCACCGTATAAGTATGACATTCTATGTGGGGAATCTCTTTTGCTATTGTTCGACTTAGTCCCTGGCCTCGGACTATTTTCATGGGCTGCATCTCTAAATCATATTCCTTGAGGATGGCCATCCATTTTCCCCGTCTCTCGCCCAATTCACTCTGCATTAGCAGAGATTTGACAGCCTGGTCTGGGATGATAGCATGCACTTTTCTCCGGAGAATATAATGCCAGAATTTCTTTACGGTGCAAACCAAAGCAAAGGCCTATTTTTCCAATGATGAATACCGGACTTCGGCATTCTTAAAGGGGGAACTCATGAAAGCAATTGGTCGTTCCTCCCCTTCAACCTTTTGGGTTAGTACTACCATGACAGAATGCGGCGAAGCAAACGAGTATATGTAAAATGGGAGGGAATAGTCCGGACTAGCCAGGACAGGTGCCTCCGTTATGGTCTATTTGATCTGGGTGAATGCCCGCTTTGCTTTAGGACTCCACTCAATTTTGGTATCCTTTTTCATCATTTCATTGAGTGGTTTAATTATCTCTGTGAATCTTGTGATGAATCGACGCACAAAGTTGATTTTTCCAAAGAAGGATCGCATTTCTTTCTTGCTACCAGACATCTGTAGGTTTAGCAATGCTTCGACTCTATCAAGGTCTATGGATATACCCTTCTCGGAGATGATATGCCCTAGCAACTTCCCCTCGGTGACCCCGAATATGCACTTCTTGGGGTTGAGGGATATTCCATACCGGTGACATCTCTCACAGATTTGAGCGAGGTGGGCAGCGTGATCACGCCTGTCCCGGGAGAAGATAGTCAAATCATCCATGTAGATGATTATGCATCGATTTACAAGGCCCTCGAACGCAATGTCCATGGCCTTCTGAAAAGTAGCCCATGCATTGATCAAGTCGAAGGGCATTCTTCTATACGCAAACGTACCCCACTTGGTGGTAAACGTTGTTTTCTCTCTATCCTCATATTTGACCATGACCTGGTTATATCCCGGATATTCATCTAGGAAAGACATCATCTGGGATCCATTTACTATCTACAACACCTCATCCAACGAGGGGAGAGGGTGATTATCTTTTTTAGATGCCTTGTTCAAATTTTAGAAATCCACGCAAAGGCGGATCTCACCGTTCTTCTTCCTGACTGGGACCAGGTTGGAAACCCATGTAGTATGTCGGATTGGAAAGATAATCCAAGCTGACAGTAGTTTTTCTACCTCTTGACGAATTAGAGGCTCTATCAGGGGGTTGACCCATCTTTGCTTTTGCCGAAAGGGCTTAGCGTCTAGTTTCAGGGGGATGGTGTGGGTCATGATGGATGTGTCATACGTCTTCAATTCTTCATATCCCCAGGAAATCACATCAATGTATTCTCAGAGAACCGCGAGAATCTTCTCCTTTTCCTCAGGGGAATAGGAGGTGCCTATGTGGATGATTTTCTCTTCACCGGGCTGGCCGATGTTAACTTTTTCAAAATTTCCTCCCTCAGGGGAGGATGACACCTTCTCACGGGCCTGAGGGTCCAAATCGAAGACTCACTCTAATGCAACCATCCCCTTAGGGATAGTGTTGGTGGGCAGGTCTATGATCCCATCGTCTTCGTCACCCTGTCTAGTGTCATCGTGGTCTCGTTCCTCCACTATCTGATCCTCAAAAACACCAACATTGGCCATGAAGGCCAGGATATGTTGATCGCCCTCAAAAACCTGAAAGTGAGTAACATTGTCCGGAATGGAGGGGGTGGGGACCATCTCAACTAAAAATCTCTAGAGTCGCGAGCCGGCCATCAGCTCAAGTGTGCTGGCGGAAATGGCTAGGGCATCCGGGACATAGTTCCATCGCCGGGGAATAAGGTCAATGCCAAAGGCATCAAAATCTTTAATAAGGCTCCAAGCTCGGTTGCGGTATGCGGCCAGCCTTTTATCATGACATGTGTATTGACTCCGGACTTGTTTAACAACCAACTCTGAATCACCCAGAGCCCGGAGGTGGGTGATACCTTTCCTTAGTGCGAATAGGAGTCCAAGGACCAAGGCCTCATACTCTGTGACATTGTTCGTGTAGTTAAACTGCAACCTGTAGGATGCGAGGAAGGATTTCCCCCGTGGGTTGATTAATTCTACCCCGGCCCCACAGCCTTGTTTGGATCGGGACCCGTTGAATTTTAGGGTCCATAAGTCATTGTTTGTAATCTGGGGCTAGGGAGGGGGAGTTTTCTTTGGATTGTCGCTGGGAGACTTGGAGATTTTCTCCCAGACTACCGGCGTGAAAGTGGAATTTATCCCCGGAGGCATTTTGATTGGCGATTCCCGGGCGGATGGTACTAAAGGAGTGCATCCCGTAGAAGTACTGGGTCCCGGGGAATCGATTATATGTTCACTCCGGAAGATATCAAGTTGCCGGGTAGCGATCGATAGGCATGGCTCACACTCGTGCTCTGAATGTTTTTGGTAATGCAATCAGCACCAAGTGTCAGATAGGAGTGTGGCAAGGGTCGCGGTGGGGCCTTGAGAGTTGACTTCAACTCTCACCTTTTCTTCTAAGTCTTGTGCTCTTTGTAATAGTACGGGATCCTCTCCGGGGATGAAATCAAATGTTAAAATTTCAAGAGGTCGGTACACCCCCAGAGAAGACTTAGAGAAAAGGACTTCATTGACCTTCCCAACTTCGGTAAGGGCCTGTTTCATCCGGGGTTCACTTTCGACCCGAATCTGATTGGATTCCCTTTCCCACGGAAGCCATAAGTGGGTGAAGTCGGTCGAAAAGTATCCATTTAAGGACTTAGACCAGTTCTAACTTAGTAACATCCCGTAAGTCTCTGGGATGTCTACCACTTGGATGTCAATGATACTGGCTATCCTGGGGTCCTGGATAAGATGTATCCGGGCATTTTTCAATTCCCCCACCATTTTTACAGCAGTCTTATCCAGTTGGATCACTGCGCCATTAGACAGGGTGGGGTGGAGTCTGAGCTTCTGACAAATGGATAAGGGCATGATGTTACCCGAAGCTCCAGAGTCTACTAGGCAGTTGTGTATGTTTTTTACATAAATGTTCAAGCCTAGCAGGAAGGGAGGATCCTCATTATTTCCCCGGAAGACGGCCGCATTAGCATCTTCGAAGGAGATGGTCTTGGGAGGGCGGCTAACTGCTTCCGGGTTCCCTAAGACCCTCAGAAGGGACTTCTTCTGCTCGGGACAATTTAACAAAACCTTCATCAAGGTCATAGAGGTGGTGGTCTGCTCTAACGCCTTCGTGATGTCGAATCTTCCTCCCGGGAACTGGTGATTTTCCTCCGTGAGATCCTTTGCTTGGTTGGAGCTAGGACCTCTTGGAGGGATGGGTCGATTAGTTGTATTACTTCAGAGAGGAGGAGCATCTTTGGTAGGAGGTATGGGCATGTAAGCTGGTCCTTTACCTGCCTAGCTCTGAGTGTTGTATGGAGCCCGTGGGTTGGTAAAGGCGTTGGCCTCAAAGGGCGGAATGGATTCATCAAAGAATCCCTGTAGTTTGGACTCTTCTTCATATTCTCTGAAAGTACCGAAGAAGATGGTATCACAAGTGAAGGCACTGTGGGTTTGCTCTTGGATAGGGGGCTTTGGGGGAGTGGTATCGTGCGACTATTGCCTGTCCAGCTGGGAGATCATTATAACTTTCTCCAAAGTGGCACAATTCACTTCATTGTGAGAACCTGTATCATGCAGCCGACACCAGTTAGTCATGGGCTGGAAGTCTGCGATTGGCGTAAAATGGGATGGTCCAGCACCATTTTGGTTGGTGTTTTGGTTCGGAGGTGGGCCTCCGGTGTTAACGTTATTATTCCATTATTGTTTGTTGGGCCTAGGCCTGTTGTTGAAGTTTCTCCCCCCAGTATTGTTCTTTCCCTGGCTGGAGAAGATATTTCCCCTCTGGGAATTTGAATTTTGGGGCGCGTAGTACCCAGCCTTCAGTTGACCCATGTCCATGGTCAGAGTGGACAGCACTTGCCGGAGGGATTCAACCTCGGCGGTCAACTGAGTGTTAGCGTCACAATGGGACGACTGTGGCTGTTGTTGGCTTCCCGGGAAAGTAGCAGGATTAACCAGAGTCAAGGGCGGAAATCCTCCAGCCGCGGACGATTGGAAGAAGGTTACTTTGGATGGTTGTGTGTGAGTCTGTTGTGTCTATTGTGGCTGATTCCAAGCGAAGACTTCCGGACCCAGTGTCATCTGGGTCTGGTAGGGGTAAACATATCGCACCTGTTGGTCTATCAAAGGTGGTGGGGGATTCACCGCCATCGAGGGGGCACCTATTGCCAGATTGGGATTGTAACCCCCGGCATAAGCAGTACCACTGGGGATCATATTGAAAGGTGTGTTATGTCCAATCCCGCCCGGGGATTTGTTGAGACCACGGGACAACTCTAAGGCCAGGTTGTAGACTTTTGCCAAAGTATCCCGGTCACCCAGGGCGGTTGTTCTCCAGAGGAGGGTGGCAATGAAAGGGTCCATCACATTAAGGTATGTCTGTATGGTAACATCTGGCGATGGGACAAAAGGGCCTGTGCACCTCTTCAGGGCACGCTGGAACCTATGGTTGAATGCTGCAAGAGGTTCATTGGGTTCCTTTCTAATGGAGATGAACTGGCTATGGGACCAAGTTGGGTCCACGTGTACATGAAAGGCAGCCAAGAAGGCGTCCTCCATATCCTGCCAAGTGTTTATGGAGTTGGCGGGAAGGTTTAGGTACCAGTTCAACTCGCTTTGCCTTAAGGACAAGGGAAACATGCAAGTCACAACATCTTCATGCTAGATCCGGTGTCGATTCATGGCATCTTTGTATGCCTGTAAATGTTCTTCTGCAGTCCGTGAGCCTAAGTGCTCATATCGCGGGCAAATATTCTCCGGGTGAGAAGGTAAGTCATTGATTACACCCGAAAAAGTGCCCATTGGGGACCCAGTGTTTCCAAAGTATGCAGCCATCGGGGGAACTATATGTTGGGTAGTTTGAGTACTGGTTCCCGGGACCATCTGGGGAGTTTGAGTATTCAGGGGTATGGTAGATCCCCAGACAACAGTGGCTGGTAGGACTTTCAACGTCCGTTTCTTTCGAGCAGGAGGCTCGAGTTTGACAAACCTTCCGAGATTCAGGGCAGACCTAAGGACTCTTTCAAATTTAGCTGGGGAAAAGGACCCAATCCCACTAAAGATCTATCTCCTAAAACTACAACTCGGGGAACCCTCAGGAGGTGTAAAATCAGAATCTTGAGAGGGGGATGAGTTCATGCCCTCCTTCTAGTGCCAGTTTTTGTTGACGTGGTTTTGTTGAACGGGTCCGCCAATAGTCATAAGTTGTCACCGGGTTCCTGAGAAATCGGCCAACTCCGCTTGAAAAGGTTGTCCGAGGGCAATAAATCCTCCGGGCCTTCAAGCACCTAGGTGTCGGGTCACGATGGTGCGGGGCTCGGTTGGGAGAGGTGACTATTTTCGAGGGGGATAGCTGGTTACTTCAACTCATTCCTCCAGAGATTCAGAATAGTAAGGGTTTCCCGGAGCATTCTACACTTAGAAAATAAAATGAAAAAGATCCTGCAGGGTTAGGAACATTTATCTAACTACAGTTATGTTAAAAAGTCCGGAACATCAACAACACTCTGAAAGACTACACTAAATACCGAAGAAATACACAACCATCAGTTAGCATTTTATCAGTAGCAAAAATAAAGAGGTCGTTAATCTACTTTAACATATCAGAATAAAGGACATACAGAACATTAAAACATGAAATACCATTAACTCAGAAGCAGAGACGTTAACAACTTCATTACCAAGAATCCTTCCTTCTTCATTAATGTTTTAGTCCAGCAAGCACTGGTGCGTGATACAATGGTGGCTCCAGGGGAGCATCTAACTACCAAGAATATAACAAATGGAGCATTTAGCTCTGCAACTAAAACCAGGAATCACTTTGCTATTTCTTATGGACAACAAAATCATCAATTTTGTCGACCCTTGGAAATGGGCCGATTTACCTATTTATACAACTCTCTCTAACCCTAACCCTATTTTACTATGTTTTAATAAAATACAATATATGGGGGCTGGTACTACCTATGCCACCCTACAAAAGACGTGGAGATGAAATAGGTCTGCCATGTCAGAAGAAGAAGACAAGAATATACATCGGAAGAATCAGCCTCGAGAAGATAGCCAGAGAGAAGAAAGAAGAAAGTAGGTCCCCCGGGGACCGAGGCTACATGCCTCATAAATGGGAAATGTGGCGCCCTGTCTCCAATGTGCCAGGTGTACCTTTGAACAGTGCCTCGAGAAGATCACCCTGTCAGAAGCCAACTGCCGAGCCAATGCCTCTTGATGTTCTCAACTACCCTCTGACAGTCTTTATTAACCACCTCTGAAAGTAACCGGTCAACCTCGGGGACCGGGACACAGATCACTTGTAAAGAATACAAAATTTTGGATCTGGAACTCCCGGGTCTGGGAACTTACGCCCCCAAAAGAATAAAGAATGCTAAATGCTCAAGTTTCTCCGATTCCCGGAGAACGCTCAAGGCTGTTTATTATCATTGAAGGCCTGAAGGATGCGGAAAATACCATCTTCATCAATCTTCCTTAGGCTGGCCCTTCTATGTCTGGCCACTTCAACTTGTTCCGCCAGGTCTGGAACATTATTCCTGAACTCATTTGCCATCCTTGCGGCATCATGGCCTTTAAGCACCATTTTGGTCAGTTTCGCCATTTGGGCCCCATCCATCCCCTCTGGGGATTGATACCAAGATGCCATCCTTTCATCAAAATTCCCCAAAACTGACTCCTCGGGGGTATAAGTATTTGTACCAAGGGGATCAACCCCGGAAGCTTTTCTTACAAATGACTTGTATAAATTAGAAGAATATTTCATGGTGTTTACCTTTTCCTGTAAGGACTCTACCAGTTTCTTGGTTACCTCCAATGTGAGGTCCAGTCTAGAGTGTTGAGCCCTTACAAAATCAAATGATTCCTCACCCAGAATTCTGGATTTGGAAATTATATCTTCCCCCAAGGTGAGGAGCTCTTCGAGCTCTACCTTCCACGTCTAGTAATTCTCGGCGTCACTCGCCCACTGCTCAATCAGTGCTTCCACCTGTAAAATAATTTGTCGGGCCGTATATAAATCTGGGAGAGTGGCCGCTAGGAAACGTCGGGTGTTTCCTATCTGTAGAGCGACCCATTCATCTACTACCTGGGCCTTCTTTTTCATTACTCGTAGGGAGTCTATGTCGCTCTGCGGTAATTCCTTTGATTTGGTCGTCTATGGAGGGGCAGCGTTGAGGGGTCGGGCCAGCTCCGTAAGCAACCCCATAAGATTTGCATTCTTCTCCTTTTCAGCTTTGAGCCTCTGGGCCTCCTTTTCATATCGGGCCTCCACCGCCCATGCTGCCTCCTTCAGCAGGTCCACCTCGCCCCACTTTCCCCTTTTACCTAGGGATACCTCTGTGATATTGTAGTCTGCGGGGTCCGCGATCACTTCATCGATGTCTGGGGGAGGCGTTGCCACTACCGCAACTATTTCTTCACCCGGCCCAGTCCGAAGGGTATGAACTGTCCGGGCCTTCTTTGCTTTTGGCGGTGCCTGAGCTAAGGGCATCATTTCGGCCAGGGAGATAGGGACTGTTGGAGTGGATGGGGCTTTCCTTTTTCTACTTTCTACCAGCCATGGAGGTGGGAGAGGTGGCCTTCCTGCCAGAGTTTGTTCTTCGGATCCTCTCCCAGTGTTCGGTGGTGACTGCTCCTTTTCAACATGTACTTCCTTCGTTTCTCTCCCTACCGGAACCTCTTCTGTAGCAACATCTTCAATTTCTATCTCCTCAGCCTGGTCTCGGATGTCAATTAATGTGTCTAGACCCTGGTTGGCTTCTTCAGGGATCTCTTCTTCATGCTTCTCTTCTCTTCTTCATCTGTCGGTAGTAGGGGCGGTATCGGGCCGAGATTCACAGTTTGGGCCGTTGTGATAACCTGCCCAAAGGTTGCCCCCGGGAGTGGCCTTGGGAACACGGCGGCTGGGGTTACAGTTGATCCCAAAGTTCTGGGTCTGGGTTCCCCAGTGAATGCCTTTTGTTCACTTGGTGGTTGTTGGTCCACTCCCGGACCTTCTGTTCTTGGGGCCCCGGAGATAATCTCTGGTTCTGGCCTCTTTTCTTCTGCTTGCTGCTCTTCTTGTTCCGCAGCTTCTACTTTCAGGTCCTCTGGATCCACAGCCTCTTGCTCTTACTCTGAGACTTTCGTCTCTACTTGTGTATCATCCCCTTGCAGATTTTTGAACTAATCAGCTGCAAACATGTCAAACTCCTCTTCTGGAGGGGGACTGGCTGGGTCCTCCGTTTGTTCTGCTTCCTTCTCCGGTTCCGGGGAACTAGAAGAAAGGATTTCCACTTCTTTTGGGAGGGAAGCCCTTGGTGCTGGTTCTGCCTTGGGCTGTTTGATGTGCTTTCTCTTCCTCCAGGTGATCAGACGCGGCCCCGCATCTGCTATTAGTGCTGCCTCCATAAGATCCACCCCCGTCGCCTTCGCCATTAAGGCTGCCAGCGATGGGGAGGAAGGAGGATGAATTGGTCCGACCATTAGCGGGGGAGTGGCAAGCCTTGTGATCAACTACTCCCTCATCTATTGGGAGGCCGCTACAAATTTCTTAATCTGTTCCTGAATGGGGACTTCTTGCGCAGAGGTTGTATCTATCCTCTTTCCCTTATCTGCGCCTTGTGCAGAAGTCCCGGCCCCCGGAATCAACTTTGGTACCGGTGGTGGTGTTGCTTTTGGTATCAGCCTGGAGGCTAGGCACATACTCCCGAGGCATGCCTTCTTAAAATAGGCATGACTTCTCTCGACCACCTCCTGAGTGAAGTCCTCAATTGTGTGGTCCTCCTGGATAGCCCAATTCATTGCTGGCAGTGGCATTTTGTCAATCCCCTTTTCTTTTTACTAGGGGTCTATGGTGGGGGCGTCGTCTGAAAAGCCCGCTGGGAACCTCCAGAGCTTTAGCTCCTGCATCATTCCGGCCGTCATTCTATCATAATGCCGACTACGCACATCCATGTCATCCTGGCGATCTACCCAGAAGTCTTCCATCTGTGTGTGGTGGGGCTCCGAAGCCCGAGGCAGTGCCGTTGCAATTCTGCCATGCAGATCAAAAATTTTCTGTGCCAGATAAAATTCCTGCAAGTTGTAACATTGTAGCTCATTATCTGCCTCCTTTGCGGCGGCCAGAGTGTAGGTGTAGTTCCCACAAGAGATTGGGAATGAAACATTGGGGACCTTCTTGAGGGCCAAGAAGGCATGTAATTCCATCATCTGCCGGTAATATTCCAGCAGCACGATCTTGTCCCCGCAATGCTTGGGCAACAAGTAGGGTTTTTTCAGAGAAGCCGGCGACCCTAATGTATGTGTGCTGCTAGAACTGGATATAGTAGTGCCCATAACTACTAACCAATTTCATCGCCTCAGTAGACAGGCGGTATCCGGCATCCCGGGTGGGCGTAAGCAAATGGTAGTAAACGAAGGAGTCGTTTACCCGGTAGTAACTGGGGAAGCTAGCCTCCCATTGAATCTATGGGAAATGGTCCCATGGTGCTTTCTGTCCCCGGCCAAGTCCGAGAATGCCTCTGTAAGCAGGACATTGGAGTGGGGCCTCTATTGGGCCAGAGCCCAGAAAACATAAGAAGTCATGTAGAACTTCTTCTTCTCGTTCAGCTGTAGGAACTGGGAGTCGACATGATTGGAGATAATGGTCACCCACTCGAAGAATTCTCCCTTAGTGGAGATGCCCAGGAGGAAATAGTACATCCATTTTGCAAATTCCTGGGTGAAGGGTTGCCCAAATACCCGGGCCAATGCTATCATCCCCATTTGGACGCTTTCCTTGAATTCAGAGCGGGGGATATCTATCTTCATTCTTTTTGGATCCCTCTTCGGGACCTTTAGCCAGTTGGTGTTCATGTACACCCGGGCGGCATCCTCCAGTTGGTTGAATTGTTTCAAGGCCTTTGTCCTTGTGACCACCGAGGACCTATCAAATTGCGGGATACCCAGGCCTGCTTGGAATGTAACTGGGTCAAGGGACACCAGTGGAGTGGGGAATCCCATAGGTTCTACAGCTGCTAGCATGACGGCCCAGACAGAAGAGTTATAGTTGGCTGCCAGAGTGAGAACAAGCTTCAGAGACTGCACGGAACATGGGAAGCAAGCTACCTGGAGAATTCTGGAACCTCCGACGTTGGTTGCAATTTTGTCTCCAGCCTGTCGCTGGATATGCATTATCTTTACTAGGGCCTGCATTTCTGTCCAAGTCCCGACACTGGGGTCAGTCATCAATTTTACCTGGGACTCAATCTTTGAGCCCACAATCTCCTCACCCTGCATATACTTCATGGTGAGGGGCAGCTTTGCCAGGGCCTTCTCTATTTTAGACTTTGCCGCTGCCCTAGTCTCGGTTGTGGATGGCAACTCCGGACTTCCAGGAGGAGATGATGCGGATGCTTCAGACATGGTTGTAAAATGAAGTCTGGACCTGTGAGACAAAGTGACCGTCAAAACATATTTATTAAAATAAAACAGTAACTCCGGGGTTCGTAGATCTTACCACTGCGTCGCTTGCTTTTTGCTGAAAATTTAATTTTACGCATAAGTATCCGAAAAGCAAAACACAGTATTTTTCATTATATCTCCGGGTTTGGGAAATTTTATCACACTTGACGAAGACATAGGATGAATGGTGGAAAGAGGCCCGAGGCCCAGGGATATAACCGTTAGCAAAGAAGAATGTGGAAGCAGGTCCATGTGGACGCCACGTGCGCTAGCATTGAATAGATGTGATGGCACTGGCGGCGGAGCCAACTGTTCAAACGCGTGAAAAGGGAAAGCCACTTGGCCAGAAGTAATTGCACACATGGGAAATAAATGAGGCTCTGACAGCCTTGATGGAGGAGAGAGAAAACTACCTATTTGAAACCGGCCAAGAGCCGAGTTTCAAACAAGTGGTTTTCTGCCTCGAGGCAAACTTGAAGTGAAAAACCAACAGCAAGGGCGACTTGACCAGCTCGTCGAGCCACCTGGAAGGATATATAGAGAGCTGAAGGGTATATACATGGAAAGGAGGGAGATATACAAGGGTTACCTATAGAAATATATATATACAACCTTATACACATGGAAAGACTCCCGCAGAAAAAACCAGACAAAGCTGAAACAAGAATATACAGCTACTTACATTATGTTCAAGCTATCTACAGGCTATTTACAAACTATTTACAGACTATCTACATCTGCACAGAAGGCGGACAACCTTCTGGCAGAGGCGAGCCACCAGCAAGCGGCAAAACCAGAAGACCAAAGAAACAACAGAGAAACAAAGCAAACGAAAACAAAAAAGGCAAACCCAAAGAAAACCAGAAAATGAAAGCAAAGCAAAGAGGAGGGAAGCAGAGAAACCAACCTGAAAACGCAGAAGGTGGAGGAAGGGAAAGATTACCAGGAGAACTCTGCAACAACTTCAAATCGTCAAGCTATCGAGATCACCACCATGGAGCACTAGCATACGTCTGAGAACAGTAGAAGGTGTTAAGCTTTGATTATCACAAATTTCTCTGCAACTATTCTGCTAATCGCTTTGAAAATCGCTCTATTTCGCTCTAAGTGCTCGAAGATTTTAATCGCGGTAAGTGTGAAAATGACAGGCGAGTCTATTTATACCCGCAGTAAAAAGTAATCCTCCTCATTCCGGAGATTTCAGGCTAGGCAAAACATCCGGACTCCGGGCCCGGGGATTCCTTACGATGATATTCCTAAGACTTAGGAACATCATCGCAAAGAATCTCGAAGTCCAGAATCAAGCTTCCAACCAAAAGGCAACCTCCGGGATCCGGGATCCCGGAGGGGAAAAACAAACCAAGAAAACAAGACACACCGGGGAAGAAAACCCCGGAGAAAGAAAGCAGAAAGGAAAAGAAAGACAAGGCAAAGCCGTAGCAAAAAGAAAAGCACAAGCAAAAAAAAGGGGGACCCAACATTTTGCACACAAAATGTAGGGATGGTGATGCAGGGCATAACAGAAGCAAAGGTGGAAATACCACTCACAGTCATAGATAATACAATATATAGCCATAAACAATAACGAATATTCTATAGGCTCTTGTTTTGAGACTATCCTTTGTCTTTAAATTCCCCTACACCCTAGAAACATAGATTATCCTTACCCCTTTCTTCAAATTATTCAATCCTTATTCCTACTTGGTCTTCAAGCACTAATGCTTCTTAGTGTCCTTAATGACAGTAAGTCTACAACTTTTGACTCTACTTCTCTTCAATGTTTAAAAGGTATACTGTGTCTTGTTTTTGACAGGTGCATATTGCGACTATTTTATTCCCAATAGTCAGCATCATAATGTGTAAATGGAAAACATTTATGAATTAATAGTGAGAAGTGTGGGAGGAGGAAGAGTGAGGAAAAACACACCGTTGTTTGAGTGTATGCAATGAGGACAATGATTGTCAAAGTGGTTGTTAACAGAATAACAACAATATGCAGCCTGAGAGTTGGTTTATAATTTTTAGTTATATTTATAATTCATTACTTTTTTTAATGAAAATGCAGTGGAGTATTCTGATTCATGTTGTCCATTTGAGTTGTTGTTCATGATAGACATACTTAATGATGAACTTTAAACTAACTTTATCTTTAATTTGCATCAATACCTGAGAATGGTGATTCATGCATTTGGAGAGCCATCGAATGACTCTCTTGAGGCTAATAGACATCACACCAACTTGGAACCTTAAACACATGTCTATCTTGATCCGAGTTTAGACTTCTTTGAAAAGATCCCTCTTGGGATAGTGAAAAGATGTAAGTTGTGAACATCAAAGAGTCCATGAATAATGAATACAATTGAAAGATAGCCAAGAGATCCTGGAACAAAGATGGATTTAATCCATGGAAAATTTATTATATTTACCTTGATAACCTTTTAATATTTACACTCTAACAGTCATGATATGCTGAATAAGACAATGTCTTTGCAGCCTCGTAAGCCCTATCACTTTAAGTTACCTCTGCAAATTAGAGATGTCTTTCTAA
>MU225336.1:588-20286 GCA_018584345.1 Thuja plicata | reverse complement strand
TGATGCAAGACATTAAAATAGTTAATGGTTTGTATTGTCATTGATGTCAACTTGATATCATCTATACGGTCATGTACATAATGCCAAAGACTTCAGAGAATCAATGGAACAATGATTATGCTTTCAGAAATGAATAAAAGTCAAGTATTCACTAAGTGACAGACTACACCGACGAAGTGCACACCATCGGTGAAGGCAGAGAAAAATTCATAGTGATGCCTGACGAGCAGAAGACAGTGTTGCCTGACGAAGCAGAATCATAGGATGCCTGACGAACTAAAAATAGAGTTGCCTGACGGATGGAGATCTCGAAGCTAACTGGAGTTACACCAACAAAACTGGTAGTTGTCACCGACCACAAATTGCAGAATTGACCGACGGAATAGAGAGTTTAGAAAATGACAAAATATCTAGTTGGCAGAGCTTAAGGATAGACTTAACTGGTTGTTTTATTTGTTTTTATTCAACCACAGTTAAGTAATTGATTTAAAGAAGATTTATATACAGTTGGAAAGAAGATAACTATGAGATAAATCAGGAGTTAAAGCCGTAAATCAGATTGGCTGGATTGTTGTTCACGCCAAGAATCAAGAATCAAGAATCAAGAATTAAGGAATATCATGTCTATATAAGAGACAAGCATAATTCATTTCCACATGTAATCAGATACATGGAAGGGGAGTGAATAGAAAGAAGATGCTGAAGAGAAATTGGTGAAGGATAAACCTCATACACTCCTGATCAATCAAGCTAAGGGAGAGCTAAAGAATTCTGCTGACACCGATGAACAGTGAAGAACAGCATCACAGAGAAGAAAGTGTGGAGCACAAAGGAATTGAATTGATACATTGATTAGAGAGGTATTGTACTTAAATAGATCTAAAAATTTGCAATTCAAGTTGTATTAGAAACAGGTCATTGTGTTTTAGTTTAACCATTGAAGCATCAAGTCTCTTAACAGAGCAGGACTTAACAGTCTTCTATAGTTGAGGTATATCCTAATAGATTGCCAAAAAGGTTGATTCATGAAAGTAGCATTGAATTTGCATAAAGCCTATTGACAGCCTAAGAAGAAGGTTGATTCAAGGATGGTAGCAAGATTTTCCTAAAGCCTATTGACAATCTAAGAAGAAGGCTGATTCAAGGATGGTAGCAAAATAGATGCCAGATACTAAGTGACAATCTATATGTATAAAATCCTCTAACAAGGTCATGCTTAATAGTGTGTTTGTAACCTTTAACAGGGTTGGCTCCTAACAGGGCTCACTTCAAAAGAGTGAAAATTTGGGGTGCCGGTCCCAGTGGTTTTTCCCTTAATAGGGTTTCCATGTTAAAATCCATGTGTTATGTGTGTATGGTTTATTACTTTATTGTTTTACATTTCACATATGCATTTCTGGATTGATTGGTATACTCTGCATATTTACTGAGTATCGGTAAATAAGTTTTACTACTTATCGGTAATCAAGGAGAATAATGACATACAAGGTAAACCAACAGACAGTTAATTATTTCAAAGTATTTCAAGCCATGCATCTTGTAGGGATTTAATAATCTAAGGTGTATTGATTGGTGGATTAAAGTTTAAAGGATAAATTTTTGAGGCCACAGATTCACCCCCTTCTCAGTTATTACTAACATATATATACATATATATTATATATATACATATATATATATACACACATGTATCTATATATATATAGGCATATATACACATATATACATGCATATATATGCACATATATGCATATATACACATATATACATGCATATATACACATATATATGTGCATATATACAAACAATGTATAAAAAACAATATACATTATATATACAAATAGTATATATTAAAAAACTATTAAAAAATGCAATAAAAATGTGAAAAACATGTTGAGTCGACGCTTGATATTTCAAATGCCCCACAGAGTTTCAACCCAGCCGAAACAGTGATTTTCACTATTTCGGCGGGTTGTATATACACCAAATTTGACCTAACCTACTTTTGATCAAAAGTAGGTAAGTACTTTCGATCGAAAGTACTTAACTACTTTCGATCGAAAGTAAAAAGTACTTTCGATTGGAAGTAACTTTCGATCGAAAGTACCCAATTTTGGTACTTTCGATCAAAAGTTACTTACTTCCGATCAAAAGTATTTGTCTGTTCCGATCGAAAGTATGGAGTGTTTTTTCGTGGGCCACGCTTTTTGAGGTGAAATCCTTCCTCTCAAAAAGTGTAGCCCACTATTGTGGGATCACCCCACGGTCAAAATAGAAATAGTTAGATTAATCTATGATCAATTGGCTTCAACATGTAATGTTATAGGCCCAATGCTTTTGACATTCATGAGCTCACACATCGATTTGTCATGCTACTAGGACACGAAGATCCATGACATATGTGCCTATGTTTTTGTCTTTCCTAAGTATTGTTTTCATGCTAATGAAGATCTCTTTCATCAACACAATACCCTAGAACACATATGTTGTGAATCTTAGGGGAAATTCTGCAACCCCTTGCACTATAATAAGACACTTGATTCAAAGGTGAACCGGGTGGGTCTCTAAATAACCGAGTTATAGTAAGGTGTGTGGTGTCTATCCAATCGGTTTGTACGTGTGTGACTCACTTAAGAGCCTAATTGACCATGTTGGCTACTTAGGGATACTTCACCTAATCCAAGCTATCATCAACACACCTCGCCCAAACTTGGCTAGACATAAGACGAAGCATTGGCCCACGTAATTTTTATATACCGATCAAAAATATTGTCATTTTGAGGTCATCCTCTGAGGAAGAAGAGCTTTTCCCAGACAAGCCTCTCTAAAAAATAAAAAGGTTTTTATTCTAATAGATTGTGCAAGCGCACGAAAGACTCAAAACACATGGTTGATTGCATTAAGCACTGAAAGATCAAATGTGAACTAAACTACCATCCACACAAGCACATGAGTTAAATTTAAATACCAAACCAAATGATATTTTCTTGTTCAGTTTTAAGTGCACCAATTTCAAAAGTTCTTCGCCTTGTTTAGTTGTTAACCACACGTCAATTTTATGCACCAATTTGAAATATGAGATTGTGATGTTTGAGCATGCACTTTTATTTTTAAGCGCCAAAAGACAAATGAATTGATTTTAGATTTAGAAAAAATTAAGTTGCTTCCACGCCACAAGCTATCAAGAAATTGTTAGTACCAAAAAATCCTAGCAATTTAGATCTGATAATCCATAGGCATGCTAGTATTGATATAATGATAATTGAACTTCTCAGTAAACTCTCTTACCTTGTCCATATATGTGTTTATAAGACCTTCATAACTGATCTCTGCCTCAAGTGCTTCAATTCTTAATCTGCTTTCATGTTCTTTGTTCTGTTTAATATGTCACTCTATTTTTCATTGCTCAACAGGCTTTTGAATTTTAACTTTTTGTGCTTTGTTGGCCCACTACATTTTTTCATTACATCAAGTGCAAATTTTCAACAATAAAAATGTGTCTTTTTACAATAGAGAATGATATTTTAGACAAAAAGAAGCAAACATCATTTTTAGTTTTGAAACAATGTTTTTTGACAAAACGATTATCACCTGCACCTACACACAAAAAAAACTCAAAGATCTTTCTTTTTTGAAAATATTTCTTATGAAAATTAAAATAATAGAGAATAAACCCTCTGTAAAATATCAATACCTTTCCAAAAATGTAACTTTTTTGAAAAGAAATGTTGATTTGTGCCCAAAATTTTGTTTTTTATGAAATGTCATAAAAACATTATTAAAAATTGAATAAAATTTGAAAAATTTATGAAATTTGGATTGTAGCTTTCTTATGTCCACCAATACCTGAAAACAAAATTTTAGGTCATAATTCCTTAATCTGTGCCCTAGGGACCCATTTTATCATAACATACCAATTTTAAAAGATATATTGTTTTTGCAAATGGTTTTCACAAAAATTAAAATCATAGAGAATAAACCTCCTATATAATTTCAAGACCTTACTAAAAATGTATTTTTTCCAAGGTTCTGGACTTGAGCACTTGATGTGAGAGGTAATGAGGCAGATGCACATGAGATGAACTAGAAACCATGGATGCACTTATTTGGGAACCCATCATATTTTGAGTGGAAGATGAACTAGCCTGAGTGGATGAGCTAGTTTGTGTAGACACAGTCTATGATAATGTTGTAATGTTGATAATGATTCAAACAAGGTTTGAGACACCATAGGATTAATTTTAGAGTTTTCAGTTGTATTTCATCCTGCCAGCGGGTTTTCAAGCCATATTGTGGATACATTGAAGTCAACAGGAATTTTGACTCCTTTGTTGATTAACATTGCTAGGAATCTCTCAAGATTTCTTTCTGCCACAACGTCTACCACTTGTGCAAAATAAGAATCTTGCTCTATGTCTTCTATCTCTTCATTGGTGATATCTTGAAAAATAGTTGGCCTTTGGGAACCATGTGGAAGTGTAGGCACATTTTAAGTGTATAGCGAGGGATCAATATGGTTGAATGGGTCAATATCTAGTTCTTCTTCCCATGGGGGAAACATGTTAATGTATGATTCATCTTGTTGGTATTTATCATTTGACCTAGTATAAGGTCCTCTGTAAGGTCTAAATAACATGGTGCTTTCCAGGATTTAACTAAAATGAGTGATGTAAAACAAATAAAAGGGACAACCTCTCAAAGAGAGTTCAAGCTCTTGTTTAACAAGGGTAATTCTAAGAACAAACTTTGAATTCTCTTGATCTCAGAGATTGATGATCATAAGATATGATTTGACTCTCATCTTATATGAGACAGAGTCGTTATAAAAGATTGATGTAACTAAGATAATGAGATCAAGGTAATATAATATGAACTGTTGAATTATCAATGCTAAACAACAACTGAACAAGGAAAGAGAGGTAATCCTAGATGTTTGAGATTTTAATGATTCTTTGTTATTTCCCAAGATGTACATGTTGACCTTTCACATGACACAAGAGACTTTTCCAAGGTTCTAGACTAATAAAATATAGTGTTGTAAGTTTCTAACAGAGGAACCTAGACTGTTTTGACAGAATTTAAGTGTATAGGTCTTTTGATCAATTGTGGCAAACTTTTGTCGATTGTGGCAGCATATGACAGTCTTGAAAATTTGATTGCAGTTTTGAAGTTTTCTAATAAAACAATTCTGGGATAGTGAGGTAATACATTTTTTTGAACAGACTTCTGTTGATACCCTAGACACTCAACATGTTTGACTCGTTTGATTTTGTGTTAAAAATGATCACACAAGCAAACACTACAGACACAATGTTTGTAGATCCAAGATTAACCAGTGTATGTTCAACAAATTTTTCAAGCTACAAGGTTTTCACACTGTCAAAATAGAAATAGTTAGATTAATCTATGATCAATTAGCTTCAAGATGTAATGTTATAGGCCCAATTCTTTTGATGTTCGTCAGCTCACACGTAGATTTGTCACACTACTAGGACACGAAGATCCATGCATGACATAGGTGCCTGTGTTTTCATCTTTCCTAAGTATTATTTTCATGCTAATGAAGATCTCTTTCATCAACACAATACCCTAGAACACATGTATGTTGCGAATCTTAGGGGAAATTTTGCAACCCGTCACACTATAATTTAAGACACTTGATTCAGAGGTGAACCGGGTGGTTCTCTAATTAACTGAGTTATAGTAAGGTGTGTGGTGTCTATCCAATCGGTTTGTACATGTGTAACTCACTTAAGAGCCTAATTTACCATGTTGGCTACTTATGGATACTTCACCTAATCCAGGCTATCATCAACACACCTCGCCCGAACTTGGCTAGACATAAGATGAAGCATTGACCCATGTATTTTTTATATATCGATTAGAAAAATTGTCATTTTGAGGTCATCCTCTGAGGAAGAAGCACTTTTCCCAGAGAAGCCTCTCTAAAAAATAATTTTTTTTTTATTCTAATAGATTGTGCAAGCGCACGAAAGACTCAAAACACACGGTTGATTGCATTAAGCACCGAAAGATCAAATGTGAACTAAACTACCATCCATACAAGCACGTGAGTTGAATTTTAATCGCAAACCAAATGATATTTTCTTGTTCAGTTTGAAGTGCACCAATTTCAAAAGTTCTTCGCCTTGTTCAGTTGTTAACCACACGTCAATTTTATGCACCAATTTGAAAGATGAGATTGTGATGTTTGAGCATGCACTTTTCTTTTTAAGCACCAAAAGACAAATGAATTGATTTCAGATTTAGAAAATATTAAGTTTCTTCCACGCCACAAGCTATCAAGAAATTATTAGTACCAAAAAATTCTAGCAATTTAGATCTGATAATCCACAAGCGTGCTAGTATTGATATAATGACAATTGAACTTCTCAGCAAATTCTCTTACCTTGTCCAGACTCCAGATATGTGTTTATAAGACCTTCATAATTGATCTCTGCCTCAAGTGCTTTAATTCTTAATTTTCTTGCATGTTCTTTGTTCTTTTTAATATGTCACTCTCTTTTTTGTTGCTCAACAGGCTTCTGAATTTTAACTTTTTGTGCTTTGGTGGCCCGCTACATTTTTTCATTACATCAAGTGCAAATTTCCAACAATAAAAATGTGTCTTTTTACAATAGAGAATGATATTTTAGACAGAAGAGAAGAAAATGTCATTTTTAGTTTTGAAACAATATTTTTTGATAAAACGATTATCACTTGCACCTACACACAAAAAAATTCAAAGATCTTTCTTTTTATTCCGGCTTGATGCAGAGTGACTCTTCGCGGGGGGATTTTTTATCCCCCAAGCTTTTTTTGTGAATATTGTACTTTGTTAATTATTAATAGTTATTAATAGTAAAGGCCTCTATTCATAAAAAAAAAAAATTTCTCAGAAAAATTAAAATAACAGAGAATAAACCCCCTGTAAAATTTCAAGACCTTTCCAAAAATGTAACTTTTTTGAAAAGAAATGTTGATTGTGCCCAAAGTTTTCTTTTTATGAATGTCATAAAAATATTATTAAAATTTGAAAAAAATATGAAATTTGGATTGTAGCTTTCTTATGTCCACCAATACCTGAAAACAAAAGTTTAGGTCATAATTCCTTAATTTGTGCCCAAGGGACCATTTTATCATAACATACCAGTTTTAAAAGATATATTATTTTTGCAAAAAAATTTCACAAAAATTAAAATCACAGAGAATAAACCTCCTGTATAATTTCAAGACCTTATTAAAAATGTATTTTTTTATAAAACAAACTCTAATTTGTGTCCAAAAATGATTTTTTATGAAATATCATAAACAATTTATTAAAAAATTAAAAAAACTTAGAAAAATCTAAATTTTGGATTGTGGCCTCCTTAGATCAGCGTAAACCTGCAGAAAAAAAAAATTCATAAACAAAATTTCATGTGGCTTGAAAGATGTGACCAAATTTCACGTCAGGTTGATTAAGAGTAGTTGACGAAACCGTGGTTGTATGACCGAGACTGAGAGATTCTTTTGGTTATTTGCAAGAGATTATCGGGCTGTAAGTTCACGTCGGGTTCACCAGAATGTATAGGCTTATATCTCCACACTCAAACAAGAGGGTTAGTAGCACCGATTTGCAATGAAAGAAATAAAAAAAACTACTAAGAATGAGCCTATGAACAATAAAATAACAAACGTTTGAAAGGAAAACAAATAAATGCAAACCTCAATGCTTGAAGCTTCTATTGCTTCTCTCTACTCCTTCTGAAATGATGTATGGATGGTGCTCAGTATTGGCATTGACAACATCTATGACTTGGGAGTGTTGAAAAAATAAGATCCAAATGATAACATGACTTTGCTTGATGCTTCATACGAAAATCATGCATAGCAATTGTGCACAAAGTTGGAGATCTTGGATCCTCTCAAATGATTGAGAAGGGTTGATTATATAGAATATGGAAATGATTTGGACATATGGGATTGCTCCCAAAATACTTTGAAATGGATGGTTGAGATCAATAAGAATTGAAGAAGGAAACAATAAACTTCCCCTCTTAACTGGAGAGAAGAGGAAATGGTTGAGTTAACTATAGAGTTGATTATGGGTTCCCTTTTTCAAACTGGAGAGAAGGTGGGGCAATTTATGCAATCATAGAGATAGCACATGAGTTCCCTTTTTGAACTAGAGAGAAGATGGAGCAATTTATGCAATCATAGAGATAACACACAAGTTCTCTTTTTTGAACTAGAGAGAAGGTGGAATGATTTATGCAATCACAAAGATTGAACATGAGTTCTCTTTTTGAACTAGAGAGAAGATGGAGCAATTCATGCAATTACAAAGATTGATCATGAGTTCCCTTTTTGGAACTAGAGAGGGGATTTATTGATAATAGAAATTAAAGTACTCAAAAATGAGATATTTTGAATTCTATTTTGATTTAAAATAAAAATAAGAGTGAAATTAAATTAAATTGATGAAATTAATTTAATTAGAAGAATAATTAATAAGTTTAAATATTTGAATTTAAACTTTAGGAAATTGAATTTAATTATCTAATAACAATTAATTAAGGTTTATTAATTAAATAAAATTAATTATTTAATTAATTTAGGAGAAATGATTAAATGATTAGAGGGTTAGATTTAGAAGAAATAGATGATAAACTAATGATTGAAGAAACCATTAATTAATAAGTTTAAATAATTAAATTTAAACTTTTAGGAATTTGAACTTGATTTACTAATAAAGATTTATTAATTAAGGTTTATTAATTAAATAAAATTAATTATTTAATTAATTTTGAAGAAATGATTAAATGATTAGAGAATTAGATTGAGAAGAAATAGATGATTAACTAATGATTAAAGAAACCATTAATTAATAAGTTTAAATAATTAAATTTAAACTTTTAAGAAATTAAACTTAATTAACTAATAAAGATTAATTAATTAAGGTTTATTAATTATTTAATTAATTTTGAAGAAATGATTAAATTATTAGAGGACCAGATTTAGAAGAAATAGATGATTTAACTAATTATTAAAGAAACCATAAATTAATAGAAGAAAATGAGTAATTAAATGCAAGGTCGCAAATCTGTCCATTTTAGGGTGTCTACAACTTTGTCACTTGCATACTTTAAAGTTAAAGTGTCCATGAACAATTCTATATAATAAAGCCATCATAGAATCTTGTTTAGTTTTTATAGGTGTTCATTTCTTCTGTAACCTACCTGTTTTTAGAGATATATCAATGAACTGCAAGAGAAATATTTATACATGTGTATATAAGGGAGAGAATCTAGTAGTTGACTACTCTAACTTCGCATTTCTCAAAATTTTATGTGGAAATTCTAAATCACCCCCAATTTTTTACAGAAGCCTACTTGGCAAGTCCTTGCTTAAAACTAAGGTTTTAGGGCCACATTATCAAACACGATGCCTCATCAACATACATTTTACCAAGGTGTCTAGTTTGGCCCAAAAATAAAGTGAGACTGATACATGACCACTAAGTCATGTTTTGTTGGTACATTGATATGGCATCACTAAAGAGTACATTTCATTCAATTATGGGTAGTTATCATCAACACTAACAACTTTAAAGTCACAACTATTGGTGCAATATTATAAAAATATTGGTCATTTAATATTAACAAATGCTATAACAACTATTAGAATACATTTAGTTACTAAATCTTCTCTCTTGTGTGTGTGTGTGTGTGTGTTATCCAATATTACTACAAGATACTCCATCCAAGAAAGGTAATCAATGTTTGATCTCAGTATGCTTACCCCCATTGCAGATTTTCCACGTAACATCAAACGAAACACACCACAATATCCATCTAACAATGCGAAAACATTTAAGATGGTGAAAATCATGCTGCATAAAATTTAGTAACAATAAATATAGTGGATTTGGTAGAACATGTTAAGCCTAGGGTTGTATGGGGGCTTAAGGAATAATTTTTAAGGAGTGGTGTGTGATTAATTGAAATCTTTTTTGAAAAACAACTCTTATTTAGGACTCTAGATTTGAGAGATGGAAAAGGTGGGATTCTACAATTGCCCCACTAGCTTAATTCAACTAATCCAGAAACTATTGGAGTAATTCACTATGGATTGTGAAAACCTGATGTCATTGAGCTTAAGCTTTTTCTACCACTTGTCAATCATTTGAAGCTTTTCTAAATTATTATTTTTATTTGTTATATTTATTTGCTCGCATAAATTGAATATGCTATTAACAAATTCATGAGACTACCCACTTTAAAATAATACTACAAAATCTCAACAACACCCACTAGAATTTTTTTAAGAAATCCCCTCCATAAACACCCCAACCTAAATCCATTTTCTAAATCCTCTTTCCAACCTAGTGTTGGTGCCAAGATGATAATGGTCACGTAGTGATGGCCCATTAAATATATAAAATTCTCTGCCAATCAAAATAATGGTAATTTATTTCCTAAAGAAAACTATTTTAAAGCAAGAAAATATTCCAATCTATAATCGGTTTAAAACTAGAAATGCTAAGCAGTACTGATTGTTATACTATGACCTAACAAACAATCAGTATTACCTAACGACAAATACCATAACAACGACGTCCACTCATCAAATTTAGTGTCTCGGTCCACATCTAATTTAACGTGACCTTGACAAAAGGTACAACAAAAAATTCAAAACGTGGAAGGCGCAGATTCCATCCACAGATCTCGGAGTGCACGTCCACCGTCCGTACAATTCCACATGAAATTTCCCGGAACTTTAGCCACTTCCATTTCCTTTGCCCTAAAATGAGTGCGAAAAGGGTTTCAAACAAATAAATTTAAACATAAACAAAAAAACGGTCTGCGTTTCGGCCACGGCGTTTGTTTAATCCCCACGAAGCCAACTCTCACACGTAAAGAAAACGAAACCATCGACAGTTCCGGCTTTCTCCAAGGACTCAGGAATCAATCCCTACCGTCGGTAGAGAAACTAATTTTCTATGACGGAATTGACAGGAACAGTCAAAGTCAACGACTTCTGGACCAATCTCCACTCACAATCTGACGCGTGGACAGCAATAATGCACACAAATTGTATTACTCATTTATGAGGAATCAAATACACAATAAATCCGCACCGACCTGTATACTATAAAACAATATTGTGACAGCTCTAAAGCACCTTTTCTCTTAAAAACTGGTACATAATCTTTGTTTACAGATACTTGTGGCAGAAGCAGAGAAGTCAGAAGTTACGGTGATTTAGTAACAGTGAGTCTGTCTGAGTATAATGGCAGATTGGGGGCCTGTGGTGGTGGCAGTTATACTGTTTGTATTGTTGTCACCGGGTATGTTGTTTCAGCTTCCCGGGAATGACCGGTCAGTGGAGTTCAGCAACTGGGGTACCAGTGGCAGATCTGTTCTGGTACATTCCATCATTTTCTTTGGCCTCATGGCCTTGTTTACTGTTATTATTGGTGTGCATATTTACACTGACTGATTTACAGTGTTAGGAGGGCAGCAGATGTTGTAATAAAAAATGTACTTTTGTTTCCAATCTTTGAATCTGTTTATGTTTTTATTTGGGTTTTGTAGATCTTTTGAAATCAAGGGTATTAAGAAATACCCATTGATTTTCTGAAAAAAATTGTGGGTGTTTGGGTATAATACCCTCTCTGAAATTTATATTTGGGAAGAGGATTCAGTTCAAAAGGGCTGCTTTTTTTAATAGAGAGTTGAAACGATCTATTAAAAGTTGTGAATTGTGAATCTTTTCTTGTTTGTAGTTGATGAATCTTATCTTGTCCCAGAATTTGTTCTTATAATTGGAAAAAATTGATGTTACATGAAATTGTGTATAATATCTATACTTGGAAATGATGAATCATGAGTCTTTTCTTGTTTGGAATTGGTGAATTATGAGTGTTTTCTTGTTTAGAAGTGATGAATTATGAGTCTTTTCTTGTTTAAAATTGATGTATCTTTGGGATGAACCTAGCTTGTGGGCGGTTTGGTTCATCATCTGATAATTAGTCTCACTTCAGCTCGCCCTTGTACTCAAAATAGGAGATGCTGAGTCGCTGGACTGAGTAATAAGGACACCTTTGAATTATTAAAAAAAATAAAATTAATGACTCTTTTCTTGTCTGAAATTGGTGAATCTTTTCAAGACTGTTTTTGAACAGGGAATAGTGATCTGATAGTTTATATAAAATCCTTCATAAAAATCTATATTTGAATATAATGAATCTATTTTTGTTTAAAATTCATGGGTTTTTTCTTGTGGGAATATGATGAATCTTTTCATGTTTTGATTCCTTGACTGGAAGGAAAGAAAAAGTGGGAAAATCTGTGGCTTGATGTTTGAAGGAATTTTAATGGTGTTCTGTTAATTTGAATGGTAGAGAATGAATCGGATTTTTTTCCTCTAATTTGTTTGTTATTTTTATTATTATGCAATAAATGTGTGGTGGGTTTGATTTAGCTGGTAGCTGCATGTCGATATCCACTTGGAGGTGAATCTTTTGTAAGTAGATATTAAGTTCTGATAAATAAAAATAATTTATTTGTCAACTACTATTGGCAGTGGTTGTAAAGTTGAGGAAAATTACTAATTTGTTAGTCAAGATCAAAGGAGAAAGATGTATGAAATACTTTATAAAAATTATAATAAAAATCAAAAGTGGGTCCTAGAACATTAATGGATATGATTCTATAGTGTAGGTTCAATTATATATATAATATGATCTTTATGTTTAGATTTTTTCTTATTTTCATGTTTTGAATTATTTTTATGAAAGAAAGGTCAATTTTGTGGCTGTGGATTTGATTTTTAAAATTTTTGAATTCAAATTCAAATTTAGCTTTGCTTCCACCTATTTTGCTATGAATTCACTAAACAAATATTTGTACAATTTGTTACTATATACTTATGTTTAGAGGTATCTATTTGTATCCATTTTTATTTCTTATTTTATCTTCTATCATTCTAGAAACATTTATTTAGCAATCAATAGTACACTTTACTTTTGTCCCGCTTATATAACATATGTACAATCCTCTAGATGTATTTTTATGTGCTATAAGTCTTTAATGTAGAGGAAATGGTGGAGTAGAGAAGGGAAAATTTAATAGAATGACAAAATCACAAAAGACCAAATCCATGCAAATTTGTAAACTTAAAAAAAGACCTTGAAACACGAACTTGATGAAAAACAAAGCACAAATCAAACACATAATTTGAGGCAACACACAAAGGAAGATGAATCATTTACCTGCTTATTGATAGTCATATCCAAAAATTTTACCAAAGTCACTTATTGAGACAAACTTCCCATCCTTTCTGCATTTACCTTTCCTAAATTAGTATTAGTTATAGAATTAATTAAACCCACAACTCTTGTTGAATTAATCTAGTTTAATTGTTGCTTATGTGTTTACATCTTAATGAATTAGCTTAAATTAAGCTTAAAACATAATGCTTTTCTTTGCATTTGGTAAACCCAACCAATCCCACATGATTTGATCTTTTTATTAGGTTTTCCCCTTCATATTGAATTTTATTTTACTCATGTTGTATTGCATTTACATTGTTGCATTTTTTTATTAGGGCACATTTGAGCTTTATTATGACATATCTTTTACCCACACTAGACTCGCTTTTAGAATGGTCATTAAGATCGTGCTAGAATAGTAACAGATGTGAAAAGTGGAGGGGAAAGTTAAGTCAATCAAATAAGATTCTTATAATTTATTATAGTTCAATCTATTATTATTGTTGTTGTTGTTGTTGTTGTTGTTGTTGTTGTCGTCGTCGTCGTTGTTGGTGTTATCATTCCCCAGCCCATTATGGACTCGCCCACATTCTTGTAGCCTTCAATGCTTCCTCCCAGCTACCTAGCTCTAATGCCCATGCCAAAAATAGGGACAAAATGTCTAGGTTAGTTCTTGGTCGTAAATCCATGTTTAAAAAATCCTCCCTGAGCAATTTCGTGATGCAACCCCAAAAATTTTCATCCTCAAAATTGAAAATACCCCGCAACCTCTGAATTGTGATCTAATCTCTAAACCTAGGCAATTGGTTAGGGGAGTTGAAGGAAAAGTTGGCTTCCGTGCTTGTTCTGTCACACTCACACCCTACCAAATGTTGCTTTCACCAGAACAACTCAAAAAAACATTTCTTTTTAGGGCAAAAACTATCTAGATGGTTACGGAAAGGGCTAGACCTCCACCCCAAATTGTGATCCCTAACGTTGACATTAGAGTGTCATGATGATGCATACATCTCAGCACACCACGTCAATATAGAAGCCCAATGTCTTTTTTGTCCTTCATCGACGGGGAAAATGTCATTGTTTTAAAGTCGACACCATTCAGATAAATATAACTTGCCCCTTATGATACCACTAAACATTAGTTTTATTGCTCCAAATTGAGTCCCCTATTATCCTATTGGAACTCTCCATCATTCTAATATGGTAAAGACATCCTAAACTTGGATGGTTTTTCAGCAACCTCATTTGCTTCTCTCAACACATGTGATAATTTAAATTCCTCAAATCTAGTTAATAAAGTTTTAATTCTGCGAATGTACTTATTCAAATGTCATGTTCTTGATTCTCCCTTAATGATTCTATTGATTATGATCTGCGAATTGCCTTCTAAATGTAACTTCCTTATACACATGGTTTTTGCCATTCAGATAGCATGTATTGCCGCTAAGATCTCAGCTTCATTGTTAGTGTCTTGGGAGCTTTTTCACTCCAATCATCAACATGTTGCCAATATCATCCCTAGCAATGCAACCAACTCCTGATCTACCTAGATTTCCCTGAGAGGTATCGTCAAAATTAATTTTTTTCCATCCTCTTTCTGGAGGTATCCATATTTTTCTCTTCGTCTTAGGCTTAAGAGGATTATCCCTTAAAGGCCCATAAGCGGGCCATATTATTATTATTATTATTATTATTATGTCATCCATAAACATTTAAATTTAATATAATAATAATAATATTATTTAATCTATAACTATCTATATTGTTAGATAACTATCTCAGAACTTAGGAGTTACCTAATTAAACATTGTACTATAAAGGGACAAAGCTAATTATTGCACATTAGAGATTATTTGTAGACAACTCTGTGTTGTATAATACACCTACATTATTCCAAGATTTTCTTAGTATTTTTCACTTGTTAATAAAGAGAAATATGCTTTTTACAAGGAAAAGTCATCTTGACAAAATTTGATCATTGTCCCTTAAGGTTTTATTATTGCCCTCCAAAGATGTTTGGTTATTCTCAGACTCTCAATGTAGCTCCACCTAAGTTTTGATTGTACTTTGAGGTTCTATGCTACCTTGAAGAGTGCAGTGTCCATTGCCAGAGTTCAAAGAAATTTTCAAAGGGAAACATAATTATTCCTTCAAATTGCTAGCAAGTGACTATCTATGAATTGTAATGAACCCCTTTGCCACTTAGGTAGGCGTCCCATGAGGAGGGATTAAGCTTTATGGATTATGATAAAATTCAAAAGAAAAAAATAATAGAGGAGCAATAGTCATTTATTTAGTCAGTTTTATTTGTCTCAACAATTATTTAGTTGTGATTTGGTCATATGATCAAATTAGTCATTTATAATTGTGAATTGCAAAATATTAGTAGAATTTAATCATTTTTAGTCACGTGACTACAAATTTTAGTTAGGTAGTCACATATTTTCCAAATTCTACTAGTGTATTTAGACAATTAAAACATATAAGAACATGAAAGTACATAAACAAAAAACAAAATAACACCATAATTAATGTGGAAACCCAAGATGGGAAAAACCATGAAGAAAATAATTCTTATGAATATAACACCAGTTAAGATGATGTTTACAAAGGCTCACTACCGGTTTTCTCACTGCAAGTAAGGGTCACTACTGATAAGGCTCACTATCGGTTGGGCTAACTTCTCGAAAGTAATAAGGCTCACTACCAATACAAAAATAACTCATTACAAAAAGGTCTTACAAAGAAATGTGAATTGATAATGTTGCATCTACATATGCATGAAATAGTTCCAGTTAATATCATAATAACAACTGCCTATTTTAGGATTTGAGAGACAAATCCACAGAACCTAAAGAACAGCTGCATGCAAGAAACCTGTAACAAGAAAGAAGCAAGAAGAGGGAAGGAGAAGTACTCAGAAGTTGCTCAAGAAGTGAGAGCTAAATTGTAATCTGAATTAATGAAGAAAGAACTTCAAAGTTCTACCTATAAAGGTGAACGAAACCCTAAAAATAGAAAAGCTAGGTTGCACATTAATAATTAATATAAATATTAATTATAATGCACCTAAGAGATAGCTTAAGTAAACTAGAGTAATAAACAACTTAATTAATTAAATCAAAGTGATCTAATTAATAAGTGTAAATGGATAATTACTCTAACACCCCCCCTTAAGAGAAGCTCATGAGGTAAGCTAACCTAGCATAGCTATGAAAGCAGGAAAATAGGTCCCGGCAACAAGGCCTGATCAGGTACCCCAACACAACCAAATCTCTATAAAGCAGAGAAATAGAAAAAACCAAATGGGAAAAACCCTACTCCAAGAAGAGATAGAAAAAAATGCAGAAAAGAATGGCTCAAGAGACTCTCTCAAAACCATAAGTACAATCAAACCCCCCATGAGAGAGGGATGAGACACCAAAGCCCCCCTAGAATGATGGAACCCCTGTAGGAATTATCGAACCAATGGAACGCCAATGTGGAAGAAAAATAGGCACGGAGCAACAAGGAAACCCCTGAATGAGAGGTGAAACCGGAAGGCCAAGCTAGTGCTTAGAGGAGAATGAATGAGACTCCTTGAATGGAATCCCCAATGAAGGTGGGCCAATAGATGGGCTGAATCTGTCAATCGGGAGGAGATGAATGTCCTCGGATATGCCCTCAACAACTGGAGGGCAAGGCTCGATGCAGAGAGTGACCATAACAGGGACTGCTGAAGAAGAATCATGCTGAACAAATGCAGGCGCAACAGGAGGAGGAGGTGGAGAAGCCACAACATTGATCTTAGGAGCAACACAGAAGTTCAGGTGACCCGACTTCTTCTCACTAGGCACTCGTGAAGTAGGAGAGATATTCTTTGACACTGGAGATGGTAGACCAAAATGGGAGAAGGAGTACAGGTGGGTGGCATGATCAACTATCCCTGTAGCAATAATGTGGCCAATTGCACTATCTCTGATGTGTACAGAATCTGCAGTGAACTCAACCATCTTCTCTGTCCCGCTGTGAGTAATCTGATAAATGGAGAGAAGGTTCGATGACAAGGATGGAACACATAGTACATCATGGAATGCACCACCATCGATGTCAATAGAACCTTGACCATACACACGCATAACAGTGTCATTCCCCATCAATATGTGTGGGGTAGGAGAGGCTGCAAAAGATGAGAAGGAACTCCGAGAAGATGCCATATGATGTGAAGCATCGAAATCCAACAACCACCTAGAAGAGGGAGCTATAGCAGATGCACATAAGGCATGACCCTTTCCGTTGTCTGATCCATCTGCTTGAGATGATGATGAAGAAGACCAGCGAGAAGAGGAAGAAGGAATATCAATGTTGTTCTTATGAAGAAGAGCTGTCAAATCAACAATCTGTTGGGAATATCCATCTACCTTCTTCTAAAAGCACTAAGACTCATTATGATTGAACTTATTGCAATAACTACACTTGGGTTTGTCTTTCTTTGATTTCCCCTTAGGCGAAGGAGGTGGGCCAGAGGAATGCTGGGAAGGAGAACCTTTCCAAGATTCTGTGGATGATGAAACATGTTTCTGCTCCGGTTTCCGTTGAGATGGGTGAGAAAGCAAGGCATGGCTCATAGAACTTGAAGCATCATTCAATTGTTGAATCTTTAACTGCTCTCGAGTCAACTGATCACAAAAGGCCGCAAAAGGAAGGCATATTGTGCCTAGGACCTAAGGCATCCATAGTGGAATAGAAGGCAGAGGAGAAAATATGGAACTCTACATGAAGCTTTGAGAGTATCAGAAAGATACTCTCATTATTTGATTTGGTCTTCCCACATCCCTATAAAAGTGATCAGAGAGCATTGAACTTCATCAAGAAGTCCTCAATGGCGGAAAAAATATCAAGAGACAAGGATGTCAACTCTGCATCAAGCTGAAGTTCCCTGAATGCATTCACTATGCCAAACAAATCTGTAAACTTTCCCCAATAGGCGCGAGGAGTGGTCAAACCATCCAGATGAAACATGAGTCTGTCTGAAATGTGCAGTGCAATCAAACCCTTGGCTTCATCCATTTTGTTTCTGTGCTAAACAACCTCAAACGAACGCTACAAAACAGGTTGGTGCTCATCTAGACATGACCATAAGCCATGTGACATGAGTAGCCTAGTCATGTGTGCTTTCCAGGTGTGATAATTATGTGGTGTCAGTCGGGCCACAGAGGGGTCCGATATTGAGAGAAAAAGTAGACAGAAGTAGAAGAGTCATTTATGAATTAAAGTACAGAAATCAAATGCACCCCCCCACAACGTATATATTTATTCCCTGTACAACAAAGAACAACTATAGAAAGCACACAAAAAATGAGAAGAAAACCTAGATGCCAGATGTAGAGATGGAGGAAATTGAAGCCTTTACTTCAACACTATAAAATAGATCTCAAATGGCCGAATCAAAAAATGAGACCAGCACCATCGTGTTCGGCTTGGAAACACCTTTCCGGCGATATTTTGTTTTCTAAAAATGGACACCGGATGCACAAGTTATGGACGAAAGACCAACTTCTCCTATGAAAAATAGCTCTTTGGAAAAAACCAGAGATGGGAAATAATTTGACGGTCAAATGACCATCACAGTGCCCGGGAAAAAAATTGACGGTCGTCAGCACGTCATGGGCCTGTCGCCGGAAAACTTTTTCGGTCATCAAAAAATTCAAAAAACCACAGGAAAAGCCAGGACGACTGAAAAGTGACGTCACTTCCCGGCAGCTGACATCACTAGTGGCGGTCGAGCGGTGCTACTGGTGGCGGGCCGGTGGAGGTGGCAGCTGGGCGGTGCTATCGGTGGTGGGCTGGCAGAGGTGGTGGTCGGGCGGCTTGCAGGTGGCGCATCGATGGGGGTCAGGCCGCGATGGTGCATAGGCTGCGCGGCGGTGACGCGCTGGCAGTGATAGCACCCGTAAAAAGCCCTAAATGGGCACTATTTTCGAGGTTTTTTGATTTTTTTCTCGATTTGCATGTCATATGACCTAAGAGGGAGATTTTTTTTTCCAAAGGTCACCGTGGCAAAAAAATATAAACTTTATATGATTTTTGACTCTCCCGAGCCTTCTGAGCGTGATGGTGGCATCTGTTTTGGCTCAAAGTGCTCCAGAAAACAACACCTCCTCAAGATTGAAGAAAAAACCCTAGAGAAGCTATGGTTTTCTTCTTCGAATCACGGCTTCAAAAACTTTATACCAGGCAGTAGTAGGGAAGCTCTGATACCATTTAGGATTTGAGATACAAATCCATAGAACCCAAAGAACAGCTGCATGCAACAAACCTTTAACAAGAAAGTAGGAAGAGGGAAGGAGAAGAACTCAGAAGTTGCTCAAGAAGTGAGAGCTAAATTGTAATTTGAATTAATGAAGAAAGAACTACAAAGTTCAACCTATAAAGGTGAACAAAACCCTAAAACTAGAAAA
>MU225335.1:2447956-2475775 GCA_018584345.1 Thuja plicata | reverse complement strand
GCATATGCGAAATTGTCCATCAAGCCATCTAGCATTTTGGGAGTGTTTCACATATTTAGGTACAACCTTATTCTTGAATTCATTCATAAATGCATGAACACTAAATTTTTTAGTAATTAGCTCACACTATTTTCTAACCTTTCCATCCTTCAATGGATACTCAATAGTTTTAAATCTTTTTACATCAACTAATTGATTACCAAATTCAATTGAAAGATTTTCATGCAAACATTCATCTAAAAATGCAAGATTGCCACATACATCACATACACCTTAAACACATGCATTCAAAAGAAAAAAATGCTCATTAGGTGGGTTACAAAACAAACCTGATATAAATTCTTTTACAGTTTGAGGTGCTATATTTATACCACATTCTTGCAACATTTCATTAGTATGCATGGTAGAATGTATAGATCGAAATACATCATAATGATAACGAAATTGAACGTAAATTTTGCAACAACATCCTGACATACCATGGTTTATATTTTTCAAAAGATCTTTGACTAATAGAAATAGTTAACACCTTAACATCCAAATTTTTTTATACAATTCAGTTTGAGTCATATCCAAAAGATGTTTTGGATGTGGATCACGAATTTTTGAGCCAACTCTTAATTTAAGAACATCTCTAGCATTAGGTGATACTCTTGTATTATCATGCCCAAAATTTTCAATCAAAGTTTTGACTTCATCAGTAAGTTTCATGTCAGATCTCGGGAGTCTGCCACTAAAGCTCCACAAATGGTTTTTTGGATCACTTTCAAAGTTAACTCTTCTCTTTACAACTCTTGCTAAAGTTTTATGATGAATATTAAGATATCCACTTATGTTTGTCATCATTCTTTTATCACAAGTAGTTTTTTTTACTAAAGTCATTGTTATTGCTCATCGTGCCACATTCCTATCTTTAGAACAACTTTTCTTTCTGATTGTGTGAAAGGCACTAGCAACAGTTGATACAACTTGTTTTAGAGACTCGTCATTCTTCTTAGATTTCACATAAATGCCTAACCTATTCATCACTTTTCTCATTTTAGTCATTTTAATTAGTTGCAACATTAATTGACATTGAAACCCAAATTCCTTATTATAAAAAAATTGTCTAAACAATCTACTCGCGTATGTCCTAATCTGTCTCCATGAAACAAAACCATCCAGATTGTCTAGCACATCACTTTTAATTTGAAATTTTTCATTCATTTCATTATCATCCAAAGGGGTTTCTTTCTCAATTGGTTTTTTTATGTCTACATCCACATTGTTGATCTCAATTATCGTTTGATTGACAATTTCAATTGGGATTTGAATTTCACTTTCAATTGGATTTTGACTATCAGTTCCTTTATCCTTATGATTAACATTACTAATTTGGGGTGTTTGATGTGAAATAAAATTAGTTACTCTATTTTCAGGAAGAAAATCTAAATTATTTAAAGACTAACCCACTAATTCAAAAATATCAAGTTCTTTAGCACAATAAGTTTCATTTGGTTGTGAAGACATACCTGTATCCAACACTTGATTAGAAAATGCACCTGAATTTTATCCTATTGCATTTTCTTCTTCAACCTCTGCATCCATCATGGTGTCCTCATTGTTCTCATCTTCTGAACCAATTGTTGAACTCGATGCTCCAAAATTATCCAGGTTTCAAATTCTTGCTCTTCTATCTTGTTGTCAGTTTTCCTCTTTCTCTCTATTTGCTGCAACCTCATCAACTGTCAGAACCTTTCTTTGCCTCTTTCTGCATTTTTTTGATCCCATGTTTGCACCAAAATTTGAATTCAAATGAATCCCTTCTTGTCAGATCCAAAACAAGACAAGAAAAGAAAATTTTCTTTCCTAATATTCTTTCTGCAACACGGATATGTAATACAAATGATTGAATAATCATCAATCATTGAGAGCAGGCCCACAAAACTATTTTTTGTCTCCAACAGATCTTTCAGAAATGGGCACCTGTTATTTAAATGAAATGGGTGCCTATTTATGAAACGGGTGCCTGTTTATGAAATGGGTGTCCGTTTTGTAAAACGGGTGCCTGTTTCAGTTTCAATAGTCCAAAACAAAATGGGCACCCATTTTTTGAATTTTAAATAACAGGTGCCTATTTCTAAGAACTAGGAGTGGGGACTGTACCTCCACCTTGGTTTTTGGTTCAGAATAGGCTTGGTCCCACCAAGCTTATGCTTGGCCTTGCAAAAATATGACTAAGGCATTTAAAAATAAAATTTGTGCCTTGTCATGATTTTTCGGAGGTCTTCCCGAATGAAATTTTAGACAAAACAAAAACCCATTTCAGCTCATATTGTACAAATTATAAAAATATAAGTTTTATAGTGATATGAAAATTTTTAGTATTTTTCCAATAATTATTACGCCAAATTGGTACCTAAAGTTGAAATAGTAAGGTTAACTAAAATTTTAATAACTTTTTGATTTTAGGTTTTTGAAAAAATGAATTATATGTGACCAATCTACATAGAATTTCCTTAAAAATTAAAAAAATAAAATCCAAAAAAAGTGAAATTTTCATCAAACTATGGTGGTCGTATGTACCAGAGGTTTTGAAAATGTACTTTATACTCGATTAAAAATGAATAAAAAATATATTCAATTAAAAAAAAAGAAAAAATATTCTGACCAATCTTTGTTGTGTTAGCTACCTTCCCCCAAAAGAATTTAGAAAAATTCATTTATTTACTTCAAAATAGGGTGGTCGTACACATGTGGGGTATGGTCTTGAAACAAATATTTTGAAGCAGGGGTTTTTAAACATGCCTACTAAAATATATTTTATACCATGTGGGTATTAAAAAAAATTATATATTTTAAAACTAGACTCCAAACAATACATTTCCTATCAGTGGATTTTTCTGAGATTCAATCTCTAAGTGCCTCAAAGTTTGACATCAATTGACAGAAATTTTGAAAAACAAGAAAAACACTTCCACCTTTTGCCCAAAAAGTGGACTTAACTTCTTGCTGGCACCCCTAAAAATGTTAAATATTGATGAGAAAGGGAAGAAAAACATTTGAGGCCATGGATTGGACCTATGATGGTGTGTGAAGAAATTAACATCTACCAGACACATTATTCTCTGCAATATATGAAAAGGGCGAGTAGAGTATCAATGCCATTTGATTTTTTGTGGGAGTGATGCAGTGGAAATCGTCGTTGTTCTAAATTTACGTTGATACATATTTTGACAAATAAAAACATAGGAGTGATATTATAGATAGGTAAGTACATACATGTCTTCTCTAGTTCTACAAATGTGAAACATTGGTATATGAAATTTTCTCATAATAGTCATCTAGCATTTCAAAAGAAACTTTGGAAGAAGAAGCCTACACAAAATGAAAGATATAAAATATTGGGGCTACAAATTATTGAAATGGTTGTGAATTTTGATTTTCATAGATAAGATTGAGTTTATATAAGGGAAAACATAAAGTTGTTGGTGCAGAAAAATGAGGGAGTTAGTATGGTCAGTTTGGCCAGGCCTTTTCGAGAGGGGAAACCTATTTTTTATAAGGTTTTGAATTTCATGCCAAGAATTGTCTCTATTTATATAGATAATTATAATGATGCAAGAAAATTTTGATGATATATCACTTAAAAATTATGGTACTCTTCTTGTGAACTTTCTAGATTTAAAATTCACTTTTTTGTTAGATGAATTCATTTATACTTGCTAGAAATTATTACTCCTTATATATGGGAGGAGAACTGGATGACAATACAATTTTTAAGAACTTTAAAAGTGGGGTTATATTAAGATTCCATTATATTTTGGTCAATTTTTGAGTAAAATAAAAGATTTGGTTCACAAAATGGATGAAAAGATAAGTGCTTCTAGGAAGTTTGATATTTCAAATGAAAAAGCACATACCAGAAAAATGATTTCTAGAGGAGCTAGTGTTATATATGTTAATATTATTGGAGATATATGCTACTAAAATGATCTTGCATTTTATTATAGCCAAAATGAGGTAGAATTTAGGAGGACATCCTTTTACAAATCTCAATTTAAGGATGAGGCCTCCAAAGGTTCATCTAATAATTTTAATGGATAAATTATAAAAGGGTTAATTTGGAGGTTGGCATCATCAGAGGATGGAGGAAATTCCATCATATCATGTCAAATTCTCTCTTTTAGATGGTTTTCTACATGAGAAGCATCTTTGTCATTGTTTTCTTTTTTTTAATTTGATTTCTAATGTTGACAAATTTGAAGAATGCATGTCTTGTGAAGACTCATTTTGGAGATAGGTTTTGGATTTGGTATTGTGCTCAATATATATTTATGTCAAGAGATATTTATAGTATATGATTGAGAATTATATCCTTTCATGACCACTAGACAGTGATAGAGATTTGTTACATTTCTTAGGGATTAATGTTGAATAATTCAAGTCAATATGATTTGAGAGTTTGCGACCAAGAGCTTAAGAACACAACTTGAAGCTACATATTTACAAGGATCAAGAGACGACTTGATGGAGGCTTGCTTGGTTCAAGATTTTCTACTTCAGAAGAAGGTTTTCTCAAAATATATATTCAAATCATGTAATCAACTTGTTTTGTTATATAAGCGGGTAAGTGCAAGAAGTTGGGTCCTAATTTGGTGGAAGTCTTGTGGACTTAAAAAATGCCGCTAGAAACGGGCACCCATTTTGAAAAAAATAGGTACCCGCTTTAAGCTCGGACACTCGATCAAAATTCTCAAAAAATGGGTCTTCCTAATCAAATTTTTTGATGAAATGAAATTCCATTAGAATTCTTACAGTCCAGATGTCAAAAACATAAATTTCACAGTGATATGATCAATTTTACTATTTTTACAATATTTATTAATCAAAAGTGGTACCTAAACTTAAATTAATGAGGTTCACTAAAACTTTAAAATCTTTTTTGTTTTTATGTCTTTTTGAAAATAAATTATACAAAATAAATCTACATAGAATTTTTTTGAAGATAAAAAATAATTTTAAAAAATGTGAATTTTTCATCAAATTATGGTGGTCGTACACCAGAGGCCTAAAAATATACTTTACAGTCAATTAAAAATTAATTAAAATACAAATATTCAATAAATAGAAAAGAAAAAATATGCTCATCAATATTTGGTGTGTTAGGTATCTTTCCCCAGAAGGATTCATAAAAACTCATTTATTTAGGTAAAAATATGGTGGTCGTACATGTGTGTGGTATGGTCCTGAAATAAACATTTTAAAAAAGTGGATTTTAAACATGTCCACTAAAAAACAATTTATACTATGTGGGTATTGAAATAAATTACTGATTTTAAAAGTAGACTCCGAGTGCTACATTTTCTATTAGTAATTTTTTTGAGATTCAATCTCTAAGTGCCTCAACATTTGACATCAATTGATAGAAATTTTGAAAAATAGAGAAAACATTTCCACTTTTTGCCCAAAAGTGGGACTCAACTTCTTGCAGCCACCCAACCCTTAAGGGGGTCCCCAGGGAAAGGTGAATTTCATATTTTAAAGATCGATATAATACGTGGAGGAATTTTAGCATATTGGTATTCAACTCTAGTATATTACATTGCTTGGTATGTTGTCACCGTATAACTATTTTGGTGTATAGTGTAACTAACTACATGTTTGGTTGTATCTGGTAACTACTATTTCTCCAATGGTATGTTATATATTCTTATTTATACCTCTGTTTGCATCAATAATAATATACCAAGATTTACAAATCCTCCAACAGTTTTAGCTTACAACTTTTTAATTACCATTATGTGGAACTATTTAATGGAATGCTTATCTAAATATTCAAAACAAATCTTAGTCAAAATGATTCTTAGATACTTCAGTTGTGTTAAAAAAAATATATTAAAAATCATTAAGTGTTGAGAGGATCAGTAACTCCATCAAAAGATATAGATATGGTGTACATTAGTATTACTTTGGCTTGATATCTTCTAGTAGTTAGATGTGTTGTAGGATATGCGACTATTTGGGGTCTATAGTGGAATTATTGTATCATTTTTCTTATAAAATAAATATACTTGATGCTTTAAACTAAAAATATACACTAAGAGTAGTACTTGTGACAAATTATTGAGCTTTTTCACATAGTAAAATGGTGTGCATAGGTTACTATTGTACTCTAGTTTTTACATAATGAATAATTGTATCAATTTTGTTTACTACTATTTTTATTTAAATTTATATTTTAATGTCTAAGTAAGTTATGATAGATATTTTTATTATGGAGAAATATTTTAAAAATAAACTTGTGTATTATTATTATTTTTTAAAAAATTTTATACTATCAAAATTAAAAAGATTATTTATTTCACATGTTATTTTTCAAAATTTCTAATAGGATCTTATCTCATTTTATTATTTTTATGTTAAAAAATATAAGATTATGAATGGAACCACCAATTCTAAAAAAATGGAGTATGGGTCAATATATGATCAACTTGTTTACCTATCTATCTATTGTCACTTAGTGCTCTCCTTTTATTTCATATCTAATATACCATTTTTGCAAATCCTTAGTCTTTTCCTTTGTCATAATTACCACATTACAGTAATGTTCTTGAGCCTTTTTAATTGAGAAAAAACTATCCTTTGAGCTTATAATCTAAATCAGAGTCAAGATTTACCATTGTAGGTCCATTTTCTATTAAAAAAGGATTATAATCATGCTGAATTGATATCTAGCTACATTATTATATTCATCATGTTTCTTTCTTCATTTTATCTCTTTTCACCATGTCATGGTTTCACATTCATATCATGGTTGACTGGTAAGAATGAGTTCACAAACAACCTCCTAAACCTTGTATAACAATAAAATTCAATATCTCATGGATCTTCTCTATATCATATATGACAATTCATTGAGGATGAATAATTTGAAAAAATGTGCGAGATCTACTATTTAATGATTCAAAATACTAAATAAGATGTGTAGGGTTTTACAAAAATATTTTAGCTTGTTAAACATATGTGAATTTCTGATAGTCTCCCTTATTTATTGTTAAATGTTCTATGGAATATATCTAAATCTTCATCCCATTGATAAGAATTTAAAAGTTAAAATTTTGATTATAAAATATAAAAAAGTGAGTATATATGTATGCATATGCATATATTTATATTTATTAAAATAATATTTTTTATAACACTTTTCCTAAAGATTTATAGTAGGAATTATTTCTATTTATCATAAGTTTCCTTTCATTCAATAAATGAGATCGATTACTTTAGATACTAGGTGTTTGGTAGAGGGTTTTTTTCTACTAATATTTGTTTGACTAAGAGTGTACACAAGTAAGGTTTTGATCTTATTACAAGATAAGATGGATTTTTTAGGCACACAACTTGAATTTTTGGTTAAATCTAAAGTAGGTTTTGAAGGGACCTAAAATCCTTTACGACATAGAAATTGAGTTGTGAAAGCACATGATGGAGGATATTCCACAAGTTGAGATTTATGGGCCATCGTATCTATATCAAAACCTATAGCTGGATTACAAGAGGATTAGAACAATCTTAATAGATATGCAATTAAAGGGTATTGTTAGACTTAGTTTTGATTTTGTGTTCTTGAATGTGCATGAAAATACAATCACAATGAAGCTTTAGAAGAATCTTAGAGAAATTTATTAATATACATATTTTGTGAATACTATTTTCTTGAAAAAATCATTTATATACCTTTATGATAAATTTATATTTCCTTTGGGTGAAGGTGATGCTTAAATGGAATTGCCTATTCTACATAGTTTTTGCATTAAAAATTATGCGGCTTACAGACTCTGGTGGTTCTTTCTACATAACCTCACATCTAGGTTGGTTCACAAAATTATGATAATATGATGATGGAAAGGGGTAAGTTAGAGTTAATTCATAGTTAAATATTATTGACCATGGTAGATTATTAATTAGATTGTCTAATTGATGAATGAAGAAAATTAGTGGTGTATCACATATCCTTGGTTGGAAATAGAACCCACTTTCAATAATTAAATTTAATTATTTGGGCTTGTTATTTATTTTCTAAAGTGGGAGGTGAATGATGGTTAGAGGAGCTATGATTATTGCTTTATTTTAGATAGATGCATGCATAATTTAATAAAATAGATTTATAATTCTTGTAATTAATATATTTGTAAAATCTTCACCTTCAACATTGGAACAAAATGTAAATAGGCGTGTCCCATTTACTTTCTAATGGTCATATTTTTTAGGGACCTAAGGGTTCCCATGCCTTTGAGAGTATATTACCAATATAGAAAATAATATTATGGCACCAAATGATGGGTCATATAAAGATGTTAGAGTGAAGGGCTAAGCCTTCAAAGTATAGTCATGGTTTGACATACCTAAAATGGCCTTGTACAAGTGATTGTTAAATTTGACAACCTTATGGTCATACATATGGAGGAAATGTGATGTACATTTGAGAACACCATCCCACAAGTCCATCTAGATTACATGATCTGATGCACGTGGCTCCAAATTTCACATGCATTACATGTGAGTTAATGCATTGTTGGGTCAATAAAAACACGTGGAGAAAAAATAGTCCTTTTAGTTCAAGGAGTTGAAAACAACATTTAATAAAAACCCATATGGATCTAAAGTGATATGAAAAGATAAAATTTAATAGAATCTTCATTGGCTAGTTGGAACAACTACTAAAGGAAAATAAAGATTGGATTAAGGTATTCCCTCAAGCTATTTTTTAGATCCTAGTATAGATGACCCTCAAATTTATTTATGTATACCATACTATATGAGAATGATGATGACTAATATTGAGATAAAATCCTGAATTTACTACACATTTTATAATATGTTTCTCTTTCTTTAGTTGTGCAATACATAGATGAAGCCTCACATTCATCAGTGTTCACTTGAACCACAGTAAATCACCAAATAGAACCAAAGTACATGGAATAATTAAATCATAATCCATCATTAGAGGGAAGAATATCCAAGAACATCATTGTAAGAATATAAATTAATAACACTATTGGTGGGGTCATTAAATCCTTATTTAACCATATATGATGGATTTTTAGGAGAGAAAATAGTGACAACATTACCATTGCTTGCATCATGATCACTATACAAAAATGGCTCACTAGAAAAACACAAAATACAAAATAAAGAAAAAAAACTATAAATTTTTACGTATTACAAATAAAGAATGTCTTAACCTATAAACCTTTGACAAGTGTCTCTTATAGAATATTTTCTAATGAGGTTTTTAGAATTCAAAGATTATAGGAGGAAAATTAATTGGCAAGAGTCAAGAGTCTTATCTTCACTATCCATCTCAAATAGAGCAAACACACTTGTTTTGCAAGATCTCAATAAATAGAAAGGAGTTGAAGGTACAAGTTGTTTAATTATTAATGGAATGTATCTTCTTTTATCTAGAAGGATTGTGAGAATGACATTGGACCACTAGGGACAGGTATATTAAAAAAAGAATAATATTTTAAATTGTTTACTTCATTTTGTTGCTGGTCTTTTTGCTACTTTTTGCTTGTTTATGTTTCTAGACTCTGTTTCGAATCCAGTCCTCTGAATTCCTTTGGTAGCGTCATTGGCAATGAACTTTCCCATAATAAATATAGAAAAAAAAATACAAACTCCTATTCTAAAAATCAATATAACATCAAAAAGTACACATAAAGGTAAAAGTTGAATACTAAAGAACTTAGGATGCACTCTTCCACCATGATATCAGTAAAGTGATTTTGATTACAATAATATATACTACTTAGAGATCCTAAATTCCTTGTTGCAAATTCGAAATCCTGTCGTGCCTTTTATCCATTTAAAAATTTCTCAAACACAAATTTGGCGTCCTATTGATAAGTTATCATAATTGGAGTCTGAACTGTTTCAACTTAACTGGTTATCTTCCTCATTGAAGTTAAAATAAACGAAGACAACGATGCATTTTGAGCGCTATAAAGAGGATCGCTTAGCGGCAGCTACTGCGCCTCGAATAGTGTTTGCCATGTGATTTTGCATAAATAAATCTATAATTTTGTTTTGAGTAAAGTTAAATCCATAACATAAAAAGTCACCTGCAAATAACGTCGCCACCGCAAGCGCCTTGTGTACCATTCCAAATTTCGCTCATTCTATGATTGGACCTCAAATTATACTCTGCAACTTCACCCACCACGAACCCTATTAAACATGTTCTAACTACACCCAATCTCACCGCATTTGAAATCTTTGAGCTTTGTTTGACATTCCGTTCACATTTTTAATCCAAAGAGCGCATAAATCATCATAGTTTTTGTGCCACAATGACGGTTAGACATCCTTTCCTTACCACTATATTTTCTATTCAATGATAAGTGTTTTAGAGATCTTCCAAATCTAAGCTTCAGTCATCAACATGCGTTTGTTCTTATTGATTTCAAATCTAGACTTCAATCATCAATAGTTGTTTGCTGTTATTGAATTTCAAATATGATTACAGATTGTGGAGATGCAAGTAAACATGGATTGCAGTGGTTGCGAAAGGAAAGTTCGCAAAGCTCTCTCAAATCTCAAAGGTATAGGATCTTTTAACTGTTTAGCGATTATTTGTGTTATGTTTTTTTAATCTGGTTTTCTGTTCCATTTAGGTTATTGGAATATAATTTTACATTTATCCATTCATTTTTTTGTTTATATGTATTGTTATTTACTTATAAATGATAATGATAATACTGACATTTATTTATAAAAAAAAAATATGATCAAAGTTATGGTGAAAATTGAGTGGGTGTTGATCATAACACACTGGCTCTTTATGCTATTTTGGTGTAAACTTTGAAATGTTGACCTGTATGGTGGGTTATCTGAAATCAAAGTAGTAGTTAACTTCTATTAAATAAATTAGGGTGATTTGAGATTAGTTACTTAAACAAATCAAAATTTAGAATTTCTTATCGATTATATCTAATAGTTCTCATGCCTATACATAGATTCATCTAATGGTTCTCATGCCTATACATAGATTCATTTTAGTGTCATATCTAGGAAGCTCTAAAATTTTGTGGGTTTATGCTATTGCAGGCGTTGACAATGTAGAGATAGACCTGTCAATTCAGAAGGTGACAGTGAGTGGGTACTTGGAGGCGAAGAAGGTTCTCAAGGCTGTGAGAAGAATTGGGAAACAAGCAGAGTTGTGGCCATATCCTTATGATACCGAACATCATCCTTACATAGACCAATACTTCAAGAAAATGACTTATAAATCCAATTACAATTATTACAAGCATGGCTATAATGGGAGCACCCATGGTTACTTTCAAGCATCTTCTCATTCAACAATCTTTGATGATAAATCGTCACACCTATTTAGCGATGACAATCCCAATGCATGTACTGTAATGTAATGGTTCGTTTATATTTGTATAAAATATGGCCATGTACACAAGTTTATAATTTGGGGAAATTTGTATGTCTTGGGCAAAGGCATAGGACTTTTTGTTTGTCATAATCTTGCTAGTTGGAGTCATCTTTCTATTTTGAAAGTGACGCTTGCTTTTTGTAGGAAACTGAAAGAAAATTATTGGAAGGTAAAGAAAAAATGTGCTGAGAATGTGCTTTGACAGAGCTCTAGTGTTTGGATTGTGTGAAATTATGGTTTGTAGTTCTTGTCCTTACATATTCCTATGCGAAAAAATTATCAAATGTGGTTAAGTAAAATTCTACGAATGTAACAATAATGAAATCTAGAGGCAAATTTTAAAAATAGTTAAATGATTATATATAATTACTTACAAATTTCTTGGGATAAAGAATTTCAATATTAAAAAGACTAATGATAAAGGTTAGCTTAGTTTTTCTCACAAATACATAAAGGTTGAACATAGCAGGTTGCATTGTTTGTTACAATTAACATTTGGTGCGAGATATAGAAAGTTTTATCACATGGATGAAAATGAAAGAGATAAACTAATGCTAATTTCTTTTCAATGATTTCATATAAGAACCTCTATATATAGATAAATAAAATAAAATAAAATATTTACATATTTATTAAGAACAATCATAATTCAATAATAGTTTAATAATATATTTTCTTATTTATTTGAAAATATATATTGAATAATATTATATTTTCATTAATCTCATAATTGATGTTGCAAATCTAAAAATATTAAATTTCTTTAACACATTCTTTAATTTTCTTCTTTAATTTCCTTATTCTTGCGGTGATTTTTGATTTAGCTTTTGCTTTCTTTCACGAAAAAGAAAGATAAACATAACAAAAATATCACATTTCCCAATTTAAATCTATTGCATTCCGTTGGTTCCTTTGGTGACTTGTGATTAAGCATTATGCTTTCTAACGTCCTCTTTCAATGATGCATTTCCTGAGTTTATTCGTGATTAAGGAAAAAAATAAATAAATCTGTAAATAGAAACGCTTCTCCCAACTGGGAATTTTTCTGTACAATAAGTGAATAATATTACATTATACTGCAGGCATGTGGATTTTCATCGCTGAAAAATTCTGTCAATTTAGAGTAGGGTGGATTTTGATAATAACCGTGGCTGCTACCATTCTACCCATGCTTACTATTCTGTTTCATTAGTAACCCACATAATAAGACATGAATTTATTGCTAACAAATCTATCTTCAACTATTAAAGAAACTCTTCGTAACTTTTAAACAAAACCTGAAAGCAAAGAAACTAGATCTTACCGTCATTGTACAGCCTCGGGATTGTTGCTTCTCAGTTTTTTTAATCTTTAAATACACATGAAAGAAAATAATGGAGTTGATTTAGGAGGTGTGAGATTGAGAATACCTTTTATAAGCGAAAGGTGGGAGGAGAGGGTTGAAGAAAACGCGGAGTAGATTGGCGTGCATAGCAAGTTTAACAATTCCATGGCGGTGATATAAAACAAAACTAAAACAATAAGAAAAGAAACATCTAAATCCTTTTTGGTAATGGACTCGTCTATTTCAACTAAAGGACTCTGCAAGGAATCTACGTATTACAAATCTCCAAATCCTAGCGAAGATGAATTTGCCATGAATTTTCTTCTGCCGAAATATTGTAATGCAAGCTTCCTTTTGTTGTTCTTTTGTGCTCTATTTTAATAAAAGAAAGAAGTTTGTTGTGAAATATTCGAAGGATGAGCAAGGTTTTGGTCTTCTTTCATTTAAGAGAACTCATAAACACCATATCGGAGTTTAGAAGATTGATACGTTGGTAAATTTAGGGTTCGTTATAAAAGTGGATAAAACAAATAAAGGCAGCAAGTTTTCCATTATCTAAGTTAGATTCACAAACTTATGAATCTAGAAATAGTGCTTAAATTTTAACTTCATTATTTGTTGGAATAGGCAAGTAGTACTTTTAGATATTTACTATTATTTTTATTTCTAATCGTTTATTACAAAATCTAAACATGATAAATATCTATATTAATTTAGGTATTGAAAAAAATACAAAATGATTTTCAAAGAACAAAAACTATTACTAAATTGTAAAATGAAATTTTAAGAAGGTTTTTCAAAAATATACTACCACTTAGAACTAAAAGTATTATTATACAAACAAAATATTTATAAAAATTCTTTAAACAATATATTTTTTTTATTTTTTTTATAAAAGTTCAATAACGTACCATTTTAAGACAATAATTTTCTTTTATAAAAATAAGAATAACCAAACTAATTCATTATGAAAAGAAATGCTATTAATATAATAACACTATTAATTAACCTACTTATAGTCTATATATTACTACTAAACATGTAGATTGGGAAATGATAGTTTTGAATGTTTTAGCCTTCTTACTTTACACCTAAAACATCCGTTACATGATGGTATAATAATATAAAGCAATTACTTATTAGCGTGTAAAGTAAGTTCAGAAATTTTGATGGCTTCTCATGGTTCGTCAACGCTGAGAGTCACCTAAATTATTGCATGCATTACTCCAGAATATGATGACGTTTGTAGAATATTTTGCCAATTTCTTCTATTTAGACCTTGAATCTTCTGCGCGTCATTCCCAAAACTTTAAATTCTTTAATATTGTGGAAGCGTTTAAGAAATTATTTGACCACCATAAAGCGCTTATTCCGACAGTACATCATAGTTTAAAATTGAATCGAAACAGAATTATTAAAATGATAATTAGATTTAGATACACATATACAACTCTTTTAGTTAGACCTTTATAATTAAAACTTGTCAGATATTATATTAACAATTCTATAGAAAAACCCCAATCTGCATATTGGACATCTCCATTAAATTGTGAACATCTAATTATAAATAAGACTTTTCAACAATGGACTTTTTAATAATAAGAAAACAACTCAAAGAAAAAAGCACGAAAATTCCTTAATAAACAATAATTTACTCCAAGAAAAGAAATAAAATTTGAAAGATAATAATGAAGCAAAGAGAGAGATTTAATTTGAAAGCTGGCATAAGAATCCATTTTTGTTTACTTTTAAACAAAATCCTTTTTGGCTGTAAAGGAATTGTTCGGAATTTATAGCGTTGCCATGGTCTAAACTTGGCGAGCAAGCCAAAGTTTAGCCAAAATGTTTAATATAATGCGTTGTGTTCCACTATCTGCTTATGAAACTAAATTGAAGACATCCGAAATTAATTTTGACTATTTCCTTCTATTTGTATTCAAGAGAAACAAATCGAGAGGCAACAAATTTGAGGCTTCATATTTATGATAATAATTAGGTATATATATATAATCCCTGCCATTAAGGCAGGAGACTAATGTTTTCGATAGAATTTTAAGCATTAGTTTGCACATAGGAAACCGTGTGCCTTCAAAAATCTTTCAAAAAAACTATAGTCTACAAAATTTTCGGAATTAAATTGGCATAAAAAAATTATAAGATCTTTTTCCTATTCGCTACTATCATTTTTCCGGGCAGTCATTTCCTTTTTCCATCAAAATATTTGAAATATTTAGGGCATTCTTTCCAAAGCCTGTTTCCTTCCAGGCGTTGCGTACATGCCGTGAATACAAGGCATTGTTTCCGGCAAACAGGTGTCTGGGAATGGGCTCAGCTGCCATTATTTTATGCGAGGATACAAAGCGGCCTGTGATTGATATCAACAAGTTTGGCGGACAAGCGCACTTTCATGGAATTTCTAGACCAGGATGTAAGTTTCTTCTCTGCTCTCGTTTGACTTCATTTCATCAACCTTTTAAAAGAAAGATTTTATCAGTGAAATCTACTAGGGTAGAAGCCATTAATGCATCACACAGCCTTTTAACTTGTTTGCAGCAACATTATGCAGGTGGGACAAGGCCTGTACATTGACAAGATCAGAGGTATGATCACCCAAGGTATACTATTAGCCTGGCTGTAGCCTGAAGTTACAGTAGGAATTTAGATGAGCTTATAAACATGGCTGATATGAGGAATTTCACCATGACTTAGCTCGCAGGGTGATAAGGAGTCCAGCGAGTACTAATACTCTCCTTGTAGCCTTGTGAAGCCTTCCAAGAAGCCACATTCTCTTCCTGCTCGCATTGATTCATTTCACGTCATTCACAAGGTCCCTCTTGGTGATACCCCGAAGACGAAGATAAATACACCGTAAGTTCGTCGAGCAGGGAAGGAAAAGAATGCAGGCATTCAAAATCAGTTAAGAAAGCAGGAGATGATGACACACTGTATATTTTGCGCCCCTGTTGTTTTCTCTGCGGCAAAGGTTTTACATCAGGTGTGCATTTTCATAATGTCAATTGTCTTTTTGTTTAATCAATACTAGAATACAACTTCATTAGTACGAGCTTCACAATTCAGTTTCCAATCCTGTGGAATGCAGGATGATAAGGTTTATGCAATCGATGATATCAAACCCACAGCTCTAAGGTAACAGGTAGTTTCAGTAAATCTTCATCACTCAAAAAAAAAAAATCTCTCTGTTCCTTCTGAGCTGATGAAACCCACATGGTTCTGTCATTTTTTTCCTAGGCGTTTATGGTGATTTGTGTTTGGCTAACTGCTCGATATTCGACTTCTTGCACCCAAATTTTTCAGGTACTCCTAATCTGTACTAGGCTTATGGTCTAATTGGTGACATGGTTTGAAGCTAAATTTTAAATCAGGTATGCTAATAATCTGCATGGTGTCCCAATAAAATATATGCCTGTAAGTTCTTACTGCCTAGATTTTAACAGTGGTTAGTGGGGACAGTAACCTACTTTGTAGTACCAGCATTTGTTGTTGTGCCACTTGGTAGGATTTGGCTCGCCTTTTGTTAAACAAATTTAGAGTTTTATGTATTGGCTTTATGATTGAGATGGTTAGAAATGGTGATTTTGTTGAGTGTTGTATTGGACTGTATAATTCTTGTTTTGTTTGAGCAAAGAATCTGTTGGAAATGGTTTACAAAATAGTTTGGCACCATTTAAGGGCATGGTCAAACTATTTTGCCGCTTCGTTTATATGATCAGCATCCTAGTTTTCAAAAGTTAAAAAATGCCATTATTAATGGCATGGTGGTTGCCATCTGAATCATAACAATAAAAACCACTACTCCAGCCTTTTTCATTCTCTCACTATTAGTTTCTCACCACAGCTAATGAGCACAATACTAGGAATACAAGTTGCTACAATTCTATGGTTGAGGACGACGAGGAACGTTAGTGGGTATTTATAGCAATGAAAGGCACCATGATTGGGTGTGGACTGATTACTTGACGTGCAGGAATGATATTGTACAAGCTACTTGTGAACTTTATCAACGTCGTTCTGGTTTTTGTCGGACAACATTTAAGCAAATGATTTTATTTTTTCTTTCATTGACTAAGGAATGGGAAAGATGTCTATTGTTCTCTATGCTTTATATATAACATTGTTACCAGAAAGGATTTTTGGCACTCCAGAATAGCAATGAAAAAGCGTGTGGGGCCACGTGAGGAGCTGGAAACGAAAATGAGTTTATTTCCACTCCAACGTTAGGAAGACTTACAAACATAGAAAACTGAATTGTGTACTGCGTTGAGATCAAAAGAGTAATTGAAATTTAAAGTTTCCTGTTGTTTTTAATAGAGATATTTCATGTTAAACAATTTCTATTTGATAGAAATTTTGATTCTATACTAGAAAGAGAAGACCACTCCAAATACATCCAGAGTAATTTCTTCAACCTTCCCATCTTTTCCTTTACAAATATCATGCTATAATCTGCAACGTGCTTTACCAATTTTCCTGTCTATACAATCTTTATCTTTTCACATGTGGGTGCCTGTATGATGGGCTCATTTTGTCATATTTTCTTTCTATTCAATTATTTTTTGGAATCTGTATTAGGTAGGATTTTTTTTTTGTGGTTTATAGTCCATTCTAAAGCAATTCTGTTGTTATCTGTTAAATATGGCATTGGTTTTGTTGTTTCTATCAGAAAACCTGGGACAACTAATACTCTCGCTGCACATTTTTATTCATTACTTAGTTATAATATCTTTAACTGCATCCTACAAATATGCTATAAATCTGTCTACTAAGTTGACAGCAAACTGGAGAAGAGTGGACATGTCTACTGCTCATTATTGACATGTACACAAAACAATTATCATGTAGTTATGAATTATATTCTCCAATATTCCCCCTTAATGAATATCTAAATTTTGATGCACACCTAATATATTTTTATATAGTAGGAACTAGAGACTAAACAAACTACCAACATAAACCAAAATAATAGAAAGTATATTATGTAGACGTTGTTCTTTAAAAAAGAGTTCTTGGACTAGTAAGACTTATTCAAACTACTCTTAACTACATCAAGTTGCTCGCCAACTGAAGTATTATCACCTAGCTATAATCAAAGTTCCCAATATCATTGGACACCATCGCACATGAATCTCTCATCACCCTCGTAAAGGTATAATACTAAATTTCTAGATTTTAGATCTCCTTTGAATTATTGGACACCAATCCTCACATACATGTCCCATACCCCCAATGAGGTATAGTTTCTCCAACCCACAAGAACCTTGGACTATTGAGCATCTTAAAGAAACTAAGAACAAGCCACTAGTTCTAGAAACACATTCACTTTCTCCTACTCCCCTACCTTAGGCAGGCTAAACTAGAAATATTTTTGGATATAATTACTGTTTAGTTCTTCAATTCGCTAGATTCAATGCATCTTGAAGAAACTAAGAACAAGCCACTAGTTCTAGAAACACATGCTCTTTCTCATACTACCCTACCTTGGGCAGGGACTCCAATTGCATGCGGTCCTTGTTTTATAATTATTCAATCAATTCGAGTATATATAAAAAATGATTGAAGAACTATTTTTTAATAATACATATTTTATTTATTTATAATTATTTTTGATATTAAAAGAAGCCAAAACAAGGGGGCTAACCCAGAGAAATAAAAAGAGACAAAGCCTCAAGGACAGTTACCGCACACAAGCAACACATCATAGAAATAGAAGACTGTCAGCCAATCCATTCCCTTAATATCAAAAACCTCATCTACCACTTAACAGACAACAACAAAGAAAAAGAAGTATTAAACCTACTCCACAATAGCATAGCAAAAAAAGTATTAAACTTACTACTAAAAGTGCAGAGGAAACTACCAGTATTAGTATGAGAAGTGCGCAGGTCTAGAAACCAACCACAAATGTTAAAAGTTCTTATGAAGCCTGCGGGACTGGAAAACAAGTTCTGAACCAGAAGAACTGAGAAATTATGGTGAGAAACAGAGTCACACCGTACCAAAGAGACCCAATAGGATCCCACATTACTCCTTGCTAGGACGAGACATGAGCAGTTGGGTCCAATCATCAGCTAGAAAATAGAACATGTCATTCTTGACGTCGCCCTCCTTGTCCTTCTCGTTCACCTTCTCTTGTTGCAGAATGCTGAGAGTGGTGGCAGAAGAGTGCATGACTTTGATGGAAAACTTAGCCAACCTGTTGAAGCTCTTGTCTAGCACTAGTAACTCGTATCATCCTTCTGATCTCTCCACTATTGGCATCATGACCCACACAAGAATTCACCTTATTGTCCTCATTCAAAGTAGCCTAGGAACTTTTCCCCATGTCACCAACATCAACTTTGTCCTTATCCTTCATACGGGGAGGGGAAGAAATGGTGGTAGGGGAGGTGCTTTTATTCCAACATTATCCATGGGGCCATTAGGGTCACCAGTATCATTTTTGAAGTTGAAAAACACATGAGTCGAGCTTATACTATTCTTCGTCCCCTTTTTCTCCATCCTAGAGTAATCACTACCATCTGAAATAGGTTCATCCTCCTCTTCATCAATATACTTTTCCCTCACCATTTTCTCCTCCCTTCGGGGCTTAGAAGAAATCCTAGTAGATCTTCAAGGAGTGACCCCACAATCAATGTCTAACTCCACCAGGTAGATACGAGCTTCTTTTTTGGGATTTTTAGCTTCTACAGGAGGACCAGACTAAGCACATTTATTTTTTCGCCTAGTATTAGGAGTGGCCACTAGGGAGGTACAAGAAGACTAACGGGGGGTTTGGGTTTTTTGGAATTCTTTCTCTTATCTGACGGGGGGTCCATAGAATGGAAGGGAGAGGTAGGGACACCATGAATAGTGATAGCTCTGGGAGGGCATAACGCCAACTGGAAATTAAAAATTTTGAGCATAAGGCCTTGGTGTAGGATGCTGAAATATTTATTCTTTTAACAACGCTAATGCACCTTCATGACATTGGCCTCAAGAGAGTGCAGGAAGAATAATGGGATGAAGATCAAGACCCTATGATGAAGATGGTTCAACAACAAGAAGTGATAAAAATAATAAACCCCAAACTGCCCTTCAATAGTAAAATACTTCATAATAACTAAACACATGTGGTCCCATGGTTCATGAAGCTCCTCACGATCAAAGCCACCATGATTTTTAACTAGCTCCTCATTCTTGTGAAAGGATCTTTTGAGGTTGGTTTCATGTGAGACCTTGGTCATCTTTTTTCCATTTTCATCACTCCATAGATAGCCTAGTAGCCTACGCAATCACCTCCTCGTTAACTTCAAAAGTGATTCCTCCCATCATTACTTTCCTATCATTCCAGCTATTCATAAGCTGCATAGAAAAATTCTCATATGAACTAGTCATGGCCTCAATGAAAGGCACAATTCCTCCCTCTTCTAGAATCATCCACACACGGGGTTTACTACAGATGGAGTCCTTAATTATGTTTGGCATACCATATCTCCCCCCATCTCCAAATCAGTCTCTGAATTCTCCAAAGTGATAATGTGATAAAAAATAGAATGAAAAACCAAGGGTAGTTCTAGAGCTTGTCTTTACTGCTTTGGGTAACTTTATTGAAATGCCAAGAAAGCCACAAAGGGAGGTCATTATTATTTACAATGTCATTGCCCAAGAAAAACCCCACGCCATCAAGGATACATGTGTGAAAGGCTTGTTGCAGTCGATATCCATTATCGATCATACCTTCCCAGTAAGTATAAATGAAGGTAGTGATGTGTGAAAGTGTACAATAATTAATATGATTCATAACTTCAAAATATTTGAGATCAAAAGATATCTTGTCATCCTCTTCATAATTTGAGATAATAATGACCTACCACTTTGGATTAATACTAAATTCATGATGATTAGATCCCAGGTTAGCCATTACCCTAACCTCATCCCATGTTAAATTTAAATTTAAAATGTGGGGAGCTCCCGCCCGAACACCAGCCTTTCCACCGAACCAGGCATCCTTCCAGTTAAGAAAAGGAGTCTGAGTTATCATTGAGGTAAATTTTGTTTTCTCCCAATGTGGGATTTCGTAGTGTTTAGAAGAGGAGCCAGGTCCCTCCAATAGAACATTCCCTCCTTCCCTAGAACCTCTACAGCCATAGAGTCAACAAAAACATTCCCTTCCCTATAAATATGTTGGATTTCAAATTCCACCAATCTAGTTAACAGAAGGTGAGAGTCCGTGATAATATTGCTTATTTTTCAGCTAGCCTCCATGTTGCCTTTTAGAGTTTCAATGAATAAATTTGAGTCTCCCTCTATAATGAGCCTCTTAGAGCCAATAGAGAGCACATAATTAAGACCCCAAATGAGAGCCAGGGCCTCAATAACATTACTTGAAGCGGAATTAAAGATTCTAGTGAAAGGTAGCACCATGCCCCATTTTGTGTCCCTAATAATTCCTCCTCCCATAGCCAAACTATTTTGAGATGCACCATCAAACTTCATTTTTAACTAGGAGGAGGGGGGAAACCAGTTGGTCCTCGTTCTCTTCAATTTCTTAGAGTTATCAAACATGTAAAAGGAGTTCAGCAGGTTCCATCTCCTAGCCACCAAAGAATCCATAGTAGATGGGGGGTTGACTAGGGTTTTCAATTTGTAGACAGAGATTTTCTCCAACAACACTTTCTCAGTTGTTTTGACCACTATATCAACACAATTATCCATGCCTCTGAATATACGATTATTCCTTTCCTTCCAGATACTCTAGTAGACATATGGTGGGATGAGTCTCCAGAGTTGCTTGATTAGGGGGTGAAATGAAGAGTATTCCTAGTTTTAGATGAAATGTTGTAGGTCCTCTAGAAATATCTAGGAGATACCAAATCTATCAAGAATCTTGAGCCAAACTTCATTAGCAAAGGGACAATGAATTAGTGAGTGGGAAATACTTTCCTCCTCATGCTTGCACATAACACACCAATTTACAAGTTGAAATCCTCTACTATCAAGATTGTCAATTATGAGGATGTTTCCATGAAGAGCCATCCACTAGAAGAAATTCACCTTTAGGAGGAGTTGGCCATTCCAGACAGGTTTCCAACACTTTAAATCATTCATAGATCTTACAATGCAACTATAAATAGACTTCATAGAGAAGGATCCCGAGTGACATTTATCATAGATGAACCTATCTTCACAGGGAAAAATAGGGATACAAATATTTTTCAATTAAGTCCCGGAGAGCACCTATCTTATGCCTAAGGTGAGGGGGAACCTCCCTAACCTCAACCTGTCTTTTCCACCTCCTTGAGGGAGTTATATAATCTCTAACACAAGATCCAAAATGAACTTTAATAGTCCTTAATAGGTGACCAAAGGGACCCAGGGTTGAAGGGTTTTCATTGCACCAAGTATCTTCCCAAAACCTGATTCTATCCCCATTGCCAACCTGCTATCTAATCCCCTCTCTTAGTAGACCTCTATGTTTGACAATATTGTTCCATATTTTGGAGCCAACGGGGAGGTCATGGTTGTATAACAACTTAGAGAAGGTCGAAACAACCCCATACAAAATAAAGCTTCCAAAAATACTAGAGACATAACACCAACAATAACTGGACAACCAAAACTAGACAAAGAGCCAACAAAAAAGATAAAATAGATAATAGACCAAGAAACCTTAAGCAAGATTCTTTAGGGCCTCCGCAACTTCAACCTCCAATTGAGTTATGTTGATGGCGATATTCTTAAGATCTAGGATGTCCTTAGGAACTTTTTTTGCCTTCCCCTTCAAATTGTGTCTAGTTCTCTTACTCACACTAGTATCCTCTCCCTACCCTTTTTCTCTATCAATCTCCAAATCAACCAACAGTCGATCTCATTGGATATTCTCCAATTTATTCACCATATTTTTCATACTCTCAATCGTGTTCTTAATCACTCTATGGACCATGGTAACAAGGGAGGTGAGGTTATCATTGATGCTCTTTAGCTTCCCTTCAGAATCCTGGATTCTCTCATCATAAACCTCCTTCATTATTGCTATATTATCAAGTGTTTTGTGCACATTATCAATCAAGGACTTCTTCTTAGTTTCATTCCATAAATAATTTTTTTTTTTTCCCTAAATATTGCATTTATCTACTTCATTTCCTTAACCCTCAATACCCTTTCCTTGTTTACTGGTAATCATACTGGAGTAGATTTTGATTTGTTTAGGTAGCTCATCTGAAATCATACTACATGAGGGTCAATAATTGACAATATATTACATCTATTGTGGTTTTTGGAAGTGTATAGATAAAATCCATCAACTGAATATAATTTCAATAAAATAACATCTTAGCTACTTGAATTTTAGTTAATGTTGATATCATGTTATTCCATCTAAAAGTGCATTTGATCTTGTATTATGTCGATCCAGTGTAGATTTCTTGTGTGAGATATACTTCTATCTACATGATACATGATCCATGTATGGTTGAAGAATATATCTATGATTGTCACCTTGAATTGTTTTTTATTTTCTAAACACTTATCAAATGTGGCTAACTAAAGCTCTACAATTGTATGTAAAATTACCAAATCTAAGTGTAAATATATAAAATACTTAAATAGTGATATATAACCACTTGTAAATTCCTTGGTATAAAGTTGATATTCTTTAACATGACTCAAGAATTTATGATAAGATATAAATATAATAATATATTTAAATCATTTTCCTATGAAGAATGTCTCTTGAAGTCAATTCATGCTACCAAACATCATTTGGCTAACTTGTTGGTCAACTAATTGACAATATTATGCTATATATATTATTGATTGATGTAAGTCACAAGCATAGTTTTATAGTAACTTCAAGATTGGGAAGATTAATAATAAGGATTTGTTTAGTTTTTGTTAGCAACACATAAAGATTCAACCTAGGAAGTTGCATTCATTTTTACATTAGTATTAAGTATAAGGTTAGAAAGATCAACATATACATGAAATCAAAGAAGATGAAAGTGACAATAGATATCAATTTATTTGCAAAGACTTTATAGAAGAACAACTATATATATAGATTTTTTTTAAATTTTTTTTTTTAATATATATTTATTAAAAATAATTAGAATTTAACACTCTCATTGAATATTCAATTCTTTAGACAATTTCTGATTAGGTTAGTTATTTAAATTTTGCTTTCAAGAACTAAATAAATAATAATAAAAGGTCACAGAATATTGCATCCCCTAAAACATTCTTTCAAGAAAAAACACATTCAAGCTATTGCATTCCGTTGGTTCCTTGGGTGACTTGTGATTTACTATTAAGCTTTAAAACGCCATCTTTCAATGATGCATTTCCAGAGTTTCTTCGTGATTAAGACAATGAAAACAGTCTACAAATAGAAACGTTTCACCAAACTGGGATATTCTCTATCCAATAAGTGAATGTCATTACATTATTCTGCAGGCATGCGTATTTTCATCGCTGAAAAAATCTGTCAATTTATCTCAATCGTAGAGTAGGGGGGACTTTGATAATAGCCATTGCTGCTACCATTGTACCCATGCTTACGGTAATTATAACTAAAGCAAATGTTTGTCTTTCATATTAATAACAGTCAGTATACGAAGTATACTGGGCATCATTTTGATGTCTTGTTTTTTAACATTTTGATGAATTGTTTTAAGATATTAATATTGTATTATATCTTAATGATATTGTAGAGAGTTTTTATAGTTAGTGTATTTGTGATGAATAGTTTTGTGTGTTTAGTATATTGTTTGTTAATGATGTACTAATCTTAAAGAGTCATTGAATTCTTATCTCTTGATGTTTCCCAATCCTTCTCACAATTCAGATGTACTACTCATTAGTACTTTCCTATTGTAATCAACTTAATGATGCAAAAGGTAATCTACCATTTTATTCGCATCTTATAATAATGCTTTATGATAAACAAACCCCACACACTAAGCTTGAGTCATACTATTTCATAACATTTTTATTTTCTAATTTGTAGTCAATCTATTGTTTACCTTGTTCAATTTAAGTTTTTAAAATCTTTCTAGAATAGGTGCTTAGATTTTAATTTCATTATTTGTTCTAATATGTAGTTTTGTTAAGCATTTGCGAATATTTTTGTTTCTAAATTTTAATTACAAAATCTAGACATGTTAAATATGTGTATTAACTTGGGTTTTACGAAAAAATAATAAAGTGATTTTTTTATGAATAGAGGCCTTTTCAAAAACAACAAACTAAAATTAAAAATAATATTTTAAGTATGATTTTCAAAAATTTACCACCTTCTAGAAATATACATATCATTAAACAAATAAAATATAAAATCTTATAAACATAAAAATAATAAAAACAAATTATTATAAAAACCTAAAAATTTCTTCTCTAAACAAAATACTATATATATATATATATATATATATATATATATATATATATATATAACACTTAAAAACAAATTAAAATATTGATACTTTTCAATATTGTAGCCTTTTTACTTTATACTTATTCGGGTGCACAGAAATTTTGATAGGCTTTTCTTCGTTTATCCACTTTGAAAGTCATCTAAATTCATGCATCCGCTACTACAGAATGTGATTTAGTTCTAGAATATTTGCCAATTTCTACAGTTAACTAGACCTTGAATCTTCTGCGGGTCACATGAGAAACTACTTCAGTATTATGAAAGCGCTTATTCCGAGGGTACATCATATTTTACAAATGAATTCAAATAAAATGTAATAAAATTCTATTTAGATTTACATCCACATATCCAACACAGTTTGTTAGACCTATATATTCCAAGCCTATTAGGTGTATTTATAATTCTGTAGAAAAGTTCCAATCTACATATTGGACATATTCATTGAATTGTGAGCTTTTAATCATAAGACTTTTTCAACAATGGACTTTTCTTCAAAATAAAAAAAACAACCCCAAAAAAATGACGAAAATTCCTCAAAAAGCTATAATCTGTCCAGAAAGAGAATAATTGGAAAGCTAAGATGTCAATAATCTCTTTAGTTTACTTTCAAAAGCAAATCTTTTTTGTTCAGAATTTAGCGCGTTGCCATGCTCTAAACTTGGTGAACAAGCCAAAGTTACGCAAAAAGGTTTAATATAAAGCGTTTTCTTGCTTCCTCCCAGGTTAACAAATTTTATCATCCCACGGCTCTATCCGCTTATAAAAACACTTCTACTTTTATTCAAGATATAAACAAATTGAGACGTAACAAATCTGAGACTGCGTAACAATGAAAATTTAGGGTTGAAATCTTTGAGGTTATTGTTTTATTCTGTTCACATTTTTCTCCAAATAGCGCATAAATCATAGTTTTTGTGGTATAATGTCGGTTATACATCCTCTCCTTACCACTATATCTTCTATTCAATAATAAGTCTTTGAGGATCATTTGCAATCTAAGCTTCAGTCACCAATATTTGTTTGCTCTTATTGATTTCTTATCTAAGCTTCAATGATAAGTGTTTGAAAGATATTTCAAACACATGCTTCAGTCGTCAATGTGTTTGCTATTATTGATTTGAAATTATGATTACAGATTGTCGATATGCATGTAAACATGGATTGCAGTGGTTGCAAGAGTAAGGTTTGCAAAGCTCTCTCTAATCCTAAAGGTATAGGATTTTTTCTGCTTAGCAATTATTTGTGTTATATTTTTATTGGATTTTTTAGTTTAGATTATTAGGATGTGAATTTGCAACTATTTATTTAATTTTGTGTATATTTGTATTATTATTTATTTATAAATGCTAATGTCAATATCTATTAATAGAAAATGTTATAATCAAAATAACAATATATTGCATTTATTGTAGATTATGCAAGTGGAGAGATGAAATCCATCAAGTAAATGTGATTTCAATTAAAATTACATCTTAGTTACTTGAATTTTAGTCAATGTTGGTCTCTTGTTATTACATCTAAAAGTGCACTTCAACTTGTATTCTACCAATCTAGCGCAAATTTCTTGTGTGAGACATACAATTGTCTAGATGATATATGATCCTTGTGTGCTTGAAGAATATAGCTATGAAGGTCAATCTTGAAGTAATTTTGGTTTTTTATTAAAAAATCTTTATCAAATGTGACTAACTAAAATTCTACAACATAATGTAAAAATAGTCAAATTTGAGTGTTAATCTATAAAATAAATAAATAGTGATATATAACTACTTAAAAATTCTTTGGTATAGTTGATATTCATCCACACCCAAGCATGTATTATAAAACAAATATAATACTAGATTTAAATCACTTTCCAGTGAAGAATTGTCTCGTGAATTGTCTCTTGAAGTAAATTCGTGTTATCAAACATCATTTGACTGACTTGTTGGTCAACTAGTTGACAATAATATTTTATATTTATTATTGGCTGATGTAAGGGAGAAGCATGGTTTGTATATAGTAACTTCAAGATTGGGAAGATTAGTAATAGGGATTGGTTTAGTTTTTGTTAACAACTCATAAAGATTGAATATAAGAAGCTGCATGCATTTTTACATAAGTATTAAGTATGAGGTATAGAAAGATCAACATATAAATGAAAATGATAGAACTTGAAAGTGACAAATATATATTAATTTCTTTTCAAAGATTTTATATAAGGACAACTATATAGACAAAGAAGAAAAAACAAAAAAAAAACTATTTATTAAAAACAATTAGAATTTAATATTCATATTGAATATTCAATTTGGAGATATATCTTACTAATTATAAAAAAAGGTTGCATTTCTCCTGATTTGTTATTTAGCTTTTTCTTTCTTTCAAGAAAAACAAATAAATGATAAAATGTTACAAAATATTGCATTCTCTAACACTTTCCTTCAAGAAATAAAACATTCAAACTATTGCATTCCGTTGGTTCCTTGGGTGACTTGTGATTTAGGATTATGCTCTCTAACGTCGTCTTTCACTGATGCATTTCCTGAGTTTCTTTGTGATCAAGACAATGAAAACAGTCTACAAATAGAAACGTTTCACCAAACTGGGATATTCTCTATCCAATAAGTAAATGTCATTACATTATTCTGCAGGCATGTG
>MU225335.1:2392131-2414563 GCA_018584345.1 Thuja plicata | reverse complement strand
TTCTCAATTCTCTTCATGAAACTCTCCTAGCTAAATGTGATGTTGCTGTTGGTTTGGATCCCATAGATGCTGGTATTTACTCATGCCTTTCCTTTGCTCCTCATGGTGATATTCCCTTGGCTGCCCACTCCCGCTCAAAGAATGGTACTAGGAAGAACCCGCATCCTGTCAATCGTACAGGGCATTGGACTCCTCCCACATGTGGAGTTCTCAAAATTAACACTGATGGTTCTTCTCGGGGAAATCCAGGGCCAGCTGGTATTGGTGGAGTCGGGCGTGATAGTTCTGGTGACATCCAGTTTTTCTTTTCTATCTACAAGGGATATCATACAAATAACCTCATGGAAGCTCTGGCTATTTTGTTTGCAGTGCAACAGTGTTGTTATCGGGGCTGGCGGAGCATTATCTGTGAGTCTGATTCGTAGGTGGTTGTGCATTTATTGAACAAAAGGAACTTTGGGACAGTAGACTGGCATTTGGCTTCGGTTGCTCAGCAGATCATTCAGTTATGTTCTTCTTTGGATTCTGTGTCCTTTATGTATATTCCCCGAGAGTGGAATGGTGTGGCTGATTGTTTGGCCAAATGAGCCTCTGAGCATGGGCCGCCTTGGAACATTTCTGACCATTCGATGCTTCCCTTTGATTTATCACAGAGGCTGGTTCAACTTGTTGACCAGAACAAGGCTCTATAATTCTCTTTGTGTCTTGTTTTGTTATGCTCTCTTTTGTTTTCAATAAATTTTTACCCCTCTTTTAGTTTCTACTATAGTGAGGAAGCCTTTTCCTCTGCTACTCCAGATGATTATACCATTAAAAGACTAACAATTAAAAAGTCGAGTTTGAGATACAGAATCTTTAAAGTCTCCAATTATTTTTAAAGGAGTGGAATAACTCCTTTTTTTATCCTCCAAGGATAATATAACATTGAAATCTATTTTTTCTATGATATTTTCTTCTCCTAAGGAATATAGGACTCGAGATAAAGAAGTCCATAGACTTTTTTTTCCTGAGTAGGTTCATAAACATTAATTAGTAGAAACCAAAGATCAAATGACGAGACCCTCACCAAGACAAAGTTTGCATTTGCGTTAGTTAGAGATGTCTACACTTTTGACATCTTCCATAAAATAGCCAAACCTACAGAAGCACCAATTAAAGTAGATTGGATGGCTGATGAAATATGACAATTTTTGAAGAAATCCCTAGAATACTCATATGATAATTTAGTCTCCTAAAATAAAACTACATTTGCCTAATATTCATCTAACGATATTTTTATGAGACATTTTTTGTTAGGGGCGTTTATGCCTCTAACATTCCAGGTTAGGAGCTTCATTGGACCCTCAGAGAGAGAGACACCCTCTTAAACTTTGACCTCTATTTCATGATAAGTATTGAAGCCACTTCCATTGACTTCCTTGGCTTGAAAGTGAAATCGAGTGTAGTTTGAACACTACAAGAAATTTCTAATTTATTTTTTCTTACTCTTTAGAGGTCTTCCTCTTTCACTTTTGATTATTGAGAGAGAATCTTTTGGTTTGTCATATTCAGTTTGTGAAATAGAAACTTTTTGTGCAAACATTGGGAGATCATCGAAACTTTTTGAAAAAACATTGAGAGATCATCTAGGGATGTTTCCAAGAAGGAACATTGGCTATTATCATTCATTTGAAATTCTTCACTATTTATTTATGAGATTTTATCTTCTACTTGAAGAAGGGGCATTTTGACCACATTCTCATAGTTCTCTTTATAAGAAAAATTCATATGATAACTTCTTTATTTAACACACCAATAATTTAATTTTAAATTAATTGATCTTCTCCCTTCCTAAGAATCGGGAAGTAGATTTATATAGGATGGACTCTGAATATGAAATAGAACCTCTACCTTTTCGCAGAGGTGAATGAAAGGTGGAGAGCTCTGAGAATCATTAGGAGGAAGGTAATAAGAAGGCGGTGGGTTTCATATTCCCTCAAAAAGACAATGGAGAGTGAGAAGGATTTGTGTCCAAAGGAAGAAAAATATCTTGACTTCCAGTACGCCTTACAAGAGTAGAAAGAGCTGAACTATCAATTGGGTCTACTTGTCTAATATCTGAATGAAAAATTCTTCTGCACCATTCTTAGTTTGAAAATATAAAATTATATTATATTATTAATCTTCTAAAGAGATTTTCCACAATCATTAGCAAGAGTATTAGGAGTATTTTTATGGTTAATGTTTGTTTGCTGCAGATTATTCTCTTCATTCTGTGTATGAGATAAACTTTTATAATAACCTTCTTGGTCCTCATTTCTTTGAATATTTGACAACTCTTGAGATGTTGCATTTTTTATAAGCATGTTTTATTTACAGTCGCTTTACCTAAAGTCATTTCTTGAGAATTGTGAGTATTCTAAGAATCCAAATTAACCTCCATAACCTTTTCAAATAATACTTCCTCGATAGTATATGTGGATTTATGAAAACCATAAGTCTCATCCTTAGTAGAGGAATCTTTGCAGAATTAATATATTCTCCTACATAATTGTTACAAAGGGAAGTAAAATTCCCTAGAATATCCATCCTAGAAGCTACCGATATTGGGTCATCAATAAACATGATTTATTTCCATAAACCATATTTAGATTGAAAATGCAAAGAAACATGAAAGGGCTTTGTCACAGCAAAGACTGCACAAAAATGCACTGGATATTGCGAATTATCAATAGAATATAGATCATGCCTTTAAAAAAGTTCCATTTGATTGCTATGGTTTCAATAAAATCCAACTCTGTGTATTCCAACAAAAGAGAGGATAGCTTCACCCAAAAAGGAAAGAAATGATAAGAGCAGGAAGAAGGACAAAAGGGGTCCAATTTTGAGTATATAGTCTGACACCATCCATAAATAGGTTCTTTCTTTAATTCCCATTTGGTTGTGGGAATACGACTGGAATTGGGAGTGGGTTTTCCGGTTTTGAGCTGAATCCCTCGTTTAGGTTGCAAATATGCAAATCCAGTTTTGGATCCCAAAATCTGATTTTGACCCCAAAATGGGCTGCACGATCTTCCAACCCAATAGGTGAAATTTGAAATCATATCCTGATTTTGGGTTTTTGTGAGCTACAACTAATATTCTGAGGAGAAATCATCTAGCGGCGATACAAATGGGATCTCTTCCTAGAACAAATGCGAATGAAGAAATTTGGGTCTTGAAGAATTTCGACAAACAAGAAGAAGTTCCAGATTTTCCTTACAAATAGATATTCGGGTCTTGAAGAATTTTGACACACAGTAAAGCATCATTTTATGGAATTAAAATGGTTGCAAGGCATTTTAAATGTCCGCAAGCTGCAGAACGTGAATGGAAATTTAACAGATCTGTCCCCAAAGACGTATGATCTCACCCATAGCAATATTTGCTTGTTAGACATAAATGAATCGGAAGAAAGGGCATCAGAGACCACCAGCAAATTACGGGCACACATCCTTTGCCGCCGTGGGAACATAAACAAGGCACGCGATGTGTATTTCTAGATCTTGGTAATTCAAAGTTTCTCATCTTGTAGGATGCACTAATCGTGTCTGCATCTTCCCTAATTCTACTGTTGCGAAAATGATTTGAAAGGATTGCAGTATTGGCTAATGTAAAGATAGATTCACAACTTTAGCCAGCATCCTTTGTGTGCCCTTTGGGAGATTTGGAACAGAATGTCTAGCCATTGCAGCCTGTGAACAGGGGATGGACATCCACAAAATGCAAAATGTAGAGATGTTTACAAAATGTGAAAACATGAGACAGGGCCCAAAAAATATTTTAAAGACAAAGTACCCTCAGATGGAACGTAGCTTCTTGATTGCCAGAAAGGTGTGTTCTTGGTTTGAAAGAAACCTCCAAATAGATATGTTTGCATAATGGAAGGCTTTGGCGTAGGGGATTTACATTCAAATATGGAAAAAGGGTATCTAAAGCTTTCATGCTTGTGGGAGATCCTTTTAAAATGGGAGGTGGATGTACATTTTTGAGATATTTTTATGATTGAGGTTGCAATGTTAGAAATGGGTGCTAAATGTGGCTACTTATATTGAAGTTTTGTGCAATCTATTTGAATGAATATGGGGAGAAATGCCATATGTGTATAGCTTCTTTTTAGCAGCATGTCTATCTTCCATAGCCCTTTGAGATTCTATTGATTAAAAATATGGATTCTCCAATATGAAAGCACTGTTTGTTCTCCAAAAAATAAAGCATCTCAAATTTTATTGTGACGAGTTTAATGCTGTAAACAATGAAGGCTGGAGTGCAATCTGAAAACACATTTTTTGTCATATTAGTAACAAGTGTAATTCTCCTCAGCACATATGTGGGAAAAAATGTTCTTAGCTGTAAGAATCCCTATAGTCTGGCGATTGAATCCAACCATAAAAGGCATCAATGCAATGAGAGATACTGTTCCAATTCTAATTTCAAAATTGCCAACCATCTTCCAAGTCAACCCCCCTGTCCAAACTATCTTCCAAATACACAAAACCAAAATTTCAAAACCTTATTTTCAGATAATCAGATTTTGAGTCAAATTCTAATTCCTCAATAAAATGGAGCCTTATTTATAGCATCTCTATCTCCTCAATTTGAAAAAATAAAAAATAATTAAACCATTCCCATTTTCTATATTGAGAAATTTATTTACACCCTTCCAATTTTTAAAACCTATTATATGACACATCTTGGGATGGAGACAGATTCCAGAACTCACCGATTAGCACCCTCAAACGATGTTCAACAATTTTCTCTTGAAGATTACCATCAGAGAATGTAATTTTGACCACTGTTTCTAATGTCATGTGAGCTCTATTTGAGGGTGAAGTCGAATTTTCATGAGGCAAAAAAGAAGAATTTGTCTTCCTAACCCAATGTTTAACACCCTAAGCCTCCTTAAGATACAATGAGCTCCATTGTGGGCAATGATTTTTAAATTTTTTTGCATCTGTTCTTTTGATGTTGTTAAAAGCCCCCATGAGAAAATGGTTTTCTTCTTCCCTTACCCTTAAGGGTGGAGATTAATCTGGATTAAAGTGAACTCGATGAACTAGAATATTATTTGGAAAAAGTAGCAACTATGGAAGAAACTGGAGTTAAGTTTGGATAAGTAGTGGGACATCCTTTTGTCACATTATTTCCAGTATTCCTGAATTGATCAAACTGTGCATCTCTCAATCTGAACCTGGTGTAAAAACCTTAAAATATGACCCTCCATTTTATATATAGCTCGATCTATCTTGTGGCATATTAGACGTTGCATGAAAATTGATTAAAAATGGACCCTCCAAAGAATCTCTCCCAACATATTTCATATTTATTATAAAATTAAGTATATATAATTAATTAAACACACAAAAAAATGCATCAATATGAAAGATTTAATTATGATGCTCATCCTCTCTGACAAGAAGAAGTAAGAAGAAAGGTGCATCCAAATGGACGCCTTTCCGTGCGAGAAAAAATAGAGATTTATGGGACCAACCTCTTGGTCGTCGAAAAATAATGGGAATAGGGCAGGTACATCAAGCAAGAATAGTTGAGCTATAACCAATGGAGGGAATGGTTGGAACCTAGGCCCAAATAAACAACAACAAATCTTCAAACGGCTACCTAGACCTGCTCTCATATCACAAGAAGCTGAATTTGGATGGAGCCAACAACAATGTTGGGAAAGCTCTCGGGAGCTTCGAACGCCATTAAATGGGAGGAAATCTTCTCCTTTCAACCCGAATTCCATTTTGATATTCCCAACCATCAGAGCGGGAAGACTATTTAATCCTCAGCTGCCAAAGAAGGCCTGGTCCACTCTGCATTGGGACATTCACAAAAGAAGATTGGAAATATTCAGGAATGATAAGTTTTAGAGGGAAAATAGAGTAGTCAAAAAGTACCACAAACTTCAGATGCATCTTAATCCGTGGACTTCAACAGGGAATTCATCTCTAAGAACAAAAATCGCCTCTCAAATCATTAATATGAGATCGAGACCTATCAACAACCCACAAGAAAATGCAAGGCACCCTCAACAAGATCTGGCCATCCTAGCTGAAATGGGACAGAATATGGATAAATTTGATAGCTTGATGGAGATCACCAAGTCAACTCCTATGCAGGGTCATCCTCTGCTGAATCTAGAGGATGTCACCATCACCTTTTCCTTAGACTTTTTGGCCCAAAGAAGTCATCTTCTGTGTCAACAGGCCTTCATATGCAAATTTTGGAACATAAAGCTCCCTCTCCCACAGTTTTCCACTTGGGTCTATGATCATTGGAGCAATATTCTCATAATAGAAGTCATTGATAATGATCTTGGGTACTTCTTGGCCATTTTCAAGGACAAGAGTAGTAGAGATATCATTTTCAATGTTAAAACATGGTTCTACAACAATCATGGGCTACATATGCAACATTGGACTCCTAACTTTGTCAGCTCTACAAATTTAGTCAAGTTCATTCCAATGTGGATCAGCTTAAGCAACCTACCGATTGAATATAGAGATTCAAAAATCCTACAAATCATTGCAAATAAATTGGGCGTATACCTCAAACATAAGAACTATTGTAATTCAACCTCAACCTTTCTATGCCTTTTTATGAATCTTTCAAAAGAGCTGCCCAGATCTTTAAACATTATCTCAAAATATGGGATGTGGATACATTCTATTTCATATGATATGGAACAATTTTCTACTAAAGAATGGCTAATTTTGGATAGTTTCCCGATGACCAACAACTCATCTTAGGATCCCCATGTGTATATCTTGCCTTCCAGGGTGAATGACTACAACAGGTCTCCTTCGGAATAATATTCCAAAGACAGAGATTTATTTCCAAAAGCTAGAATCTTGGAGTGTTCTGATGTTACTTTGAAAGATTCAGAAGAAGAAACTCAGAAGAAAGCCTTGAAACCCTTTCTTCAGTTCCTTTTCTAGAGAATCCAAGAGTGGATGACTAATTATGGAAGATCCTTCCCTCGCCTCTTGACTTTGGAAAAGAGCCAAATTGCAGACCCATCTGAAAGTCAAATTCGGCAGGTGACAAAATTGCTGATGTTGAATGGTGGGGAAGACAACTGTGGCTTTCTCCAAAAGACACAAATGGATAAGTTATATACTGGTAAACCTCTGACTTCCATTCCCATAATTCTTAAGTGGGGCTCAACATTCTCGGTTGTGGACAAGAAATCTAATAATAATGGACCTGTTTTCAACTAGAAGATGGCCGAGCAACTGTTGTTGAACTGGTTCAGAGAAGTACAAGTAGAAATGATATCTCAAATAGCAGATCAAGTTGTGGCAGAAAAGGACATCTCGGTGGTCAGGGTCGACAACAATGGTTTTATGGAAGTGGACATAGAAAAATTTCCCTTGGTCAACCCGTACATGGATGATGTTCCTTCCTCATCTCCTATGGAGATGCTGGAGGATGATATTCTATAGACCAAGATCAAGGACTTATGGACTGGTTTGATGGCCCAGAGGTGCTCTAACTCGAACAAAGACAATCAACGGGAAATTCAAGATATTAGAAATAAGGGCAGTCTGTCCTCTCCTTTGGCACCTGCTCCTGAGTTAGATCCTTGCATTTAGAACTCGGGGTGCAGGAAATATTCTAGACTTAGAGCCAAAGAATTAAGAGAACTGAAAGGTGAGTTTACAGACTCTGTCAAGCTTTCTAACTCTAAAATGAAGTTTAGAGGCAGACCTAAAATTAGGGGAGGGATTATACCATTGTCACCAGTTGCCAAAAAAGCAATGGAGAAGAAATCAAGAAAGAAAAGGTAAAGGTGTCATTTTCAGTAGATAAAGGGAGTCAATCCCCCATTTCCCCCAGAATTTAAGTGATCTACGATCTTTTTGGCGGCAGGCAACATGATGATTCAGATAGGGACCATAATTTCTTCTCCTTTGTTGAAAGATTACTTGAAGTTGATTATGTTGAAGAGGAAGATAGGTGGAGCAATATCGAAGGTTTGGTTTATTACAAGGATAATTCTGTATTAACTCCCCATGAGCCACTTGGGGTAGACAATGATTTAGGTGGTGTTTCTTCTTTAGACATGGACACTAACATTCCTCCTCCTTCAATCCTTGTTTTTCAAAAATATTACATCAATAATGGAACTTCTGATTGCGGGATAGTCAAAAAGAAGAACAAAGGTAGAAAATCCTTGGTCTCGCTAAGAGTGGAGGATGGTGAGGATCCAGAACAAGCCAAAATTACTAATTACTTGAATGTAGGGAAGGGGAAGTTCCTTCCCAAGACTCAATGAAAGTCCTCTCCTAGAATGTTAGGGGTCTCAATGCTCCTAACAAGTAGCGAATAGTTAAACGCTACATCCTTTTGGCCAAACTGAATTTAGTTCTTCTACAAGAAACAAAAATGAATATAGACCAACTCTCCTGCTTTGCCAAAACACTTGGGGACTGGTCTGTGGAGGGATTTAATGTTGTGGGTTCTTCTGGAGGTATTGCAATACTATGGAAGCCAAGGAATATCAGACTTATAAGTAAAGGTAAAGACTAGAATTGGATGGGTGGTGAAGTTTGGAGCCTAGCCCCTGATCTACAATTTTACATAGTGAATTTTTATGGGCCGAATTTGTATAGGAGAAAAAAGGATGTTTGGATGGAATTGAGTGAGCATTTTATGGAAAACCTCAATGAAAACATAGTTATTGGAGGGTATTTTAATGCCATTGTTCATCCCTCAGATAAATTGGGTGGTTTACAATGAGATTCTCAATCCCAATCCAACTTCAAAGAGTGGCTTCTATCAGAAATGCTGATGGAAATTGAGTTGGAAAATGGAAAATTCACCGGGAATAATAAAAGGCTGGGCCCAAGTAACAATGCAGAGAAGTTGGATAGATTCTTTTTTAAAGGGGATATTACTTTATTTCCTTTTGATCTAAAAGCTTTGATCTCTCCAACCTCGGGATTAGATCATGTCCCCATAGAATTGGAAATCCTCGGAGAGCACAAACCAACACACTGTCCCTTCAAATTTGAAAACATGTGGATGAAAGATGACAATTTTTAAAATCTAATTGAAGAATGGTGGCAGGAATGCAGAATCAAAGGCTCTAATTTGTTCTGCTTTGTGTCAAAATTGAAATACATCAAACAAAATTTACTTTCTTTGAAAAAAACTAATTTCAATAACATTTTTGAATCGAAGGTGGAGGTGGAAGGAAAGATCAAGGATCTCAATGAGCCTATTATGCAATTGGGGATGAACAAGGAGAGATATGACCTAGAAAAGGATCTCCTCAGGGTTTACAAAGATATCTTAACCAAGGAAGAAAAATTTTGGAAACAAAAATCGAGAGAGTAGTGGCTAGAGGCAGGGGATAAAAACACTAAATTTTTTCACAGTAGTACTAAACAAAGGCGTAACATTAATAAGATCCATAAAATCAACTTGGAAAATGGCACTCATTCAGGATCAGACTGAGATCCAAAAGGCAATTGTGAATTTCTATTCAGAATTATTAAATCCTTCTGATGTCTCCCATCTTGCAGAACAAGCTGATTTGCTAAGGGACATTCCAAAACTCATCTCAGAAGCAGATAATTATTTGCTCACTACTAAATTCTCTTAGGAGGAAATACTGAGAACTCTCTCTCAAATGGCCCTGGATAAAAATCCTGGTCTGGATGGATTCCCTCCTTTGTTTTTTTTGCAATGTTGGCACATTTTTGTTAAGGAACTCACTGATGCTTTGGATGGAGGTCGTGCTTCAGGCAGATTCTTAACTAAAATTAATAATACTTTCATCACCTTAATACCTAAGAAAGAAAATGCATGTTGCATGGATGAATTCAGACCTATTGCTTTATATAATACCTTATATACAATTTTGTCTAAAACTCTTGCCAATAGGCTTAAAGTGGTCTTGTGCAAGATTACTGGTGAGGAACAAATAGAGTTTGTTCCAGGCAGATCCATCCTTGATGGTATCATTATTGCACAAGAGACCATTCACTCAATTCAATGCAATAAACATCATAGTATGATTATCAAACTAGACATCAAGACAGCCTATGACAAATTCAATTGGAGATTCTTTGCAAAATGTATGGAGAAGTTTGGCTTCTCAAAAGCATGGATAAATCTCATTTATTATTGTATCTCAACTCCAAAATTTTCAATTTTGGTAAATGGTTCCCCTGTTGGCTTTTTTGAAGGATCTAATGGGATCAGGCTAGGTGATCCCCTCTCCCCTTTCCTATTCATCATCATGGGAGAAGCCTTCGGTCGTAGATTAATCAGTCTTCAAAATCAAGGTGCCATACAGGGGGTGGAAATTACTTCTTTGGTCCATGTTGTTACTCATCAACAATTTGTGGATGATATTCTTCTTTTTGGAAAAGGAAACTTCAGAGAAGCCACAATGCTAAAGGAAACATTAGAAAAGTATGCCTTGGCCTTGCATCAAGTGGCCAACAAAGAAAAATCAACAATTTTCTTTCTAAACACTAGAAGGAAAACCCAACATAATATTAGCAAAATATTCAAATTTAAGATTGGATCCTTCCCATGCATTTATCTCCGCATTCTTATTGATAAAGTTCTAAGAAATGAAAATGCATGGAAATCAATTGGAGAGAAATTAGACAGAAAGATGGATTCTTGGAAAGCAAAATGGCTCTCTTGGGCTGGGAGGGTGGTTCTCATTAAAGCAACTCTAGCAGCCATCCCCATCTACCTCTTGTCTTGTCTCTCTCTCCCAGTAGGTAGCTATTTGGACATTGTTAAAAGATTGAGAATTTCTTTTTGGCAAGGAATAGACACCAAGAGAAAATTCACTTTGATATCATGGGACAAGATATGTAATCCAGTGGCGGATGGAGGCACTGGAATTAAAAATCTGCAATGGTAGGACCAGGCTCTAGGAGAAAAACTATACTGGAAAATATTAAAGGAAAAGAATCTCAAGTGGTTCAGAATTCTCAGAGGCAAATATTTTCATCATTTGGAAGATAAAAAGGTAATCAGAACATCGAATCTTCCCCAAGGTTCCCAAATTTGGAACTTTATTTGCAACTCAAAAGGATTAATTGAAAACAATCTATCATGGAACATTAAAGGTGGCTCAATCGCCAGATTTTGGGATGACTCATGGGAAGGACTTTCGAGCATTAATCAATTTCTAGGTCCCAAAAAAATTAGAAATATTTGCATTCAAAATTGGGGCCCTCTAGTGAAAGACTACATTTCTCTAGGATCTTAGAACTTGAGCGATGGATCTTGGCAGTGGAAACAATTTGATGAGCTTAACCCAGATCCAATTGAACTTCAAAAAGTGGAAAAGATTTTAGAAAATAGATCCTTCTTTATAAAAAAAGGAAAAGATAATGTTATATTGAATGGCTTTAAAATAGGGGATTATAAGGAAAAAGAAGGATATAGTATCCTCTCAGACAATTTATCTCATAAACCACTCCAATTCTTTCAGCAGCTTTGTTGGAATAAAGTTTGTCTTCCTAAAGCCGACATCTTCTCTTGGGCAGCAATCCAAGGGAAAATAATTACTGCCAATTAGTTTAAGAAGATGGGATTCCATGGACCATCCAGATGTGTCCTCTGTCTTAAAAATGAAGAGGACACAAATCACCTGTTATTTTTGTGCCCCTTTGCCTCAGAGTGTTGGCAATGGTTATGTGCAAAGTTGGGCTGGTCCTCTGCCCTCCCTAATGACATTCTATCACTTTTCTCCTCTTGGCCTCAAATATTCACAGATTGTCTTTGTGGTAACTTATGGCTAATCACTCCTTCCATTCTGATTTGGGAAATTTGGAAAGAAAGGGACATGAGAATCTTCAAAGAGACCTCATTGGATTATCCCTCTATTCTCAATCGGATTGAATCTTCAATTGTGGAAGCCATGAATTCCAGAATTCAAATGCAATGTGGTCGTCACAAGTTTTACTCAAGTTGGGATGATCTCATGATCAAAAAATGGTTTGGGCTAAAGACTCCTCCAAAAATCGACATTGGTGTGAAAGAAAACGCTATTCTAAGGAAGAATTGGAAATGGAACCCTCCTCTTCTAGGTTGGCATAAAATAAATTTTGATGGTGCCTCCAAAGGGAATCCTGGCCCTTCTGGTGTAGGATGCATTATTCAATCCTGTGATGGATTTGTTATTGCCAAAATGGCTAAACCCTTGGAAAAGGACACTTGTAATGTGGCAGAATTCAAAGCTCTCCTTCTAGGCCTCTCGTTGGCATGGGATCCAGGCATTAAAAAACTAGAAATCGAAGGTGATTCTATGATTACTATAAATGTTGTGAGATCAAGGGATTCCCCTAATTGGAAATTGCAGGCCATTCTGGAGGTTATTTCAAATTTAATTAAAAAAATGAATCCACAATGGCTAACCACATTTACCGGGAAGGGAATATTTTGGCGGATGGTTGAGCAAACAAGGCAGCTTCAGGGGAGTTTATTCAATTTATTGTTGACGAGTCGGATAGAAGTCACTTCAACATCGGTGTGTGGGAGGTCTAATCTGGATTATTCTACAAGTTGATGCGAACCCCAACTCATTCAAGTCCCGTCGACATTAATGTCTTATGCACAACAGGCATATTGGCTTGCCAAGAGGTGATGTTCTCTTATGTCAAGGCCAATTGGCCACCTTCTTCATAGAGAATTTGCATTAAATACACATCTCATCACCCGAGAAAGCTTGTCTTCAGGCTTAAGCGAGTATTAAAAGCTGCCACTTCCATTTTGGCACAACTGACATCTCTCTCTCTTCGAAACCATTTGCAGTACATCTAGGTGGGGATTGTTTAGATCCTCGCAGGTCGGGTACAACACTTTGTAGGCCTGTATCATGCCACGACACTTGAAGTGAGATACACTCCTTCTCGGTCTGTCAGTGCTATAAAGTATTAAATTTTTTAAAAACTATTTCCCTACTAGTTGGGCATTTCACTCTCTTAACCTACCGCTGAAGTTATAGGCTACTCTATTTCCTCTGGTCATTGAGTTCCATTCTGTATTCGAGGTATGGACACCCCAATCAAGCTACATTCGGATCTAGAGCAATTTTCCTTCGACACTCCTATCACTTCGAATCACATCAGGGAAGTATGCAACTTTCAACATCCTTTGGTCATGCATGCAATCCAAAAGGTGTTAGGGTACAACTTTCTTTGCACTAACCATAGATATAGGGTCCTTTCCGACATCTGTTCTAGCTTCCTTGCCAGGATCTTGGTTTTTGGGGCCTCCAAAAATCTGGCTGAAGACCTTTACGATCATCTTTTCTCTGGAAACTTCATTGTGGGCCTCCACAATGTAGTGATGAACATCGATTTCAATCTCACCACCCCATTCCCATGGAATTTGGCAACAGTTATGACCGTGGGGCAACCATTTGTTGGTTTTGTGACTGGTCAAAGAAGGAACATTTATGTTGGCCCTGCAAGGCATCTTTTCATTCTCTCTGGCTGGGAGTGGGAGGACCACCAGCTGCGCAAGAGCATGATGGAGAAAGGAATAAACTTCCTTTCCAAATTCCTGGGAATTAATGAGGGCTTGAATGCACCATATGGAGATAACTTGGATGAAACCCTTCCATGTGTCTATCAGTACAAGTATGATGAAAAGCTGGATGGGCTGGGAAGCCCTGAGTCTTCCGACAAAGATGAAGAAGATGAAGAAATGGAAACTGCCTCGGAGGAGGATTCGGAGGAAACTCTTGATGATGAGGATCTAGGCATGGCTACAAATGAAGAGAAAGATATAGAGGAGGTCGACGCTGGACTGGTTGACGCCTCAACTGAGGAAGATCCCGAGGACAATAGTGGCTCCTCAATTCAGGTGGGGAGTCCAAAATCAACTTCTGCTCCCTCCACAAAGAACAACACCACTTCCTCTTCTGACTGAGATAAGGCCACTTGGTTTTTGGGTGTGTTTTTCTTTTTGGCAGACATTAATATCATTTTTTAACTTTTTTTTAAAACTCTGGTCTTTTAAATTCTCGTTGAGCCTTGGTGCTCGGCTGAGTTCACAATCCTCTCGGTAGGATTGAGATATGAACCAGAAACAATATTTTGCATGTTGATTATTGTTTGTTACTATCTTTCCTTTTTCTTAGCTTTAATATAAAAATCTCAACCTCGACCCTTAACTGATAATATATATATATATATATATATAAATTACTAATATATAAATAGATATATTTGAAACTAATCATCTCCATGACTATTTATTCTTAAATTTGTTTCCTAATCAAGTTAAGTTCAGAAGTCAGAGATTCATAGCATTTTTATAAGCAGATAGTTGTGTGCGATGAAAAAAGTGGTTAAGTGCGAGGAAGCAAAAATACGCGTTATATTAAACCCTTCGAGCTAACTTTGACTTGTTCACCCAGTTTAGACCATGTCATTGGCAACACTATAAATTCTGAACAATTCCTTCACTGCCAAAAGGGGTTTATTTTTTTTAAGTAAATAAAAAGGGATTATTTATATTTAAGTTTTCAACTTACAACTCTCTATTTGCATTATTACTAGCTTATATATACCTATATATATATAATACGCCGAGAGTAATCCTTCTCGAGTGCGCCTATTTTTCGTGTGGGTTAGGGATGATAATTTAAAATAGGCGCCTCGAGAAGGATTACTCTCGGCGTGTTATATATATATAGGTATATATAAGCTAGTAGCAGTCGCGGCGCAACATCGAAGACATTTTCTATTAGGGTTAGGGTTAGGGTTACGTTTACGGTTATAGTTAGGGTTAGAGTTAGGGTTAGGGTTAGGGTTAGGGTTACGGTTACGGTTAGGGTTAGAGTTAGGGTTAGGGTGATTTTTAGCGTTAGGATTAGGGTTAGGGTTAGAGTTAGAGTTAGGGTTAGGGTTAGGGTTAGGGTTAGTGTTAGGATAAGGTTGGGATTAGAGTTAGGGTTAGGGTTAGATTTAAGGTTAGGGTCAGGGTTAGGGTTAGGTTAGGGTTATTTTTAGTGTTAGGGTTAGGGTTAGGGTGATTTTTAGCGTTATGGTTAGTGTTAGGGTTACGGTTAGAGTTAGAGTTAGAGTTAGGGTTAGGGTTAGAGTTAGGGTTAGGGTTAGGGTTAGTGTTAGGATAAGGTTGGGATTAGAGTTAGGGTTAGGGTTAGATTTAGGGTTAGGGTCAGGGTTAGGGTTAGGTTAGGGTTATTTTTAGCGTTAGGGTTAGGGTGATTTTTAGCATTAACGTTAGGGTTAGGCTTAGAGTTAGGGTTAGGGTTATTTTTAGAGTCAGAGTTAAGGTTAGGGTGATTTTTACGATTAGGGTTAGGGTTAGAGTTAGAGTTAGAGTTAGAGTTAGAGTTAGAGGTAGGGTTAGGGTTAGGGTTAGGGTTAGGGTTAGGGTTAGGGTTAGGGTTGGAGTTAGAGTTAGAGTTAGAGTTAGGGTTAGGGCTCAATTTGGAGTATTGTTCAAAATCAATCTGCACCAAAAAAATACAATTCTATCTATTATTTTTAAAATAAAAAGTGTGTTTGTAACACTGTATATTAATTTATCAAAGTTCATGAAAGAAATATTTGTAAGGTTTGTTTAATTTACAAAAGTACATCTATAGTCCATCTTTTACTAATGTGCATATATATAATACATATGAACTTGAATTGCAAGATCAAAAATCTATATATTGATAAGTATATGTAACTATTAACTTTAATTTAGTAATCAATGTAATATTGCTACATTGATGGGTTATAGTTTTGCTAAATTAAAAAGATTGGTTATATTTTTAAACTTTATTTCAATCATTAATTAAAGTTGAACTATTACAATAAATATATATATATATATATATATATATATATATAGTAATAGTTCAACTATATATATATATAAACTAGAACCAGTACTGTTAAATTAAACTGGTCATCTCTAATTACGGCTATACTACCGTTCGCTTAGACTCATATGAGTTTGCTATGTGGCGGTCAAAAAGACTACCGCTTCTAATCTACCACGAGTTCAATTCATCGATACTTAGCTTTCAAAATTGGGAACGTCAACACAAAACATAGAACAATATGGTTTATGTGGTAAGATTTTAAATGCCTCAGCAAAATGTGGCAGACTATCATCATAACAGGATAAGCTAAAAAAAACACTTAAACAAAATGGCACAAGATTAACCAATCGATGAGTCTTATGTCCCAACAGGTGGAACACAACACTATTATGAATAAATATATACATATATATACAATTGGTATCTACAATGAAAGGTCGTGACTGTTAGGCTTCACATACCCAACAGTTATGAGAAAATACCTTTATAAGACGTTTAAACGTATGTGTCTGGTTTGGGCTCACAATGTCCGGTCACAAATCTACTACTATTCTGATTGGTCAAAGACACTTAAGCACAACTCAATCAAATAATGTGGTCACGGCCCAAAGGTATATAAATTTGACAGAATCGGTTAAGGAAAAAAAATTCATAATATGATCCTTCAACTAAATTGTTATTTCCTAATTCACATACTCAAATAATAGAGGAGTTTGAATAATATAGAAATGAAAGAGAACCCTCCGTAAGTGGTATGAGAAATGTAAGGAAAACATGGCACAGGTTCTCTGTACAACTTCTAATTCATATTGACGTTTCAATTAAAATTCCAGCATAGCATCAAATTTTCCACTCAAATGCAAGGAGTATAGAATCGTATCAAGGCGTTGTTTTTAATAATAAACTTGAAATGTTTCATTGTTTTTAATAATAAACTTGAAATGTTTCATATCTATTGTAAGATGGTTGATATACTGCCAAACATGAGTGTATCTTAAGAATGAGCGTCTGCGTTTTTTTTTGCAAACCAAGATTGACAAGAATTAGTGTAATTTGAAAACAAAAAATTTGCATGCCATAGAGGTAAGGGGATAAATTTCTTTCTAGGGTAGAATAATACTAAAAAGAAAATGTGGTAATGTCATTCCTGGAAATTATTTTGTATGGCAATGTCTAACCATTTTAATGGAGGAAGACGATGCACAGATGTGCCTCAATTTATTTACTGCAGAGCGCAACAAACTGCTTAACTGCTTAGTAAGATGTAACCAATACGGAACACACAAAATAATATATATTAACTAACATGATACTAAAAAATAATATACATTAAATTTCATGATACTAAAAAGTTAAAATGTATGGCTAGCTTCATTGCAGACTCGCTTCTTGTTCTGTGAATCTGGCCTGCGGTGTCTGAGAATGATTATAGTTTACAATGTAACCGCCACAGCCATGATGGCCAGGTCCATTCAATGAAATGTCAGTATTTCAATCAATATAAGGAATTCGCATTATAAGATTTGAATAAAAAATGGTATTACCACTACTATCCCAAATATGAAAGATTGGGTTATTCTAGTTCTTAACTTTTTCTTGAAGTATGAAAAAACGTTTTATGATCACCCTCCTTAAGCCACATTTCTCTTGACCTTTGTCTCCAATAAATTTCTTCCTATGCTGTCACTTCCTCCAGATTATATTGTAAATTATTCTAAAGATCATATATTTGAGCTGAGAGACTATGATGAATAATTGTATGTCATTAACATAATTCAATTGCTCCTATAATCTAGAATTTTCTATAAAATATTCTTAAAAGAGCTTTGATTCCATTCTTTAATTTTCTTCTTAATAAATTTCAATTCTTGCGAAAGCTAGTACATCCCACATGCCTGGACAAATGGAGGCTGACTCCACCAAATTTTAAGTAGAGGAAGAATGGAAGGGTCTTTGAGCCACATTTGTTCAAATTTAAAGTGGGGCTTAGGTCCATTTTTATTACCTTGATAAGGAATGTTTAATTGGGGACCGAAGTGGCCAGATCCTATAAAGCTAAGAATCTGAGAATTGCAACAACCCTTTTCAAGAGTCCATTTTGAATTAATGAAGAACCAGTCAAGTGTTTCTACTATAGTGAGGAAGCCTTTTCCTCTGCTACTCCAGATGATTATACCATTAAAAGAGTAACAATTAAAAAGTCTCCAATTATTTTTAAAGGAGGGGAATAACTCCTTTTTTTTATCCTCCAAGGATAATATAACATTGAAATCTGTTTTTTCTATGATATTTTCTTCTCCTAAGGAATATAGGACTCGAGATAAAGAAGTCCATAGACTTTTTTTTTCTGAGTAGGCTCATAAACATTAATTAGTAGAAACCAAAAACATTAATTAGTAGAAACCAAAGATCAAATGATGAGACCCTCACCATGACAAAGTTTGCATTTGCATTAGTTAGAGATGTCTACACTTTTGACATCTTCCATAAAATAGCCAAACCTACAAAAGCACCGATTAAAGTAGATTGGATGGCTGATGAAATATGATAATTTTTGAAGAAATCCCTAGAATACTCATATGATAATTTAGTCTCCTAAAATAAAGCTACATTTGCCTAATATTCATCTAACGATATTTTTATGAGACATTTTTTGTTAGGGGTGTTGATGCCCCTAACATTCCAGGTTAGGAGCCCCTAACATTCCAAGTTAGGAGCTTCATTGGACCCTCAGAGTGTGAGACACCCTCCTAAACTTTGACCTCTATTTCATGATAAGTATTGAAGCCACTTCCATTGACTTCCTTGGCTTGAAAGTGAAATCGAGTGTAGTTTGAATACTACAAGAAATTTCTAATTTATTTTTTCTTACTCTTGAGAGGTCTTCCTCTTTCACTTTTGATTATTGAGAGAATCTTTTGGTTTGTCATATTCAGTTTGTGAAATAGAAACTTTTTGAGCAAACATTGGGAGATTATCAAAACTTTTTGAGAAAACATTGAGAGATCATCTAGGGATGTTTCCAAGAAGGAACATTGGTTATTATCATTCATTTGAAATTCTTCACTATTTATTTATGAGATTTTATCTTCTACTTAAAGAAGGAGCATTTTGACCACATTCTCATAGTTCTCTTTATAGGAAAAATTCTCAAAATCTTCTTTTGTTAGGCCATATGATAACTTCTTTATTTAGCACACCAATAATTTAATTTTAAATTAATTGATCTTCTCCCTTCCTAAGAATCGGGGAAGTAGATTTATATAGGATGAACTCTGAATATGAAATAGAACCTCTACCTTTTTGCAGAGGTGAATGAAAGGTGGAGAGCTCTGAGAATCATTAGGAGGAAGGTAATAAGAAGGCGGTTCCCTCAAAAAGACAATGGAGAGTGAGAAGGATTTGTGTCCAAAGGAAGAAAAATATCTTGACTTCCAGTACGCCTTACAAGAGTAGAAAGAGCTAAACTATCAATTGGGTCTACTTGTCTAATATCTGAATGAAAAATTCTTCTGCACCGTTCTTAGTTTGAAAATATAAAATTATATTATATTATTAATCTTCTGAAGAGATTTTCCACAATCATTAGCAAGAGTATTAGGAGTATTTTTATGGTTAAAGTTTGTTTGCTGCAGATTATTCTCTTCATTCTGTGTATGAGAAAAACTTTTATAATAACCTTCTTGGTCCTCATTTCTTTGAATATTTGACAACTCTTGAGATGTTGCATTTGTTATAAGCATGTTTTATTTAGAGTCGCTTTACCTAAAGTCATTTCTTGAGAATTGTAAGCATGTTTTATTTAGAGTCGCTTTACCTAAAGTCATTTCTTGAGAATTGTGAGTATTCTAAGAATCCAAATTAACCTCCATGACCTTTTCAAATAATACTTCCTCGATAGTATATGTGGATTTATGAAAACCACAAGTCTCGTCCTTAGTAGATGAATCTTTGCAGAATTAATATATTCTCCTACATAATTGTTACAAAGGGAAGTTAAATTCCCTAGAGTATCCATCCTAGAAGCTACCGATATTGGGTCATCAATAAACATGATTTATTTCCATAAACCATATTTAGATTGAAAATGCAAAGAAACATGAAAGGGCTTTGTCACAGCAAAGAGCGCACAAAAATGCACTAGATATTGCGAATTATCAATAGAATATAGATCTTGCCTTTAAAAAGGTCCCATTTGATTGCTACGGTTTCAATAAAATCCAACTCTGGGTATTCCAACAAAAGAGAGGATAGCTTCACCCAAAAAGGAAAGAAATGATAAGAGCAGGAAGAAGGACAAAAGGGGTCCAATTTTGAGTATATAGTCCGACACCATTCATAAATAGGTTCTTTCTTTAAGTCCCATTTGGTTGCGGGAATACGATTGGAATTGGGAGTGGGTTTTCCAGTTTTGAGCTGAATCCCTCGTTTAGGTTGCAAATATGCAAACCCAGTTTTGGACCCCAAAATCTGATTTTGACTCCAAAATGGGCTGCACAATCTTCCCACCCAATAGGTGGAATTTGAAATCATATCCTACAACTAATATTCTGAGGAGAAATCATCTAGTGGCGATACACATGGGATCTCTTCCTAGAACAAATGCGAATGAAGAAATTTGGGTCTTGAAGAATTTCGACAAACAGGAAGAACTTCCAGATTTTCCTTACAAATAGATATTCGGGTCTTGAAGAATTTTGACACACACAAAAGCATCATTTTATGGAATTAAAATGGTTGCAGGGCATTTCAAATGTCTGCAAGCTGCAGAACGTGAATGGAAATATAACAGATCTGTCCCCAAAGAGGCATGATCTCACCCATAGCAATATTTGCTTGTTAGACATAAATGAATCGGGAGAGAGGGCATCAGAGACCACCAGCAAATTACGGGCACACATCCTTTGCCGCCGTGGGAACATAAACAAGGCACGCGATGTGTATTTCTAGATCTTTGTAATTCAAAGTTTCTCGTCTTGTAGGATGCACTAATCGTGCCTGCATCTTCCCTAATTCTACTGTTGCGAAAATGATTTGAAAGGATTGCAGTATTGGCTTATGTAAAGATAGATTCACAACTTTAGCCAGCATCCTTTGTGTGCCGTTTGGGAGATTTGGAACAGAATGTCTAGCCATTGCAGCCTGTGAACAGGGGATGGACATCCACAAAATGCAAAATGTAGAGATGTTTACAAAATGTGAAAACATGAGACGGGGCCCAAAAAATATTTTAAAGACAAAGTACCCTCAGATGGAACGTAGCTTCTTGATTGCCAGAAAGGTGTTCTTGGTTTGAAAGAAACCTCCAAATAGATATGTTTGCATAATGGAAGGCTTTGGCGTAGGGGATTTACATTCAAATATGGAAAAAGGGTATCTAAAGCTTTCGTGCTTGTGGGAGATCCTTTTAAAATGGGAGATGGATGTACATTTTTGAGATATTTTTATGATCGTGGTTGCTATGTTAGAAATGGGTGCTAAATGTGGCTACTTATATTGAAGTTTTGTGCAATCTATTTGAATGAAAATGGGGAGAAATGCCATATGTGTATAGCTTTCTTTTTAGCAGCATGTTTATCTTCCATAACCATTTGAGATTCTATTGATTAAAAATATGGATTCTCCAATATGAAAGCACTGTTTGTTCTCCAAAAAATAAAGCATCTCAAATTTTATTGTGACGAGTTTAATGCTGTAAACAATGAAGGCTGGAGTGCAATCTGAAAACACATTTTTTGTCATATTAGTAACAAGTGTAATTCTCCCCAGCACATATGTGGGAAAAAATGTTGTCAGCAGTCATCTTCCAGGTCAACCAACCGGTCCAAACTATCTTCCAAATACACAAAACCAAAATTTCAAAACCTTATTTTCAGATAATCAGATTTTGAGTCAAATTATAATTCCTCAATAAAACGGAGCCTTATTTATAGCATCTCTATATCCTCAATTTGAAAAAATAAAAAATAATTAAACCATTCCCGTTTTCTATATCGAGAAATTTATTTACACCCTTCCAATTTTTAAAACCCATTAGATAACACATCTTGGGATAGAGACAGATTCCAGAACTTACCGATTAGCAACCTCGAACGATGTTCAACAATTTTCTCCTGAAGATTACCATCAGAGAATGTAATTTTGACCACTGTTTCTAATGTCATGTGAGCTCTATTTGAGGGTGAAGTCAAATTTTCATGAGGCAGAAAGGAAGAATTTGTCTTCCTAACCCAACGTTTAACACCTTAAGCCTCCTTAAGATACAATGAGTTTTGTTGTGGGCAATGATATTTAAATTTTTTTTGCATCAGTTCTTTTGATGTTGTTAAAAGCCACCATGAGAAAATGGTTTTCTTCTTCCTTTACCCTTAAGGGTGGAGATTAATCTAGATTAAAGTGAACTCGATGAACTAGAATATTATTCGGAAAAAGTAGCAACTATGGAAGAAATTGGAGTTGAGTTTGGATAAGTAGTGGGACATCCTTTCGTCACATTATTTCCAGCATTCCTGAATTGATCAAATTGTGCATCTCTCAATCTAAACCTGGTGCAAAAACCCTAAAATATGACCCTCCATTATATATATA
>MU225335.1:2358746-2373944 GCA_018584345.1 Thuja plicata | reverse complement strand
AGGGGTGGGAGCACCACATTATTTCAAATCTAAAGGGTGACGGGTTAATTCTAGGTGAGTCCGCCCAGCAGAGCAGAAGGGGGTTGTGGTCAGAGGTAGTTCTAGGGAGAGCCTTCAAGGTGGAGTTTAGGCAAAGATTCCAAGAAGGATTGGCAAGGATCCGATCAAGTCACACCTGGATAAGATGAGAACCTTTTCTGTTGTTGGAACAAGTGAACGGTTCACCTTTCAGGGCAAGGTCGAGAAGGGCTGTGTAAGAAATAAATTATTCCAGATCTCCCATACTGTCAGAGAAATCAATAAGCCCGCCACACTTCTCTGAAGGGTACAGGGGGGTGTTAAAATCACCAGCCAAGAGACAATTCGTCGAGCCCACAGAGTCCAACTGGATTTCCAATTCTTTCCACAGAGTGGCATGCGCGTGTCTGGTGTTGGGAGCATAGATATTAAACATGGTCCATTCTGCGCCAGACTTTTTGAAAGTAACCGCTAAGTAGTTTGGGGAGGAGTTAGCCAACTGCCCCGTTAATCTAGACAGGTTCCATAGCGTGGCTATACCACCTGATGCTCCCGCCGCTTCAGAATAATAGAACTCAGCTCCGGGCCAGAGGAGTGGCACCAGATTACTAAAGGACCTAGCAGACATTTTAACCTCTTGTAGAAGAATAATATCTAATTTTAGATCAATATGAGTGTTAAACTCTAATAGTTTTTAATAAATATACAAAAAAATCTCTTTCTCTTTCTTTCTTTCTTTCTTTTTTTTGTCTATATAGTTGTTCTTATATAAAATCTTTGAAAAGAATTTGGTATATATTTGTCACTTTCATACTTAATACTAATGTAAAAATGAATGCAACTTCTTATGTTCAATCTTTATGAGTTGTTAACAAAAACTAAATCAATCATTATTACTTATCTTCCCAATCTTGAAGTTACTATAGAAACCATGCTTCTCCCATACATCAACCAATAATAAGTATAAAATATTGTTGTCAATCAGTTGCCCAACAAATCAGTGAAATGATGTTTGATAACATGAATTTACTTCAAGACACAATTGATGAGACAATTCTTCATAGGAAAGTCATTTAAATCTAATATTATATTTATTTTATTATATATGCTTCAGTGTGGATGATTATCAACTATATACCAAGAAATTTGTAAGTGGGTATATATCACTATTTAATTGTTTTATAGATTTATACCTAGATTTGACTATTTTTACATTATATTGTAGAATTTTAGTTAGTCACATTTGATAAATATTTTTTAATTAAAAACCAAAACTACTTCAAGATTGACCTTCATAGCTATATTCTTCAACCAAACAAGGATCATGTATTATCTAGATAATTGTACATCTCACACAAAAAATTTGCACTAGATTGGTAGAATACAAGTTCAAGTGCACTTTTAGATGTAATAATAACAAGAGACCAACATTGACTAAAATTCAAGTAGCTAAGATGCAATTTTAATTGAAATCACCTGTACTTGATGGATTTCATCTCTACACTTGCATAATCCACAATAAATGCAATATATTGTCAATTAATGATCTTCATGTAAACAAATCAAAATTTATTGGTATGATTCCATATAAACCACCTAGACAAATCAAAATTTAAAGTGTACTATTTGAAACAAAATGACATAAATAACAGCTATGTTATGATCATAAAACGCCCTCCTGATTTTGATGAGTACTTTGATTATAACATTTTCTATTAATCGATATTGCCATTAGCATTTATAAATGAATAGTAATACATATATACAGAAAAATAAGTGAGTAGATGCAAATTCACATCTTAATAATCTAAACTAAAAAATTAAATAAAAAATAGAAGACAAATAATTGCTAAGCAGTAAAAGATCCTATACCTTTGAGATTAGAAAGAGCTTTGCAAACCACTGTAATCCATGTTTACTTGCATATCCACGATCTGTAATCATATTTTCAAATAAATAAGAGCAAACACATTGATGACTGAAGCATGTGTTTGAAATATCTTTCGAACATTTATCATTGAAGCTTAGATTCGAAATTAATAAGAGCAAACAAATATTGGTGACTGAAGCTTAGATTTCAAATGACCCTCAAAGACTTATTATTGAATAGAAGATATAGTGGTAAGGAAAGGATGTCTAACCGTCATTGTACCACAAAAATGTGAACAGAATGGAACAATAAGCTCAAAGATTTCAACCCTAAATTTTCATAACTACGCAGTCTCAAATTTGTGACGTCTCAATTTGTTTATCCCTTGAATACAAGTAGAAGTGTTTTTATAAAGTTTGTGAAACTGGGAGGAAGCAAGAAATCGCTTTATATTAAACCTTTTTGCGTAACTTTGGCTTGTTCAGACCAATGGCAACGCGATAAATTCTGAACAAAAAAGATTTTCTTTTGAATGTAAACAAAAGAGATTATTGACATCTAAGCTTTCCAATTACAGCTCTCTATTTGCTTTATTATTATCTTGCAAATTTTTACTCTCTTTCTGGAATTATAGCTTTTTCCGGAATTTTCGTCGTTTTTCTGGGGTGTTTTTTAAATTTTAAATTGGCAAATATTCTAGAACTAAATTATATTCTGTAGTAGCGGGTGCATGAATTTAGATGACTTTCAAAGTGGATAAACGAAGAAAAGCCTATCCAAATTTCTGTACAACCGAATAAGTTAAAACTATAAAGGCTAAATATTCAAAAGTATCAATATTTTAATTTATTTTTAGTGATATATATATAGAGAGAGAGAGGTTAATTTATATTGTGTTTTATGTTAATAGTATTTTGTTTTGATAAGAAAATTTTAGATTTTCATAATGATTTATTTTGATTATTCTTATGTTTATAAGATTTTGTATTTTGTTGGTTTAATGATATGTATATTTCTAGAAGGTAGTAAATTTTTTAAAAGCATACTTCAAATATTATCTTTAATTTTAGCTTGTTGTTTTTGAAAATTATTCTGTTATTTTTCCCCAAAACCCAAGTTAATACAGATTTTTAACATGTCTAGATTTTGTAATTAAAAATCGGAAACAAAAATATCATAAAATGCTTAAAAGAACTACATATTAGAACAAATAATGAAATTGAACTCTAAGTACCTATTCTAGGTTCACAAATTTGTCATCTTATAAGATTTTAAAAACTTAAATTGAAGAAGATAAACAATAGATTGACTACAAATTAGAAAATACAAATGTTATGAAATAGTATGGCTCAAGCTTAGTGTGTCAGATTTGTTTATCACAAAGCATTATTATAAGATGGGAATAAAATGGTAGATTACCTTGTCTACCATTAAATTGATTACATTATGAAAGTATTAATGAACAAGTGCCACGTAGTGGCTTGCACTTGCCGTAATTAGTTATAATTATATATGTAAATTTAATTTAATTTAATTATAAATATTATAAATATTTTAATGAATATATATATATATATATATATATATATAGTAAATTTTTTAAATATATAATAGTTTTTGATAGATAATAGTTTTTAAATATATAATAGTTATACATTATAAATAATTGAATTTTTTAATGAAAATAAATGTTTACATTATAAAATATAAAATATAGTATCTATGTTAAAAATATTACAAAACTATGTTAAAAACTATAGGGAAAAAACCAAATTTGTTGAAGCTAAAAAAGGGGTCCTATAAGACCAAATCAATTGAACCAATCAAAAAGAAGATAAGTAATTTATATCATTTATTTAATTTATAAATAAATATTTAAACATTAGAAATATTCTAACAGTAAAAAATAAGAATTGTGAGAAAGATGGAGAAATATTAAGAAATAAGAATTCAATAACTCTTTAAGATTAGTACATCATTAACAAACAATAGACTACACAAAAAACCATTTATCACAAATACACTAAGTATAAAACTCTTTACAATGTCAGTAAAATATAATACAATATTAATATCTTACAACAATTCATCAAAATGTTTAAAAAACAAAACATCAAAATAATGCCGAGTATACTTCTTATACCGACTGTTATTATTATGAAAGACAGAAATTTGATTTCAGTTATAATTACCGTAAGCATGGCTACAATGGTAGCAGCAATGGCTATTATAAAAATCCCACCTACTCTATGGCTGAGATAAATTGACAGATTTGTTCAGCGATGAAAATACGCATGCCTGCAGAATAATGTAATGACATTCGCTTATTGGATAGAGAATATCGCAGTTTGGTGAAACGTTTCTATTTGTAGACTGTTTTCATTGTCTTAATCACGAAGAAACTCTGGAAACGTATCATTGAAAGATGGCGTTAGAAAGCTTAATAGTAAATCACAAGTCACCCAAGGAACCAACGGAATGCAATAGCTTGAATGTGTTTTTTCTTGAAAGAATGTGTTAGGGGATGCAATATTCTTAACCTTTTATTGTTTATTTAGTTCTGGAAAGCAAAATCTAAATAACTCAATAATTAATAAGATATATCTCAAACCTAATCAGAAATTGTCTAGAGAATTGAATATTCAATATGAGTGTTAAATTCTAATTATTTTTAATAAATATGCAAAATATTATTTTTTAAAAATCTATATATAGTTGTTCTTATATAAAATCTTTGAAAATAAATTGAAATCTATTTGTCACTTTCATCTTCTTTCATTTTCATTTATATGTTGATCTTTCTAACCTTATACTTAATACTAATGTAAAAATGAATGCAACTTCCAATGTTAAATCTTTATGTGTTGCTAACAAAAACTAAACAAATCCTTATTATTAATCTTCCCAATCTTAAAGTAATTATAGAAACTATGCTTCTAACTTACATCAATCAATAATATATATAACATATTATTGTCAATTAGTTGACCAACAAGTAGCCAAATGATGTTTGGTAGCATGAATTGACTTCAAGAGACAATTCTTCATAGCAAAGCGATTTAAATATAATATTATATTTATTTCTTATCATACATGCTTGAGCCATGTGAAAGAATATCAACTTTATACCAAGGAAATTGTAAGTGGTTATATATCACTATTTAAGTATTTTATATATTTACACTTAGATTTGGCAATTTTACATTCAATTGTAGAGCTTTAGTTAGCCACATTTGATAAGTATTTTTTAGTAGAAAATAAAAAATAATTCAAGGTGACATTCATAAATATATTCTTCAACCATGGAGGGATCATGTATCATGTAGATAAATGTATATCTCACACATGATATCTACACTAGATCGACATAATACAAGATCAAATGCACTTTTAGATTTAATCACATGATATCAACATTAACTAATATTCAAGTAGCTAAGATGTGATTTTATTGAGGTCATATTCATTTGATAGATTATATTTATACACTTCCATAAATCACAATAGATGTAATATATTGTCAATTAATGACACTCGTGTAAACAAATCTCATTTTATTAGTATGATTTCAGATGAGCTACCTAAAATCAAAATTTATTTGTATGATTACCAGTAAACAAGGAAAGGGTATTGAGGGTTAAGGAAATGAAGTAGATAAAGGCAATAATTAAGGCAACAACTAAAATCCTTTATGGAATGAAGCTAAGAACAAGTCCTTGATTTATAATGTGCACAAAACACTTGATAATATAGCAATAATGAAGAAGGATTATCATGAGAGAATCCAGGACTCTGAAGGGAAGCTCAAGAGCATCAATGATAACCTCACCTCCCTTGTTACCATGGTCCATAAAGTGATTAAGAACATGATTGAGAGTATGCACACTATGGTGAATAAATTGGATAATATCCACTGAGATCGATTGTTGGTTGTTGAAGAGGAAGGCATAAAAAGTTCTTGAGGACATCCTAGTTCTTAAGAATATCGCCATCAACATGACTCAGTTGGAGGTTGAAGTTGCAGAGGTCCTAAAGAATATTTCTTAAGGTTTCTTGGTCTATTCCCTATTTTATCTTTTTTGTTGGCTCTTTGTCTAGTTTTTGTTGTGTAGTTGTCGTTTGTGTTTTGTCTCTATTATTTTTGGAAGTTTTATTTTGTATGGGATCCTTTTTTGTCTATATTTAATTGTTTGATGTAAATAGGAATTCTAGTCCCTTTAAAACTTATTTGTTCTGTAATAAAAAACAATTTCTACTTTAATTACCATATTTATAATTCACAAACTATAGGGAAAAAATGGATGGATTAATTAAGACAAAAAATTAAATCAAAAATAGATTTTTCAAATGTTTATAATAGTAAAAAGAATTGGATATATAAAATTCGCAGCTTAGGGCGCTATGAAGGAAAGAGAAGGTCGTCGAGAAGTAGTATGGATCACCGACGATGGCTCTGGACTCCATAGGCATGGATGATCATCGGTCGCACATTGGGCTTATGGATAGCTCCGCTCAAACTAAGAAGGATTTGGGGAAGCAAGATTGGGAGCAGACTTGAGGCATGAGATTGACTAGGTGTCGTTGCTAGGGCAGAGGGATAAAATTGAAATTGATGTAGCCAAAAAAATCGATGAGGAAATTGTCATCATCGAGAAACTTGAATTCATTTGCAGATTTACGAGCGGTCGACCTAACAAAAAATATGTCAAAAATTGGATCGCTGTGACCTAGAAAATAGAAGTCATCATTAGATTCATGACCAAACAATTCTTTACTGTCATCTTTGCTAATGAATAAATTAAATGGAGGGTTGTCAAGGCAGACATCTGTTATATGGATGGCCACCCTCTTTACATGATGTCGTGGAGTCGCAATTTTGATTCGCTAATTTTTTACCCTTATGACTATCCACTATGGATTCGCCTCAAGAACCCACCATTGGAATATTGGATGGAGTGGTGCATCGAAAGGATGAATAGGACATTAGGCACCTTCTTTGATTTGGTCATCTCCTGTTACGAAGATGATATGGGCATATGCTCGATTTCAGGTCGCTGCAATAAATAATATCGCATCATCAATTGGGCTCATTGCCAACGGAGTTAGATGGCACCAACAGATCGAAATTTAGAATGATAGGCATGTTTGTATTCGATGCAAGGACCGGTCACTCTGTGTAGCCGAATGCAAATCGGAGGTAAAAACAAAATCGGTTTGAATGAAGAAAAATGTAACCGTGAACCCTAACTTGTCGGCTCCCAAGACTGCGATAGATAATGGGAGTAATACAAAAACGGACATCCCCAATTTGAAATTGGACAAAATGATCAACCCCTTTATCCCTGTGGATAAACAAGAACTATCTATGGATAGAATTGGATCAGGCAGCCTAAACTTGGTACCAATTCGCTTGCATGTTCGATGGGTGCCACGGTTGGAAGTAGCTTCTTGGATACCCGATGCTCGTGATTGGCACTCCAACTGTTAATTAATGCAGTTAGAAAATGAAAAGGCAGTATATCGGCTTTACACGATAGGCAGGAGGAGGCCTCCTTAAATGAAAATTCTAAGAAGTCTGCAAATTCCAAAGAGGAAGTCCCTCCCTTGGAAAGAAATGATAATTTCAAGATGGTTGGATGGGCCTAAATAGCCCCTGACTAGGGTAGACTCATCAGGAGGCTGATGCTTTCATTCTTCGATAGTCATATTCTGGTTCAACAATCTAGACTGTTAGAATTCTATATTGATGATAGTTTGGGGTCATTTTGGGTGGACAATGCAGCATCTGTCGTTATCTCTATCTCGTCACTCAGTCAGATTGAATTTGGTGGGCTATAATATTTCTTGATAGAATTAAGTTGTGTATATATGTACAATATTTATGGTTACAGAAGAGGTCTGTAAGTGGTGATTTTAAAATCATAAAATCCAAATAGGCTGGTGGCTTGGGATGGCATCCTCTGTCTCTGTGGATGCTCGGTGGTCATGTATGTTCGATTATGCTTGATATTATGGGGTTTCATCTATATTTTGGTTGGATAAAGAATATCAAATGAGACACGTGATTAAACCAAGAGTTGGGCCATTCCTTCTGTGGAGGGTATCTATTTTTTCAACCTAATTAGAATTCCAGGATGTCATTGCATTTTTGTTGTTTGCAAGCAATGGCAGGTCATGTCGTTCTTTTGAGCCAGGTTTTTAATTTTTGTAATTTTTATATATCAGTATAATACTATGGCTTCGGCCTTTTATCAATCAAAAAAAATATTGGATATAAAAAATATAGAAAATTTAAATTCATACAATATGTGGTAAATAAATAGTCTACATGAAGAGAAAAAAATAATCAAATGTTGGCTAGATGAATCCATGCTTGAACACAACATAACTTATGAGTGTTATATGAAAAAAAACATTTACACTTTCTTTAACAAGTGAAAGAAAAATCTCAAATGAAGCAGAAGCTTTAAGAGGTCTAGAGAATGATTGAGAAAAATGGTTGGGATGCCCTGCTTGTGATAGAGAAAAAATATTTGCAAGCAGATCTGCATAATATCATCAACAAGGAGGAATCATTCTGGATACAAAGATCCATAATCTAATAGACCATGGAAGAAGATAGAAGTACCAAGTTCTTCCAACAGTCAACTTTGAAACATAAAAAGAGGAATTCCATCAGGGAGTTAATCACCCCACCGAGTGTCTCTCTGTTCACTTTTTTGAGATGGGCAAGAATCTATTAGATAATTCTCTATGCTTTTCAATCAAGTCCACAATGTGGATTCCAAATCCTCTTTTGTTCACGACTCCCTACTGGATTGTATTCCTCGTATTATCTCCCACGAGTATGCTAGAGCTATAGAATGTCTAGTCACCCTGGAGGAGGTGAAACAATTAACTGTCTAGATAGTTTCCCCCTCTATTATTTTAGAAATATTGGGATATTGTGGGGTGGGATCTCTTCTGAGCTACTGAGAAATTCTTTTCTTTAGGTGCTATCCTCAAACAATTGAATAATACTTTTATTTTCCTGGTCCCTAAGGTGGAGGGTGCTAATAAGATGACAAAATTTAGACCCATAAGTCTCTAAAACACCTATAAAATTCTATTAAAATTGATTGTTAATAGAATTAAGCTGCATCTCGACAATATAGTCCATCCTCATCAAATAGGTTTTATTCCAGGAAGAAAAATCATTGATGTCATTCTAGCTGTTCATGAGGGCATACACGATATAGAGAAAATGAAAAAAGGAAAGTATGATATTGAAGCTTGATATTTCAAAATCCTATGATATGGTCTCTGATGGTTGGTCCTATCAGTCAATCAATTATGATGGTTGATATTTTGGCCATGGAAAAAATAATGAGGAGTTAATAAATCATTTTCTTTTCCCATATCAGTATGCCTTAAGTTTGAGATAGAGATTGATTTAATTGGTAATGGATTTGGTCGGTAGATCCTTATGTGGTCTCTGATGGTTGGTTCCCCCTTCCTCTCATCGATTTACTAAATAATTATGGTGGCAAGTTTGCTTCTTTATACGAGATGGTCCCTTTGGAAGGAGAGGAATAATAAGATCTTTCCAAACAAAGCTATCATTGAGAAGGCCCTATTTCACTCCACTATCAAAACTATAAAGGAAACTATGATAAATATTTATCATTCAAATCATAATTCTCCTCCTGATGATTGGGATATAGCCAGGAATTAGGGTCTTTCCAACTATCTTGTAAGGTATAATTTTCCCATGTTTGGGATAAGAAACTTGGTTAAGTGGTCCCCTCACCGAGACCAAACGGGTCAAATTAAATTTTGATGACCCTTGACTTAGTAGTCCAGGTTGGGCAGGTGGGGGCGGTCTCATCAGAGACATGTTGGGTGCCACATTGGATGTGTTCTCTATGAACTTGAGGTCCCAGAAAACCAACATGGATGAGGTCTATGCTGCTTACCATAGGGTGGAGTTAGTAGTTAGGCGTGGTTACCGGAAGATTTTAGTGGAAGGTGACAGAAAGAATCTAATTATGACTCTAACAAGGAAATGTATGCCTGGATGGGAGATGACATATGTCATTCAAAATATATCCACTCTCCTAGCCACGTTGGATGATTTTCACTACATTAACACCTATCATGAGGGGAATGGAGACACTGATAGGCTCGCAGTGGACGGTGACTACAAAAATTCAGTCATATTTTAGAATGGAGTCAATTTTCTTCTTGAAGAGGTTTGTCTAGAAATATTGAAAGCTAAATAATGAGACTATAAGTTAACTTTATGATGACAAGAAAGGATCAATACGTGTCTTGGAGCTCGAGATTTGGGTTTTTCTTTTCTCTACTTTTGTATTTTAATTATACTGAATTTCTCTAAGATCACATGCTTTTCTAGGTGCTCGAGTCTTAGGTAGTGGCTCTATTTGTTTTTTGTTGTTGGGACTCTATCTAGAGGAGATTGTTTGGCCTGCATTTTGGGTGGTGATTTAAACTAGAGATAGATCCAGATACTTGCAAGGAGTATAAGAATGATTTGAATGTGTTAGGTATTATCTAGGAGGGCCATGTTGATATTTATGATGATGGCATGAGGGGTTATAATCTCAACCTATTGGAGAATTTTTCTGAATCATGGGTGGATAGAAAGGTCTGTATTAAGAGTGTTTTGTTCATGGTTTTGGAAGAAACAATCATGGTTGTGACAGGGCTTGTTATGGAAGGAAAATAAATGCCTCACAATTCGAAGGCAAACTACAAGGAGGATTTCAGGAGATTCCTCAGCCCTGGTGAAAAAGTGTTGAGACTACAAAATGGTTTCAACAAAGAAGACTTTCCTGGTGAATGGAAGATCATCGCAGTGATTCTTATCAAGTTTATCATGCTTGAAGGTAGATTCAAGTGTTTCCATTCTTATTTGTTTCCTATAATGAATCATTTTAATAGAGGTCTTAAGTTAAATTTCCCTTTATAGTTATTTTCTTCTTTGACTAATTTTGTCACTAAACCTCAAGGTAAAGTTAGGAGTCCCCTTCACTAGGGCCTTATTCTGCAACTGTATAATATTCATTTGAGTCTCATGCTACAAGTGATCCCTTATCCTTCCATTTCCATTGAGCTTGATAACCCTTCTGTAACCCCTATACGACCTTTAGCCAAAGCCCATTCTATTCCCCCTCCCATGGAAACACCAGTATTAATCAGGTCAGAAAAGAAAAATATAAAGCTTTGGGTTTGGAGCAGCCTAAGAATGAGACAGTCGAGCTTTCAGAAGAATATACCTCCACCTCATCTACAGAGTTGGCATGGAATCTATATAACTCCACTTTGAATTCCCCTTCCTTTTCTGGGTTTCCCCTTCCCCTTAAATCTAGCTCAGTTACCCTTGAAACCAAGATATTCCAAAAAGTTCCTCTCCCTCCAACTTAGCTAAAACCCCTGCAGATCCTTATGATTTATAGACCCGAGATAGGAAGATGGATGATCTTTGTGTTTGTTACAATAGACAAAATGGTGTGTGTAAATTCCTTATCTTGTTAGACCTAAGATCAGATTACTTAGGGGGGGTGAATCGGTAATCTACCAAATCAACCAACTTTACAATCACTTAAACTTTAATCACTATTCACAATATTAACCTTAATAGTAGTAAATAAAAAAATTAAGCACCCAAATAGGGAAAAAATCACTGTGGGATCAGTAAACACTAAAATAATGTACTCTTTTGAAATATGCCATGTGAGTAGTTTACAATAGCACAGTTAGGTGCTACCCCATTAAGGGATTTACCTTAGGCCTATTAGAACCTTTACATTATTAAGAGAAGCCTTGTTAGAGGACTTAAAAACACAAGATAATGTGTCACCTTGTTAGAGGATTTACAATAAAGATCTGTTAGGATCTATCCTATTAGGGAAAAACATCAACAACGATCTACAAAATACCACTACCTCTTCTTGATCAGATCCACTAAAGAAAACAATCTCTTCTTGGAATACTTAACCCTTCCTTGCCTTTCTCACAACATGCACCTTACATCGCACTTGCATAATATACACAATCAACACACTTTGCATTGAGCTTCAACCATTATATAATGAATTTATTTTTATCACTGGTCATGTAATGAGTACTGTGAGGCCTACCCCAGCACGACATAGATTAGCGCTATCTTTCACTTGTATGTTCTCTTGTTGAAACATATTTTGTTATAGTTGGACTTTTGGGATACATGTAAAATTTTATGGATTGTTGAAACCTTTACTTGTAAACAACACCTAAATATGTAATCAGGGAATCTATATAATACTCTATGTTTGTGATGCAAATTTCCATTTAGGACTTAGTTATGATGGTTTAGTATATTGGAATAGTATGCAGATGTAAGATGTAATCAAGATGCAAATTATTAAAGAGTGTTATGTTATGCATATGGATTAGATGTAGATATTGTTTAAGTTCAAAGAATCATTGATGCATATATAAGTGAATGTATGTTCTACTTGCATTATGTATTCTTCTATGCTTAAAGTATAGATTTATTGGACCTATTGATGTGTGCAATGAGTGTGAAGGAAAGAATGACCATGGAACTAATCAGGTATTCAAGAATGGACCTATGTGAAAACCATTATGCTAAGGTCTTGTCTATAAAGAGAGACATGGACTTCATTGTATTGTATTTTTATCCATAAAAGTGTGTTGTATGATTGTATTTTAATTATTTGAGTAAATGTGTAATAAGTCATGCTTATGTGGAATTATTGTGTCACTTGACACATGTGCACCTTGTGTGTTGGCATGGCTAGTGAATATGACTAGAATAGGCTTAACTTTACCTAGGAGTTACCTAGTATAGTCCCTATGCTTACCCTAAGGTTTATGAAGATAAGATGAGATAAGATTTAGTCAAGGAAGATAAAGATGAGTCAAGAGAGATTAGATTGAGTCTTGAGGGTTGGATTTTCGAGAGTTAACCTTGGGTAGAGTTTAGGAGGGTCATTTGGACTCTTAGGGAGTAAATAGGGTCAAAACTAACTACCCCACTTGGTATATTAGGGGTTAGGGGTCATTTTCAGCCAATCAAGAGCCTTAAAACTCATTTATGACTCCCCTAAAGTCTTCATTTTTGGAAGTGGCGAATTTAAAGAGTAGGAAGACTTTGATTAAGCCATCCTTTCTTTCCTTACAAGAATTTAACTCCATTTATGGAGAAGGAAGGCAAGTAGGGAGAGTAGATGGATTAGGGTCTCCCCTCTATTTATGACTCCTAATATTTTAAAAGGTTTTCCTATAAAAGGAAGAGATTAGAGGGAGTTCTAGGTACACACCCACTCTCTACCTTTAGAGACAAATTCTTTTGTAGGAGTAAGTTTTGGAGAGGAGAAGGATTGGAAGGGAAATCTCTTCACAATCAATTTTGTATTTTCCATAGCTTGGATTTGAGGTTAGTTTCCTTAGCGTAAAGATGACTTTTTGTTTTTAAGCATGTATATGGATTGAGCTCCATTAATGGAGTCTTGTATGTAGTTTATGGATTGCTCCATGTATGTTTTATTGGGTTCATGTTATTGTTTTCAAGTTCATGGGTTTTCATGGAGTTTTTGTGCTAAGTCTTGGATGAAGTTTTGGTTTACTCAATGTATGTTTTATTGAGTTCTTGTTTATGTTGTATTTTATTTGTGCTCATACTTGTTTTGGGAGTCTTCAAGGAACACTCATACTTGGAAGGACAAAGTACCTTACAAGGGTGATAGGTCGAGACACCAGGAGTGTAGAGTCTCCAAGTGTGGAGGGATGAACATGGGTATATGGGTGCCCATGATGCCAAGCATGCCTAAGGGAATTTGGGGGTGATAAGGAGAAGTTAGATGGCTAAAGGCCATGGCTTGAACCTTCTGAAGGTTGGTTGTTTAAATTCATGTGTAACTTAATTACAGTTTATTATGATTTTGCTTCTCCTCCTAGGCTAGTACACTATCACCCCACTTTTGGAGAAGGTTTCTTGGAGACCTTCTTCTTATTAAACCTTGGAAAGGAATTTCTTGATGAACTATTGTTGGTTTCAAAATTGTGAATACTTGTTTGTATGTATGTCTCTCATTCATTTCTGGATCCCCTAGCTCGGGGATGGCTTTGCAAAGGCCTAGATTGGGAGGTGAGCCTCCATGGTCAACCGAAGATTTCTATGCAGGTTCAGTTTGAATCTTTTGGAAGGCTTGTATTCGTGTTCTTATGGGAAACCACATCTGGTGGTCTTGTGATCCATCCTTATAAATGAGCTTATTTTTAAGCCAAAAATGTTTATTGTGACGTCTTGTAAAGTTGTTTTGAGTAAGAGGGTTTTGTGTAAAAGTATTCCTATTTTTTGTAAGTTGTAAATCAACTATGTCATAGAGAGGTATTTATGTGAATACAAAAGAGAGAGATTTTAATCTATGTTGTTTAAATAATATTGATGGTTAAATTATTTTTCTGATAGAATAAAGCTGATTAGATCAACTTTAAAGAAAAGTATGTGTTTAATAGATTAAGGTTCAAATAAGCCTTATTCCAAATTTATGTTTGTGTTTATTCAATTTAAAGATAGTTTTATGTCATTAATGAGGAGGCAAAGTTATTTACATTAAGGGTGAAATCGTAACTATCTTCTTTAAAAAAGTCATAGAATACTTGGATTAAGAAAGTTATTATGATAGGTTTTCAATTTATTTAAATTGTAATGTTGCAAAAAGGGTTTTAAAAGAAAAGTATGACTTCAACTCCTTTAGTTAATTTAACTTGTTTTAAAGTATTATAAGTTCTTTAGTTTATGGTTAGATTCCTATAATTTTTAGGGCATGACACTTGGTATCAGAGCTCTACGTTCCACTCTAGGGCCTAGAGTTCACTATGTCAAGTTTATGTACGTAAGTAATAGTAATCAGTTGGCTTCTGGTTGTCCTTACTTTCTCCTTATATTTCCTTTAAATCTCTATTGTTAGGATGACTATCTATAAGCTATTTTGTTAAATTTTTTATATAGAGCAGTACCAAGCAATCTTTAAAACTATGGCTTAAAAAAAAAGAGGATGTTGACATAATGAGACTTCTATTATTTTCATTTTGAGAAGATTTAAAAAGAAGGGTTTAATTTAAAAGATAGTAATTCATTTTCATATAGTTAAATTTGTATTTTATTTATTTACTAAAGATTTTTTCTTTTAAAAAAGAGCTTCTCAAATAAAACATATACACCTAGGTTGAAGGATTTAATGGATTAATGTTAAAATAATTAAGTTTCAAATATATATATATATATATATATATATATA
>MU225335.1:2320060-2340319 GCA_018584345.1 Thuja plicata | reverse complement strand
CTCGTGGGGCCTCTCTTGCACTAGGAGTAACCTATGAGAGTAAAAAAGATAGTCAATTATATATAAATGTACTTCATCATAACAACCCTGGTTACAAAATACAAATAAAAATATGTACAAATCTACGTATAATCGGGCTATCACCTCGAATTGAGATGCCTGTGAGCCCAATCTCCTGAACCTGTGTCGAGACATCGTCGTGAGCCACACCCTATACAATAAAGTGCATGTAAAATATTTATTACCACACACAAGTAAAATACACATGCATGCATAATTAATCTTAAACAATTAATTACCTTTCCTTTGTTGACACATGAGAAAGGAACCCCCTCGTACCCCCACTGACATCAGCTAAGACCTGCAAGAGTACAATAAGATGATAATATATTAGTAAATGTATGAATTTTATTGCTCTAATTGATAGAAATTTCACCATGTACACCAAATAATATAAAAAAAACTAATGGGTACATAATTTATAATATACCATATAGGTGTCAAGGCCAAATGAAATGGCCGAAAGTGTGGAGTCATCCACCTGCCTCAACTCCTCCTCTGTCATCGACTAAACATAAATGGATCAAATATATATACATAAGTGTATGTAGTCATTAAAACTAATCTAAATAAATAAATTATTTTTAAATTAAATAAGTCATGTGAAAAATTTATTTATAATGTTTACTCTTACCGTATCAACATGACTCCATGGCTCTGCTTACCCCTCCTCAACACTCTCATGAGATGTAGATGCTCCATGAGGTGTTGCAGCCTGTGTCCTCATCAATAACATACTGATATGTATCAGCATCAGTAAGCAGTCCGAGGCACAAATTGTTACAAATAATGCGAGTATGGGGCACGCATACATGTGAACTGCTACCAAATGTTGATGCGCCAACATCATCCACACCAGGAGGCAACAATGACCTGGTCTGCGTGATCAACTGATCACTCAGCATGTGAATGGCCGTAATACTCTGTGAGGTAGCCTCTGCAATGATATCAGGATGCTACACTGGAGGAGGGTGTATGACATCAGTGGGGGGAACAAAGGTAGTGGCCTTTTTGTGTTGGAAAAATGGCCTAGTCTAAGGAGCTCCTCTACCTACGCCCATGTTGGGCCTCATGCTCCAATAATTAACATTGTGACCAAGAACAAACTCAGCATACAATTTTTTTATGAAATAGAAAGAGAGCTCCAAATTACTATGGGGTGGTTTATCAAAAACCATCCACCAGTGATCCCAAAAGTGTGTGCGCATTGCTTCATTTATGCACCATTTTATTGATAATTTTGGTTTTTTGGGGTCAACTTTTAATCCGATTTTAGGATTAACAAAAAGGGAGGCTATATCTTCCTTAGTTATATTAAGGGAAGCAATCCCATCATGGTCAAGCCCGTCATCAAGTTGGGTGTGCATATCATCACGCCAATGAAGAGCAACATTATGTTGCTGCATAAGGGTGTCAATATTTTCAACAATGGTATTTAGGGTGGCAAGCATAGGAGCTAACGTAGGTATATTCTTATACATTTTTTTGAAGCCTCGTATAGTGTTCAAATTCTATTGTATCAAATCCTCTAAAGATTGAGGGTTTTGAAGTGGTTCTGGATTGTTTTGGGGATCATTATTTGGCGGGGGAGGGTTATTATCTTCATTGTTGTCAACCATGCCTGATTAAATAATATACAAATATAAATTTCAACTTGATTTCATATATTATTAAAAAAATCAATACAAAACCCCATTTTTACCAAAAAAACTACATTTAACATGAAAATAAAAAAAATTAATCCAGATATAGCAAGAATTTACTTACCGGATAAGCTATGGAGTCGAATTTGTTGTTGGAGCAATCAGGTACCCGAAAAAATTGTGTATAGGATATTTCTAACCATTTTCCAAACCTAAAATGATGAGAGAAATGAGGAAAGTGGCTCGCAGGTTTTGATTTATGCCACATGTTTCAATTGGGTACCCGAAAAAATTGGGTACCCAATATTTTCAGGTACCCAAAAATATCATGTACCCGAAAATATCATGTACCCGATTAGGCTTGTGCTTTGGTGTCAGGTTTTCCTAGGTGTACTGACACCCAGGCCTACTAAAAAGTCAACAAACTTTTTTATGCACTTTTGGACGAGTGAAAAGTGGATTTTTTCACATCGCCACTTTTTGCCCCCCCGTGATCTTGCACATACCCATGTGTAAAACACAGAGACCTAAAAAAATATAATAATAAATAAATATGCATAGAGAAGACGTATTTAGAATATAAGTTAAGGTAAGGAGTATTTATAAAATTTGAATTTCCAGATTTGATTTAGTGCCTAGATTAGATTTATAAATTATCTTTTGTATCTCAAAGTTTATTCAAACTAACTTAGTTGCCAAACATGACGTTAAAATTGGAATATTCTTAAAGTACTTAGGATTAGAATTCCAACTTGGATTTGATGATTAAAGTCGATTTAATGAGTTAAAATTAGATGTTTTATTAAACCCTTTAAAGAGACATTAGATTATTTAGTATTGCGAGGTGATTATTCCAACTTAAATAAATTTTTATAGTTAGAGCTTTTATTCAAGTTTATTAGTTAAACTAAGGTCTTTTTCATAATTAAAGAATTTTAACTCCTTTAAAATAGGAACTTTAAAAGGGATTAATTATTAGTTTATTAATTCAAGTCCCTTTGTTAAAATTTGTTTTATAGGACATTAATGGGTTTTAAGGTGACTAACCTATTTTAAGTATGTAATTAGTTTAAATTTAATGGTTGTTTAAATCAATTCATTATGTTTTCAATTAATTAAACTAATGTTAGATTTTATTAGGGTAGTCCTTGTGATTGTTCTTTTAGACGTTATGTTGTTTGATTAAAGCACCTAATTATTGTAATTTTAAAATTGAATGTTATTTTAAACAAGCGTTGTTATATTCAATTAGTAAGTTTATTGTATCGACTTTCTTATAGTTAATTTGGTTATAAGATAGAGTTAAAGGTTGAAACCTATTTAACTAACGGGTGAGCTTAAGTATAAACGACATTATAATAACCTTACAAAGGATATTATTTAAACTATTTTTGAATTAATATTGATTATATCCTAATTATTAGATATTAAATTAACTATGTTTCTGCATTGTATTAGGGGAACCTTTATTACATGCATTTAGTTAGTAACACTTTAATAAACTTATCTAGTTATAAAAGTTTTATCGACCATCTTTAACCTTCAGATCTGAGCATCGTTATATGTGCAAGTGTAAAATTAGTTAAGCATTGTTAGCATTAAAACTTTAAAACAAAAATAATAATAATAAACTTCATAAATTGGGATTAGATTATAGTTAATCTAATAGTCTCCTTTATATAATTACTTAACTTAATTTTGATATTGGAAGAATTCACTAATATGATTTGATTTAATTTTAGGATAGAACCTTGATTTTAAAATTGGATTTCAATATCCCTTTATGAGTAGCCAATGTGAACTTTGTAATTTAAAAATTCCTAGAAGTTCTATTATTCTCTTATTTTTATAAAACAATTATAAATTTGATTTGAATCTAGAACTCTCTAGAGGAATTTATTTTTAATTATATATGATTAATTAATAAATTTTTCCTCAGATTTAAATTTTCTCATAAAATTGATTCCAATTTTGAAATTTAAATTAAATGCTTCTGGACATAAAGTTGAAATTATTAACTTTAGGATTGGAAATGTGTAAAAGTATTTTAAATTTAGTTAAGATTAGATTTCGTCTTAAGGTAAGATAGGTTTGAAATTGCATTTAATTTATATTCTTAGTGGAAAATTGTGTAGTTTACTATGTATGAATGAAGAGGTCATTGTAATATACATGATTAACTAGAGTTTTAATATAGATGAATATTGTTAGGTTAGAATATTAATGTATACTATGTTATAAGTTAGTTTAATGAACTAACATTTAGCTTAATCAAGTTATTAAAGTTTTTATTACTACAAATTGATGACATGTAACTGATTGAATGTTTGATAATGTTAAGTTGAAGATGATGTAAGACATTAAATCAGTTAATGGTTTGTATTGTCATTGATGTCAACTTGATATCATGTGTACGGTCATGTACATAATGCCAAAGACTTCATAGAATCAATGGAACAATGATTATACTTTCAGCAATGCATAAAAGTCAAGTATTCACTAAGTGACAGACAACACCGATGGAGTGCACACCATCGGTAAAGGCAGAGAAAAAGGTCATAGTGATACCCGACAAGAAGAAGATAGTGTTGCCCGATGAAGAAGAATCACAAGTTGCCCAACAAGAAAAATCCAATGACGCCCGACGGACAGAGATCCCGAAGCTAACTAGAGTTACACCAACGAAACTGGTAGTTGTCACTGACGATGAACTGCAAAATTGACCGACAGAATATAGAGTTCAGAAAATGACAAAATATCTAGCTAGCAGAGCTTAAGGATAAACTTAACTAGTTGTTTTATTTATTTTATTTGACCAGAGTTAAGTAATTGATTTAAAGAAGATTTATACATTTGGCAAGAAGATAACTACGAGATAAATCAGGAGTTAAAGTCGTAAATCAAATTGGTTGGATTATTTTTCACGTCAAGAATCAAGAATCAAGAATTAAGGAATATCATGTCTATATAAGAGACAGGAATAATTCATTTCAAAATCCATCAGATACATGGAAGGGGAGTGAATAGAAAGAGGATGTTGAAGAGAAATTGGTGAAGGATAAACTTCATACAGTCCTGATCAATCAAACTAAAGGAGAGCTAAAGAATTTTGCAGACACCGACGAACAGTGAAGCACAGCATCACAGAGAAGAAAGTGTGGAGCACAAAGAATTAAAGTGATACATTGATCAGAGAGGTATTGTACTTAAATAGATCTGAAAATCTACAATTCAAAGTTGCATTAGAAATAGGTCATAATATTTCAGTTTAACCATTGAAGCATCAAGTCTCTTAATAGAGCAGGACTTAACTGTCTTCTATAATTGAGGTATATCCTAACAGATTGCCAAAATGGTTGATTCATGAAAGTAGCATTGAATTTACATAAATCCTATTGGCAGCCTAAGAAGAAGGTTGATTCAAGGATGGTAGCAAGATTTGCCTAAAGCCTATTGATAGTCTAAGAAGGAGGGTGATTCAAGGATGGTAGCCAAATAGATGCTAGATACTAAGTGACAACCTATGTATAAAATCCTCTAACAAAGTCACACTTAACAGTGTGTTTGTAACCTTTAACAGGGTTGGCTCCTAACAAGGCTCACTTCAGAAGAGTAAAAATTTGGGGTACCGGTCCCAGTGGTTTTTCTCTTTAACAGGGTTTCCATGTTAAATTCCATGTGTTATGTGTGTATGGTTTATTACTTTATTGTTTGACATTTCACACATGTATTTCTGGATCAATTAGTGTACTCTGCATATTTACTAAGCATCAATAAATAGTTTTACTGCTTATTGGTTATCAAGGAGAATAAGGACAGACAAGGTAAACCAACAAATAGTTAATTGTTTCAAGTATTTCAAGGCATGCATCTTGTAGGGACTTAATAATCTGAGGTGTATTGATTGGTGGATTAAAGTTTAAAGGATAAATTGTTGAGGCCACTGATTCACCCCCCCTCTCAGTTATTACTAATAATAGGTATCAGAGCTTGTCTGCTTAGAAGGAAGGTTTCAAGACCTAAGTAAAGATCACAAGATGAATAGATGAGATGTGCCCAAGTTGAACAAAGACAACTTTTCTTCATGACAAAGCAGGATAAGAATCCACTTATCAGGTATTGGTGATGATGTTACTCAATACTTAGATACTAAATATGTGTTGCCTACAGGGCCATTGACAGTAGATCAATTGAGAGTAAAGCATGAGCATAACTGCATGGTTATAGAGATTTCTTCCTCACTCTCTAATGTTGGATTTGAATATGTCAAGGATTGCACAACTGCAAAGAAAATGTGGGACAAATTGAAGCTTGTACATGGAGGTGATACAAATGTTTTGAGAGCCAAGGCAGAAAGCCTTAGAGGAAAGTTTGATGATCTCAGAATGAAAGAAGGAGAAAACATCACAGAGTACAACACAAGAATAAAAGTAGTGAATGCTATACGAGGTGTTGGAGGTACACTTGAAGAGGAGACAGTGGTAAGTAAAATCTTAAGAACCTTATTACCTGTATATGCTATTAGAGTTTTTGTTATTCAAGAAATGAGAGCAGTAGCAAACAATATAGTTACTCTTGATAGCCTAATTGGTAGACTAATTTCATTTGAGATGAATAACTTTGACAATAGTGTCTTACCAAGTTTAGAGTCTGCATTTAAGTCTTCTATGAAAATAAGCAAATCCAATCATAGATGCTCATCTAGAAGGGACAGTGAAAGTGAGAGTGAAGAAGAAGATCTAGATGAAATAGAACCACTTATGGCCAGAAGAATACAAAGAGGCAAAGGTAAATACAAAGGCAAGTTATCACTTGTATGCTTTAATTATAAAGAAATTGGACACTTTGCTGCAAGATTTCCTAACAGAAGAAAAGATGATAGAAGTGATGATAGATTTTTTGAGAAGAAATTTGACAGAGGTGATAACAAAGACTACAGAGGTTACCGATGATTAGAAAGAAAGGATACCTAAGACTAAAAGGATAAAGGCAAGAAAGCTAGCTACCTAGCTGCTTGCAAAGATGAAGATACTGACACCGAACCTAATGATGACATCGAGATAGCATTTGTAGCTGTAAAGGATGATTCAGATGAAGATGAAAGGTATGAAGAAACTGCACTCATATTTAAGGTTAGTAAAAATGATATCTGGATTATAGATAGTGGCTGCACTCACCATATGACTAGTGACAAAGAAAAGTTTAATACTTTTGAATATTATAATGGTGGTACAGTAAGAATGGGAAATGATATACCTTGTCCAGTTGAAGGTAAAGGAACAATAATGCTGAATAACCTGATTAAATGTGAAAATGCTTATTTGGTAAAAAGATTGAACTATAATATGTTGAGTGTTTTTCAGCTGAATAATTCAGGTCATAGAGTAGCATTTGAAAACAAGAAGGCAAAGATCTTCAATGAATCAGGAAAACTGATTGGTACCAGTGAATAGACTAAAGGTAACTTATTCTATCTGAATGATACTAATTCCACTTGCTTAATTACTAGAAACGAAGACATATGGTTGTGGCACAAAATATTGTCATGTGAATTTTGACAACATGATGAAAATAAGCAGAAAAATAAGTGTAAGAGGCTTACCGACAATGACAAAGCCAGACAACATCATGTGCAAAAATTGTCAAAAAGATAAAATGACAAAGTCTAGTTTCAAAAGCAAAGTTCATACATCTGATGATATTCTAGAATTAGTCCATACTAATTTATGTGGACCTATGAGGACAAAGAGTTATTATGGAGATAGATATTTTATTCTATTTGTTGATGATTACTCTAGAATGATGACAGTCATGTTTCTAAAAGAAAAATCTGAAGCATTCAAGATGTTTAAATGGTATAAGGCTATGGTAGAAAAATAAAGTGGTAAGGATCTAAAATGTTTAAGATCAGATAGAGGAGGAGAATTTATATCACATGAATTCACTAATTTCTGTAATGAGTAAGGTATAAAAAGATAGGTTTCTACATGAAGAACACCATAGTAAAATGGGATTGTTGAGAGAAGAAATAGATCAATAGTTGATTGTGCAAGAACACTGATGATAGAAAAGGACATCACCCAAATCTTCTAGAGGGAAGCTGTCAGCACTGTTGTTTATACACTTAACAAAGTACAATTGACGGACACAAAGAAGACTCCTTAGGAGCTATGGTATGATAAAACACCCAATGTAAGTTACCTCAAAATATTTGGTAGTCAATGTTATGTCTTAAAGGATGATAGAAATGGAAAGCTTGACACCAAAAGTGATGAAGGTATTTTTCTAGGGTATTCTACCAAGAGAAAATCTTTTAAATGTCTAATCAAGGCTTCTAACAAAATAGTTGAAATTGCAAATGTAAAGATTGACGAATTTGTAGAAAAGAAGGAGCTAGAAAGCACAAAAGAACCAGAAGACTACAACAAGTTTTTATATTGTGAAGAACCCATAACTCTACCTGAGTAACAATGCTGAATTCTAGAACAATAAAATATTACAACCAATGGTCAGAATGTTGTTACCAACGGTCAGGATAATGATCAAAATAATCTGTAAGGTAATGAAGATCAAGCTAATACACAAAGAGTTGTACCTGTACTTGCTAGATATGTAACAAGGAACCATCTAGAGGACTAGATCATAGGAGATAAGAAAGTTGGTACAAGAACAAGAAGTAAGTCTTTAAACTCAAATTGTTTAATTTGTGAGTTTGAGCCAAAATTTGTCAATGTTGCCCTAGATAATGAAGAATAGATAAGTGCTATGAATGATGAAATTGAGCAGATTGAGAAGAACAAGACATGGTCACTTGTGCCAAGACTAGATGACAAGAATGTCATCGGTACTAAATGGATATTTAGGAAAAAACTAAATGAGAATGGAGAAGTCACAAGGAACAAAGCAAGACTAGTATGCAAGGGGTATGCACAAGAGGAAGGTATAGACTATGGAGAAAATTTTGCACCCATTGCTAGGCTAGAAGGAGTAAGAATACTACTTTCTTATGCTGTATATAAAAGATTCAAGTATATCAAATGGATGTCAAGTCAACATTTCTAAATGGAATACTTGAAGAAGAGGTATACATTGAACAACCAGAAGGGTTTGTGGATTCAGACAAGAGGAACATGGTATGTAGACTTCACAAAGCCTTGTATGGATTAAACCAAGCTCCCAATGCCTAGTATGAATGAATTTATTCCTATCTAATAAGTATTGGATTCATAAGGCCTAGTGAAAACAATAATCTTTATTTGAAAGAAGATACTGATGGTAACACTTTGATTATTGAAATGTTTATTGATGATATCATATTTGGAGGCAATGATGTGCTATGTAAATAATTTTCTGATGAAATGAGAAAAGAGTTTGAGATGTCTATGTTTGGAGAGATCAGGTTCTTTCTTGGTCTACAGACCATTCAACAAAGTGAAGGTATTTTCATTACATAATCCAAATACATCAAGGAGGTCCTGAAAATATTTAAGATGGAAGATTCCAAACCTGTTGGAACATAGATGGCTACTGGATGAAAATTAACAAAGGAAGACAAGACAACAAAGGTAAATCAGACTTTGTACAGATCAATGATAGAAAAACTCATGTATGTTGTACACACTAGACCAGATATTGCACATGCAATAGGAATTGTTGCTATATTTTCTCCTTACCCTAGGGAATCACATATGACTGCTGTAAAAAGAATTCTAAGATATCTGAATAATACTGAGGAATTTGGCTTATGGTATAGAAGAGAAGGAAAATTTAAACTAAAAGTGTTTACCAACGCTGATTGGGCTAGAAATCTTGATGATCAGAAGAGAACAACTGGAGGAGCATTCTTTATGGGTGATAGACTTTTCACATGGATTAGAAAAAAGCAAGAATGCATCTCTTAGTCTACTATAGAAGAAAAATATGTTGCTGCTACTGCAAACTACTAAAATATTGCATGGATCAAACAGTTGCTGGAAGGTATGCATATGAAGATCTCAGAACTAGTGATTATCTATTGTGATAACACCAGTGCAATAAACATTTCCAAGAATCTAGTCATGCATGCAAAGACTAAACACATTGCCACCAAGTATCATTATTTAAGAGAACAAGTTCAAGAAAAAGAGGTGATACTTGAATATGTGCAATCAAAAGAACAATTGGATGATATCTTCACCAAGACACTGCCCAAGGATACATTTGAGTACTTAAGAAAAAGACTAGGAGTCAAACCCATGTCTACCAGTCAGTAAAGGACTGAAGGTTGCATCAACCATATATTATCAGAATATCATCCATGTTGATGCAAGCAAAAGATGAACGTCAAAGCTACATCTATATACAGAAAGGTATATATCAAAAATGAGCACCAGAGCATATTGTTGTATTGCTGATGGATAAGGGAAATTCAAGGAATATATTATGGATAAGAGAAAATAATTGTTTTATATAAATGTTAGATAGATATTTGTTTGGCATTGTTGTCAAAGGGAGAGAATGTATCCATATTATCACAAGAGGTTATCCATTATCAGATTACTCCAAATAGGGAGAGATCATATCCATAAGGAGATAATTTGTATAAAGAAATCATATACAAAGGGAGAGTTGCTGACAAAAGACAAAGACATCAAAGTAGAAGAACAGTCAAAATAGAGAAATTGACACAAAAAGAGAACACAACACATCAGAAGAAGAAACATAGAAAGCTGCAAGAATCAAATCTAAGCTAACACAGAGCATACTGGCAGTTAGACATCTCTATCAGTTATCAAAACAAACTGTTTGGTAATTTGATGAATCTCAACAATTGTATTTCATATTGTATTAGAAATAGTATAGTGTGATAATATAGTATGTTTCCATCAATGCTAAAGGGAGAGATTGATAACATGTAACTGATTGAATGTTTGATAATGTTAAGTTGAAGCTAATGCAAGACATTAAATTAGTTAATGGTTTGTATTGTCATTGATGTCAACTTGAAATCATCTGTATGGTCATGTACATAATGCCAATGACTTCATAGAATCAATGGAATAATGATTACGCTTTCAACAATGCATAAAAGTAAAGTATTCACTAAGTGACAGACAACACCGATGGAGTGCGCACCATCGGTAAAGGTAGAGAAAAAGGTCACAGTGATACCTAATGAGTAGAAGATAGTGTTTCCTGATGAAGAAGAATCACAATTTTCTTGACGAGAAAAATCTAATGATGCCTGATGGACGGAGATCCTGAATCTAACTAGAGTTACACCAATGGAACTGGCAGTTGTCACCAATGACAAACTGCAGAATTGACTGACAGAATAGAGAGTTTAGAAAATGATAAAATATCTAGCTGGCAGAGCTTAAGGATAAACTTAATTGGTTGTTTTATTTGTTTTACTCAACCATAGTTAAGTAATTGATTTAAAGAAGATTTATACATTTGGCAAGAAGATAACTAGGAGATAAATCAGGAGTTAAAGCTATAAATCAAATTGGTTGGATTGTTTTTCACGCCAAGAATCAAGAATCAAGAATTAAGGAATATCATGTCTATATAAGAGACAGGCATAATTCATTTCAAAATCCATCAAATACACAGAAGGGGAGTGAATAGAAAGTGGATTCTCAAGAGAAACTATTGAAGGATAAACTTCATACAGTCCTAATCAATCAAGCTGAAGGAGAGCTAAAGAATTCTGCAGACACCGACGAATAGTGAAGCATAGCATCATAGAGCAAAAAGTGTGGAGCACAAAGAATTAAAGTGATACATTGATCAGAGAGCTATTGTACTTAAATAGATCTAAAAATCTACAATTCAAAGTTGCATTAGAAATAGGTCATAATGTTTCATTTTAACCATTGAAGCATCAAGTCTCTTAATAGAGTAGGACTTAACTGTCTTCTATAATTGAGGTATATCCTAACAGATTTCCAAAAAGGTTGATTCATGAAAGTAGCATTGAATTTTCATAAAGCCTATTGATAGCCTAAGAAGAAGGTTGATTCAAGGATGGTAGCAAGAATTTCCTAAAGCCTATTGACAAACTAAGAAGGAGGCTGATTCAAAGATGATAGCCAAATAGATGCCAGATAATAAGTGACAACCTGTGTATAAAATCCTCTAACAAGGTCACACTTAACAGTGTGTTTGTAACCTTTAACAGGGTTGGATCCTAATAGGGCTCACTTTAGAAGAGTCAAAATTTGGGGTAACGGTCCCAGTGGTTTTTTCCCTTAACAGGGTTTCGACGTTAAAATCCATGTGTTATGTGTGTATGGTTTATTAGTTTATTGTTTTACATTTCACATATGTATTTCTGGATTGATTGGTATACTCTGTATATTTACTGAGTATTGGTAAATAGTTTTACTACTTATCAGTTATCAAGGAGAATAAGGATAGACAAGGTAAACCGATAGACAGTTAATTATTTCAAGGCATGCATCTTGTAGGTACTTAATAATCTGAGGTGTATTGATTGGTGGATTAAAGTTTAAAGGATAAATTGTTGAGGCCACTAATTCACCCCCTCCCTCCCCCCCCTCTCAGTTATTAGTAACACAAACTACCCTTCGAATTTGTTTATACCCAATTTAACTTTTGAGTTAGTTGTTTATCTATGATTATGAATTAATAAGATCATAAAAGTTCATATGATAAATTGGATTACTTTTATAGGTAAATTTAAAAATTAATAAAATTAAACCGAAGTTATTGTACATATATAGGTTTGATTATTTAAAATTCTTACTTAGAGGTAAGTTAATTATTTCAATAGAGCATTATTAAAATCAATTATAATAGCATTTATCAAATGATTAAGTTAAGATTATTTTTATAGAGAATTAAATATGGAATTTAGTATTGTGAGGAGCTTGATTATATAAATTACTTTAAGAATAATTTTAGTAAGTTTAATAAAAAGGTTGGCTATTATAGCTTAATTGAAAGGCTTATTTATTTGGTTAGTACTTTTATCTCTAGGATATTTGATTTTGTGCAAGGAAATTAAAAAGGTATTTAACTATAGAATATTATTAAAGTCAAATTGTTAGAATTAACTCAAGATTGTTTAAATTCATTTATATTCACATTTAAATAAAGCTAGATAGGAGCTTATTGATATTAAAATAAGGGGTATAATTTTGAGTGTATAGTTGATTAAATGAAGTAATTATGTTAGCAATTTAGTTTTTAAAACTAGTAAATGTGTTTGATGGACACTCTTGATCGAGCACTCATTATTCAACTATTGGACATGTCTAGTCAAACACAACCAACATATGTCCACTTAAACCTGTTCAAGGTTCTAAAACTTGTACCTATGTACCTCACTAGTAGACAACTAGAGACAGGTGTTTGTGTATGGTTAATATTATTCTCTTTAGAAATTTTTAATTAATGATTGACATTTACACTAAGGATATGAATAGATATATATCAAAGATTGAGGCTAGATTTATATTGAAAGATGAATTAAAAAAAAAAAGTGTTATTACATAGAAATGTAGCCCTTTAGATATATGTTTTTTGAGTGTTTGGTCATATTATTTAATGCACCTTGGATGCAAGGTGTTGTGTAGCTTCTACTCCCTTCTTGTGGCTAAGTGTTAGTCACTATGTATATGTGATTTGATTTAATTTGATTTTCAGCTTTTATGAACTTGGAAGTGTTGTAGGGCTAGCTTGAATTCTTTTGGTTTTGTTGTAATCATCTAGTCACCAAATTTTCTTTTATCTATTATTAGGGTTCCTGTTCACATTTATTTCTTTTGGATTTTCATAGCTTTTAAGTTTTGACTTTGAATTTGTGAACCTTGATTTAAGTTTTCTTATGATCTTGACGTGGCTAGGATATGTCTGTTATGTTGCTAGTCCTGTATTGTGAAATACTGTTCTCTATCATGTTCAATGTGGAACATTGATAGAATGTATAAGGGAGTAGGTTGTGAAGAATGTACCATTATCATTCTTAAAAGCATATTGTGCTTGAAATATGACTTATCAGTTAAGAAATGTTCAAATTAAATTAACATGCACCTTCTTATGAATATTAGATATACATTGCATAAAATGATTAGCCTTGATCAATATATCTTGATGGGAGTATTGATACTATGAAACATAGTATAGATGAGGTCACAATTCCCCTACCTCTTTGATGAAATCCAGGAGGATGTTCATTCCTAGAGGGGGAGGATGTGAGGCCTAGCGGAGCACGACATACATTAGCACTATCTTTCACTTGTATGTTCTCTTATCGAAACTGATTTTGTTATAGTTGGACTTTTGTGATAAATGTAAAATTTTATGGATTTTTGAAACCTTTACTTGTAAATAACACCTGAATATGTAATCAGAGAATCTATATAATACTCTATGTTTGTGATGCAGATTTCCATTTAGGACTTAGTTCTGATGGTTTAGTATATTGGAATAGTATGCGGAGGTAAGATGTAATTCCAAGATGCAAATTATTAAAAAGTGTTCTGTTATGCATATGGATTAGATGCAAATATTGTTTAAGTTCAAAGAATCATTGATTTATATATAAACTATGAATGTATGTTCTACTTGCATTATGTATTCTTCTATGTTTAAAGTATATATTTATTGGACCTACTGATGTGTGAAATGAGTGTGTAGGAAAGAATGACCATGGAACTAATTGGGGATTCAAGAATGGACCTATGTGAAAATTGTGATGCTAAGGTCTTGTCTATAAAGAGAGAGATGGACTTCGTTGTATTGTATTTTTATTCGTAAAAGTGTGGTGTATGATTGTACTTTAATTATTTGATTAAATGTGTAATAAGTCATGCTTATGTGAAATTATTGTGTCACTTGACACATGTGCACCTTGTGTGTTGGCATGGCTAGTGAATATGACTAGAATAGGCTTAACTTTACCCAGGAGTTACCTAGTATAGTCCCTATGCTTACCCTAAGGTTTATGAAGATAAGATGACATAAGATTGAGTCAAGGAAGATAAGGATGAGTCAAGATACATTAGATTGAGTCTTGAGGGTTGGATTTTTGGGATTTAACCTTGGGTGGAGTTTATGAGGGTCATTTAGACTCTTAGGAAGTAACTAGGGTCAAAGCTAACTATCCCACTTGGTACCTTAGGGGTTAGGGGTCATTTTCAGCCCATCAAGAGCCTTAAAACTAATTTATGACTCCCCTAAAGTATTCATTTTGGGAAGTGGCGAATTTGAAGAGTTGGAAGACTTTGATTAAGCAATCCCTTCTTTCCTTACAAGCATTTAACTTCATTTATGGAGAAAGAAGGCAAGTTGGGAGAGTAGATGGATTAGGGTCTCCCCTCTATTTATGACCCCTGATATTTTAGGAGGTTTTCCTATATAAGGAAGGGATTCGAGAGATTTTTGGGTACACACCCACTCTCTACCTTTAGAGACAAATTATTTTGTAGGAGTAAGCTTTGGAGAGAATGAGAAGGATTGGAAGGGAAATCTCTTCACAATCAATTTTTTAATTTCCATAGGTTGATTTGAGGTTAGTTTCCTTAGAGTAAAGATGCATTTTTTGTTTTTAAGAATGTATATGGATTGAGATCCATTAATGGAGTCTTCTATGTGGCTTGTGGACTACTCCATGTATGTTTTATTGAGTTCATGTTATTGTTTTCAACTTCATGGGTTTTCATGGAGTTTTTGTGTTAAGTCTTGTATGAAGTTTTGGTTTACTCAATGTATGTTTTATTGAGTTCTTGTTTATGTTGTATTTTATTTGTGCACATACTTGTTTTGGGAGTTTTCAAGGCATACTCATCCTTGGGAGGACAGAGTACCATAGTGATGACATATAACTTATTGAATGTTTGATAATGTTAAGTTGAAGATGATGCAAGACATTAAATCAGTTAATAGTTTGTATTATCATTAATGTCAACATGATATCATCTATATGGTCATGTACATAATGCCAAAGACTTTAGAGAATTAATGGAACATAGATTATGCTTTCAGAAATGCATAAAAGTCAAGTATTCACTAAGTGACAGACAACACCGATGGAATGTGCACCATCAATAAAGGCAAAGAAAAAGTCACAGTGATGCCCGACGAGCAGATGACAGTGTTTCTCGACGAAGCAAAATCATAGTGATACCCGATGAGTAAAATCCAAGGATGCTCAAAGGATGGAGATCCCAAAGTTAATTGGAGTAACACTGATGAAACTGTTAGTTGTCACTAACAACTAACTGCAGATTTGACCGACAGAACAAAGAGTTCAAAAAATGACAAAATATCTAGCTGTCAAAGCTTAAGGATATACTTAACTGGTTTTTTTATTTGTTTTATTCAACCAGAGTTAAGTAATTGGTTTAAAGAATATTTGTATAGTTGGCAAGAAGATAACTACATGATAAATCAGGAGTTAAAGCTGTAAATCAGATTGGCTGGATTGTTTTTCATGCCAAGAATCAAGAATCAAGAATTAAGGAATATCATGTCTATATAAGAGACAAGCATAATTAATTTCTAGAAATAAATCACATACATGGGAAGGGGAGTGAATAGAAAGAGGATGCTAAAGAGAAAATGATGAAGGATAACTTCATATAGTCCTGATCAATCAAGCTGAAGGAGAGCTAAAGAATTCTGTAGACACCGACAAATAGTGAAGCACAACATCACAGAGCAGAAAGTGTTGAGCACATAGAATTGAATTGATACATTGATTAGAGAGTTATTGTACTTAAATAGATCTGAAAATATGCAATTCAAGTTGCATTAGAAATAGGTCATTGTGTTTTAGTTTAACCATTGAAGCATTAAGTCTCTTAACAGAGCAGGACTTAAACATCTTTTATAATTGAGGTATATCCTAACAGATTGCCAAAAACTTTATCACGAAGATAGCATTGAGTGCCTAATACCCACACACAATATAAGAAGAAGGCTAATGCAGTTAGGTAGAATAAGATATGTCAGATACCTATTGTTCCCATAGAGGTTGATCAATATTGGTAGCATATACATGCCAGATATCAATTGATAGACTCGTATTAAAATCCTTTAACAAGGTCACACCTAACAGTGTGTTTGTAACCTTGAACAGGGTTGGCTCCTAACAGGGCTCACTTCAAAAGAGTGAAAATTTGGGGTACCGGTCCCAGTGGTTTTTTCCATTAACAAGGTTTCTAGATTAAAATCCATGTGTTATGTGTGTATGGTCTATTACTTTACTGTTTTACATTTCACATATGCATTTCTAGATTGATTGGTATACTCTGCATATTTAATGAGTATCGGTAAATAGTTTTACTGCTTATCGGTTATCAAGGAGAATAAAGAAAGATAAGGTAAATCGACAGACAGTTAATTATTATAAGTATTTCATGGCATGCATCTTGTAGGGACTTAATAATCTGAGGTGTATTGATTCGTGGTTAAAGTTTAAAGGACAAATTTTTGAGGCCACTGAAATACCCCCCCCCTCTCTCAGTTATTACTAACAATTGGTTTCAGAGCTTGTGTGCTTAGAAGGAAGGTTTCAAGACCTAAGTAAAGATCACAAGATGAACAGACGAGATGTGCCCAAGTTGAACAAAGACAACTTTGCTTCATGGCAAAGGAGGATAAGACTCCACTTATCAGGTATTGGTAATGATGTTACTCAATACTTAGATACTGAATATTTTTTTCCTACAGGACCATTGATAGTAGATCAATTGAGAGATAAGAATGAGCATAACTACATGGTTATAGAGATTTCTTCCTCACTCTCTGATGCTGAATTTGAAGATGTCAAAGATTGCAAAACTGCAAAGAAAATATTGGACAAACTGAAGCTTGTACATGGAGGTGATACAAATGTTCTGAGAGCCAAGGCAGAAAACCTTAGAGGAAATTTTGATGATCTCAGAATGAAAGAAGGAGAAAACATCATAGAGTACAGCTCAAGAATAAAAGTAGTCAATGATATACGACGTGTTGGAGGTACACTTGAAGAGGAAATAGTGGTAAGTAAAATCTTAAGAACCTTATTGCCTATATGTGCTATTAGAGTTTCTGCTATTCAAGAAATGAGAGTAGTAGAAAACAATACAATTACTCTTAATAGCTTAATTGGTAGACTAATTTCATTTGAGATGAATAACTTTGACAATAGTGTCTTACCAAGTTTAGAGTCTGCATTTAAGTCTTCTATGAAAATAAGAAAATCCAATCATAGATGCTTATCTAGAAGGGACAGTGAAAGTGAAAGGGAAGAAGATCTAGATGAAATAGAAGCACTTATGGCCAGAAGAATGAAGAGAGACAAAGGTAAATACAAAGGAAAATTACCACTTGTATGCTTTAATTGTAAAGAGATTGGACACTATGTTGCGAGATGTCCTAACAGAAGAAAAGATGACAGAAGTAATGATAGATCTTTTGAGAAGAAATCTGACAGAGGCGATAACAAAGATTACAAAGGTTACCGAAAATCAAAAAGAAAGGATACCTGAGACTACAAGGATAAAGGAAAGAAGGCTAGCTACCTGGCTACTTGAAAAGATGAAGATACTAACACTGAACTTGATGATGACATCGAGATGGTATTTGTAGTTGTGAAGGATGATTCAGATCAAGATGAAAGGTATGAAGAAAATGCACTCATATCTAAGGTTAGTAAGAATGATATCTAGATTATAGATAGTGGGTTCCTTCACCATATGACCGGTGATAAAGAAAAGTTTAACACTTTTGAATATTATAATGGTGGTACAGTAAGAATGGGAAATGATACACCTTGTCCAGTTGAAGGTAAAGGAACAATAATGCTGAATAACCTGATTAAATGTGAATATGCTTATTGAGTAAAAGGATTGAATTATAATTTGTTGAATGTTTTTCAGCCGAATAATTTAGGTCACAGAGTAGCATTTGAAAACAAGAAGGCAAAGATCTTCAATGAATCAAGAAAACTGATTGGTACTGGTGACTAGACAAAAGGTAACTTATTCTATCTAAATGATACTAACACCACTTGCTTAACGACTAGAAATGAAGACATATGGTTGTGGCACAAAAGATTGTGTCATGTGAATTTTGACAACATGATGAAAATAAGAAGAAGAAGAAGTGTAAGAGGACCTATGATGATATTCTAGAATTAGTCCATACTGATTTATGTGGACATAAGAGGACAAAGAGTTATTATGGAGATAGATATTTTATTCTCTTTGTTGATGATTACTCTAGAATGATGACAGTCATGTCTCTAAAAGAAAAAATTGAAGCATTCAAGACGTTTAAATGGTATAAGGCTATGATTTAAAAACAAAGTGGTAAGGATCTAAAAAGTTTGAGATCAGATAGAGGAGGAGAATTTATATCAGATGAATTCACTAATTTCTGTAATGAGCATGGTATAAAAAGACAGGTTTTTGCACCAAGAACACCACAGAAAAATGGGATTGCTGAGAGAAGGAACAGATCAATTGTTGATTGTGAAAGAACACTAATGATAGAAAAGGACATCACCCAAATATTTTGGAGGGAAGCTATCAGCACTGCTGTTTATACACTTAACATAGTACAATTGAAGGACACAAAGAAGACACCTTACGAGCTATGGTATGGTAAAACACCCAATGTAAGTTACTTCAAAATATTTGGTAGTCAATGTTATGTCTTAAAGGATGATAGAAATGGAAAGCTTGACACCAAAAGTGATGAAGGTATTTTTCTGGGGTATTCTACCAAGAGCAAAGCTTTTAAATGTCTAATTAAGGCTTCTAACAAAATAGTTGAAAGTGCAAATGTGAAGATTGATGAATTTGCAGAAAAGAATGAGCTGGAAAGCACAAAAGAACTAGAAGACTACAACAAGTTTTTATATTGTGAATAACCCATGACTCTACTCAAGGAATAGTGTTTAATTCCAGAATAATAGAATGTTGCAACCGATGGTCAGAATGTTGTCACCGACGGTCAGGATAATGATCAAGATAATGTGCAAGGTAATGAAGATCAAGTTGATACACAAAGAGTTGTACCTATACTTGCAAGACACGTAAGAAGGAACCATCCAAAGGACCAGATCATAGGAGATAAGAAAGCTGGTACAAGAACAAGAAGTAACTCTTTAAACTCAAATTGCTTAATTTGTGAGTTTGAGAAAAAATCTGTCAAAGCTACACTAGATAATGAAGAATGGATAAGTGCTATGAATGATGAGATTGAGAAGATTGAGAAGAAAAAAACATGGTCACTTGTGCCAAGACCAAATGAAAATAATTTCATCAGTACTAAAAGGATATTCAGGAACAAGCTGAATGAGAATGGAGAAGTCACAAGGAATAAAGCAAGACTAGTATGCAAGGGGTATGCACAAGAGGAAGGTATAGGCTATGGAGAAACCTTTGCACCCAATGCTAGGCTAGAAGGAGTAAGAATGCTACTTTCTTATGTTGCATACAAAGGATTCAAAGTATATCAAATGGATGTCAAGTCAGCATTCCTAAATGGAATACTTGAAGAAGAGGTATACATTGAGCAACCAAAAGGGTTTGTAGATCCAGACAAGAGGAACATGGTA
>MU225335.1:2309025-2320010 GCA_018584345.1 Thuja plicata | reverse complement strand
AAAGTATATCAAATGGATGTCAAGTCAGCATTCCTAAATGGAATACTTGAAGAAGAGGTATACATTGAGCAACCAAAAGGGTTTGTAGATCCAGACAAGAGGAACATGGTATGTAGACTTCAAAAAGAATTGTATGGATTAAAAAAAGTTCCCAGAGCCTAGTATGAACGACTTCTTTCCTATCTAATAAGTATTGGATTCATAAGGACTAGTGAAAACAGTAATCTTTGTTTGAAAGAAGATACTGATGCTAACACTTTGATTGCTGAAATATTTGTTAATGACATCATATTTTGAGGCAATGATATGCTATGAAATTCATTTGCTAAGGAGATGAGAAAATAGTTTGAGATGTCTATGTTTGGAGAGATCAATTTCTTTCTTGGTCTATAGATCATTCAACAAAGTGAAGGTATTTTTATTACACAGTCCAAATACATCAAAGAGGTCCTGAAAATATTCAAGATGGAAGATTCCAAACCTGTTGGAACACTGATGGCTACTGAATGCAAATTAACAAAGGAAAACAAGACAACAAAGGTAAATCATACTTTGTATAGATCAATGATAGGAAAACTCATGTATGTTGTACACACTAGACCAGATATTGCACATGCAGTAGGAATTGTTGCTAGATTTTCTACTAACCCCAGGGAATCACATATGACTATTGTGAAAAGAATTCTAAGATATCTAAAGAATACTGAGGAATTTGGCTTATGGTATAGAAGAGAAGGAAAATTTGAACTAAAAGTGTTTACCGACTGTTGGTTGTATTCCCAGTTTTGGCTAGTTTCCCAAGTTTTTGTGGTCTTTTCTCTCTGGTTTTATGTTAAAACATAAGCCTCTTAGTTCTTATGCCTTTTCCCTGTCAAATTTTTTAGGTTTTCAAGTTTGAGTCTATGAGAATGTGCAAAAAACCTTGAAACCCTAGGTCTTTTTTAGTGTTTCCAATTGAAAAGAAACCCTAAGGTCTTTTTTTCTTATGTTTCACTATTACCTTTTTGTTTCACTTAAGTCATGTGTTATATTCTAATTTCTTAGTCACATAACTTGAATGGCATATTCCCTTTTTCTCCCAGACTTTGTGATTTAGTTTGTATCATGTGGTCACGGGATTAGTAAACAGGCTAGCAATATATAAAGGGACCCACAAACAGGTCGTGATGTCGCAGGAAGTTATCACCATTTAATGGTTTATCATGAGACATTGCGATCTCTTTATGTCACATAATCGCCAGATGGGTCTGAGGTTAACTATGTTGTGCAAGCTTTAGTCACATGGTCTCCAAAAGGGATGCTAGTTAAGTTAAAGTTTCTGAGACCTTGCGACTAACCATATGTGGTTTGGTAAAAGCACAGTCGGGTTGTCGCCAGATTTAGGAGATGACTCAGCTTTCATTATGTGATGAGACACGTGTCAGAGGGGTAAGTGGATTTCAAAGACTTATTGCATGATCACCAAAAGGTAAAAGTTTATTCAGCGACTACGAGACTCATTAAAGGATTTTGTTTGTCGCAAAGTCTCAGAAGACTTTAAGGGTATAAATAATTTCTTGGCGATTTGGCGAAAACTGTCAGATGAATTCATTAAAAGATCCTACAGTGGTCGCAATGTTTGAGAATAAAAGAGCCCAAAAGGAAAATTCCTCCTGACTCGACGGCTAAGGGTATGTCACGAAGTCATCAGATGAGGTAAGGGGCATAGTACCTGTCATGATGTCTCAACAAGTTTTAACACTTAACATTTGTATTCTGTGATCGGGCGACTAAGGGCAGTCACGCAGTCTTGCAAAGAAAAGAAAACATCTAGCACCTAAGAGATAATTGTGAAAGCTAAAAGCGACAGTTAGTTGCGTGGTCTCTGAAAAGAATGTGAGTTACTACTAACCATTAGCGACTTTGATTTCTTCATTGTCACGTGATCGCCAAATAATGACTGTGGTTAGCAAAGGTAAGGAAAGTTGTATACTCGCTATGTCTCCAGAGAAATCATGGGTTAGGAACTGGGGTCAACAACAGAGAAATTATATGCAGTCGCATGGTCGCTTGATACCAAATATTAAGAGAAGGCAGCAGTATCAGATATGACAGTGTGAATCACTCATCGACCAATCATAGGCTTAGATTTTGATTATTGTGTAGAAAAGGGTAGCTGAGATGTATGATAGTTAGCCAATCACAGGAAGACATGTCAGCTCATTTGAATTTTGTAAGGTTTTTCCAAGGATTCAGTTTTATGAATTTGATTTCCTGTCACGCCCATGAAACTACGACTAGGTTTTCAATCAAGTTTGCAGTGTGTTGAATTAAAGACAGAATTGATATTTTCCAAATTATGAGTTGTGTACTTCGAACGGTTACTATAAGGAGCTGATGGTGTTCTCATTTTCATTCATCTTGCTTTTATAATTCCAAAATGAGAAGAGCTAAGTATATTATACAAAGAGAAAAATTAGAGAATTGCAGGGTTTTCTGTTGCTTAAAACTCATTATTTCCAGAGAATTGTGCATAGGGAAGTAAGTGAATCTCAGAGATAGATTTGTTTCAATATCGGTAAAGAAAAGGAGATTCAGGCATGGTAAACATGATTAGAGCGGTCAGTGTAGCTTCGACCAGTGGTGGAATTGAAAAGGTAGAAGAAGAAGCCAAGGGAAAAATAAATTATTTAGATGAATTCCTCAGACTACTTCCTGGTTTGACTCAGAACAAAAGAGCAAATGCCAATGTGCTCATAGGTGATTATCAAGATATACGAGATGCTGACACTCTAGGAACAATAGGTTTTATACTTTTCAATTACTTTTTTAAGAATTCTAATAAAGCTATTCCAGTGTCAAACCCTTGGACCTATGGTTTAGCTAGATTAATTGTTCCTGATGTCTACGTAGATGTAGACTTGTTCCTTAAACTTGCCAGTTAGTATGATGTTTTGTCCAAAATGATTAAAAGAAATGATGGCACTGCCCTGTTGATACTTAATATAAATTCATTAATGCAAGCCTTTGGCTTATACAACACTATGTCTACTAGAATTGACATGACAAAGCAGACGCAGAGATGTAGTTTGAAGCCTGGAATTGCTAGAGGCCAGTTGCAAAAACATATGTTGAAGGAGGAAAGGAAGTATTTAGATCCTATGTCTGGGACGAGCCCATATTACTATAAGGATTTACACTTCTACATTAAGTATGTTGCCTATGCCCTATGTAGAGTGCTAGGGATAGATGGAGAAGCAGAAAAGATCAATGCGGGCATTTTGATGATGGTGCTGGATCTACAAGAGGTCCACGCTAATACCAGTTATGATTACATTTAGCATATCATTGATGACATGCATGAGGTTTTCTTTGCCACTCAGAAGAAGATGAAAGATCCAAAGCAGAAGGAGCCCAAGTTCTTGCATTACTCAATCCTGATGCATCTCCTGTTTCATTTCAATTTTGTAATCATGGATGTTGATAATTTGACCCCTCAGAGTTTTTACCAGGAAGGGCCTAATCCTATCCAATTTTGGGTGAGGGTTTGGAATTACACATCTAAGGACTGTGATTATTGTGCTTTTCAAAATTGGATTATATATCCAATAGTAAAAAGTTTGGGCATCAGTAGGACAAGGGTCCCATTAAAGATTATGCAACTACTGAGGCCATGTGACTACACAGATAAGTGGGAAGGAAAGAATAATTGGTGTAATTTCTTCTTGGAAGAAAATTATACTATTATCAGGATATATGGGTGTATTCACCCACCTCATCTTTTACCCTACTATGTACCAGATGGAGTGGCTATAATGGAGTTTATTTGGTAACTATTGTTAACAGACAATGAGCATTTTGCACCTCACAAGGGGACTTTGACCCCTAGGCAGTTCATAATCTTTAAGTTTACAATTGGCAAAGGTGCTATTGATGCAGTAGGCTAGTGGTTGGACGGGTGAAGAATGGGGGTAGCTCCTTATAGATATAATGACCCAGAAGGTTTCATGGCAGGGGTGAGAAAATTGTATACTCCTACAATCCCCAATACCAATGTTCACTATGAGTGCATAGAGGAAGATGCAACAAGGAACATTTTAGATGAAGATGAAATTCAGAAAAGAAGAATAAGGATTCAGGAGCTGTAGAATCTTGAAAGACAAATCAAGAGAAATGGGATGGCTTTTGCGGGTTTTTACCCTGATCTCCCATATTTTGACAAGATTAAGGCCATGATAGACAACTATTATGTTCTCATAGAATAGCTTGAGACTGTTCTTGACAAGAAAGGTGCCTAAGGGCCAGATCACTCAGAATCTGAATATGATAGCAATAGTGACAGTGATTATGCACGTCCTACTAGGTATGTTCCACCACAGAAAAATATTGCTGAAGTACCACAGCAGTAGGGAACAGAGGGCCACATTGTTGATTTAACAATGGTGACTCAACCTGATGATGTATAAGAGCCTACTGCTAAGAGGCAGAAATTATAAATAGGTCAACCTTCAATTGAAGGGCAAAATAAGAAAAGGGATAAGGCTAAAGCCCTAGTACCGGGGAATAGGTTATATGATCATAACCTAAAGAAAGCAATTAGAGAGGGAAAGAAGCAACAACCTGATTTGGAGGATAATGTTGAATTGCCTCTTAAGGCCCGTGTTGATGAAAGATTGATCCATCAGTAGGAATTTTTGAATGATGACAACTTTGTCAAAACTGAGGAGTTTAAAGACTTCCTGAGATGGTACAAGAAAGAGTAGGTAAGAGCTCAACTAATATTTGATGGCAAGGTGACCATAACAAATGAGGGTTTGGTGGCTCTGTAGTCTTATGATCCTGAAAGTGAGGACATTTCACCTGAGGAGGCCAAGAAATTGGTGCTAGGTAGTGGCATATTATTGGCTGAGGGATGGGATTTGGCATCTGCCTTCATCATTAACCAGATAAGAAAATAGCCAGATCTCAAAATGGCCAGTGAAGTTCAGATGGGAGATGTGATAAAAGGATTTGGGTATAGCCCAAAGTCTCAAGCCTTTGCAATGTGGAGCCTGTGCCCAAAAGATCAAAAGCCCCAAGTGGTGAACATCCAAGAAAATATGGTTGGTAGTCAGATGGTGTGGACAATGCAGAATACAGGGGATTTGGAAATACCCTAAATCATGACACACTGGGCTCCTTAAATCATGACAATGCAGAATACAGGGGATTTGGAAATACCCTAAATCAAGAATTATGTTGAATGCAAGTACACTAGCAAGATCAGGTGATAAAAAGATTGATGAAAGAATTGGAAGAGAAGCCTGAGGTGATGTATGTGCCTATGCAACCACAGCCTTTGCAAATTGAAGACAAGGCAAAGTCTGAAGAGGTGGTTGAGGAAAAGGTTGAGGGAGAGAAAGGAAATGTAATTTATTTGAGAGCATTAAGAGGTGTGTTACAAAATAGAATTGAAATTCTGAAAGATAAGACTGATGTTGTACTCAATGCCTATAATAAGTTGCCAGCTTTGCATACAAAGGTGATGGGGCATCTGGCTATCTTAACCCCTATTTTACTAAATGGTCTACTAGGGTACAATTATTAGAAAAGCTAGCATCTTTGCAAGCCCTAAGATCAAATTTGCCAGAGATAGTGATAGAAGTTGAAGATGAGATCAAAAGGGTCAATATTGCTCTCTCATTCTTTAAGGGCAAATTGAATCAAATAGAGGTAAAATTAAGCCTCTTTTCTGATGATTTTAATAGATTTATTCCTTCCTTGAGGGGAGATGATGACCAAATAAGGCCTTAGATGCCCGGAGGAATGAATTTGACAGCAAAATTCTTAGTGATGAGGCATTTATTTTGGGGAGAGATGTGGACATAGAAGGATTCAATAAGATATTGGATGAAGCTTTCAAGGCAGAAACTGACATCAACAAGTTTCTAGTAGATGTAAAGAACATCACTGATGCTAGATGGGATAGGCAAAAGGTACAAATATAGAGTACTTAAGACTCCAAGTGGCCATCAGATGATGAAGTGAAAGCATGGGAATTGATGACCACGTCCAAGAGAAAGAAGCCAATAGTTGAAGAAGAAATCTTGGACGATGAGTAAGGGTGATGACTTGGCACCTCACTATTGAAGATGAAGAGGAAAATTTTTGCAAAAGGAGAATGTAGGTGAATATAAAAGCAGGGTCATCCAGACTTGACATAACTACTACCATCTACTATGTATACTATCAGATTGAAGTCGCCAAATCGGGCGAAGAACAAAGAATATCGGTTTCCATCTTTTGACTTGGTCATTCCACCGCTTCTTCTCTCTCTTTCTTTTTGTCTCTTCTGTATTTTTAGGGTTAGGTTTTTTGAGACCATCTAAAGCTTTTAGCATCCTTTTGAAAAGGATTCCAAGATGATTGAAGACCTATATATATAGAAGAGAGTTGTATTCAGAAAAAAGGGAGGATGAAATATATTGTAAAAAAATTAGTCTTTCTAAATTTATGTCTGTGTTCTTTCAAGCTTCAAAGATTTTTCATGTATGAAAGAAGGATTACATCAATAAAATACAGTGCAATTTTACTCTTCTTTATTGTCATCTCTTTATTTCTTGTGTATGATTTTTTATGCTTAAGGTTGTAAGGAAATCTAAAGCATTTTGGTTACAAGGTGACTATTTTAATTGCTTACAACTTTCTTTCATATAAAGAACTAAGTTTTGTGAGTAATTTTGGGAAGCATATTAGTGATTAAAGATTTGATATAGTATTTTAGAGGTAATCAGATAATTTTTAAGGCAACTTATCCTAATTGCATATAGGTTTTAAGGTAGCTTACAGTATTTTTTTTTGTGAGACTTTAAGCTTTTGACTCTGTAACCCAAAGGATAGGCACTGATCTGGGTCTTGGTCTGATAATCTATCATCATCCAAGTTTTCAAAATCATTCAAAATTATTTCAAACACATCTATTACTAAAAAAAATGAGCTGAACTCATCAAGGACTTATATCAGTAGGATATTGTCCATTTTTTTGATTCTTTAGAGAGTGAATCATTAGGTTATCCCTCCTAAAAGAAAAAGGAAGAAGGATGCAAATCCTTGTCTCATTGGTTTATGTTCTCAAAACCATAGCCTAGCTTATAATACTCTGCTTCAAAATAATCATTGCAATCTCTAAAGCATTCTATAAGTTGTTACAGTGAGGTTTTAGGTACATAACCAGTGAATGAATCAATCCACCAAATACATAGGCTGAAATATCAGCAATCTTTAAAAGGTAATACTTGCCTGAGTCTATGGAGCTCAAAAATGAAGAAGGATATTATCCAATCCTTAGAAATTAGCCTTTCTCTTGCCTAAAATAGGTTGCATTCAAGTATACAAGGTATACTATCATTATTAGGTAAGTGTTGCAAGAAAAAGTGCTAACAAATTGGTGACTCTGCTGGGGATACTAGAGATTTTAAAAGTTTTTTTAAGAATCTGCAGAATATCTCTTGCCCAAGTAATAAGAAATCTCTGGCAATTAAAAGTTTAAATTATTTAAAAAGTATACTTGTGGTTATTGTTAAGGTACCCTCTTGATAGGTATTTATCCCAAGTTATTGGGTGGTGACTCTAAAAGGAACATCTCTGAGATTAGTGCAAAAGAAATAAATGTCTTTCAGAATGAATACTAGGTCAAGGGTAAGAACTGATCCTGAAAAGGTATTACATGAGGGAATCCCATCATCCTCAAGGATAGGAGTGTCTTGGAGGAAAAAGAGAAATCAAGTTAATATGGATGAAACCCCTTTAAAAGGTAAAGAGGTTAATATCAGTAGAGATATGAATACCAACCAACATTCTCATGATGGAAATGCTTTAGAATATGAGGAGGCTACTAAAAGAGTACTAGAAACACCCACAGTCACTTCTACTTCAAATGAGAAAGAGGAGATCACTACACCTAGTTTAGATTCAGAAGATACCCCTTCTGATATGCTTGCAAATGAAGAGAAGTTCATTTTAAAGCAGCTCGCCCTAGTTCAACAAATGAAAAAGGAAAGAGAAATGAGAAAGAAAATAAATGATCATAAGGATCTTGATAACAATAGAAAAAGATTTTCAAAACACCAAACTATGAAAGATACAGAGAGGTCTCAGAAGGACCAAGAAATACCATTCACCCATAAAGCTTCAACTTTACAAATAAATAAAGGTAAACAAAAGATGGGTGAACATAGAGATCAAGAACCTAAATTTCAGAAGCCTTTGGTTGAAAAAATGTCTAAGTTAGAAATTGATTTAGAAAAATTGAGAATTGAAAAGGAAACCATGGAAAAAATGTTGGAAAAATCACAAATAGAAGCTGCCACAATTGAAATGAAGAAAAAGATAGATTTTTTTCAATCTTCAAAATATTCTTATACTGGGCCAGAGAATAATACAGCTTTTAAAGGAAAAGCCACTACTTCCAAGGAGGAGGATGGTTTTCCAAGGAAACCACTGCATACTGAGAGGTATAAGAAATTTGATTTTGTTGGTATCCCTGGATACCCTAATGCTTTTCCTAAAGATGTGGGTGATATAGGAGAAAAGCTCCCAAAATTTGCAGGTAATAATGTAATTTCTTGTGAGACACATTTAAGAAAATTCATTGATTTTGTTGATGACTTGAATATCACCCATGAGGATGTATTAATGAAGTTATTTTTTCAGTCCCTAGTTGAGGATGCAAGAGAATGGTTTAGAATCCTTGCTAATGGCTCTATTGTTTCTATGGATGAGTTGATTGAATTGTTTAAAGATCAATATGGAGACAAAACAAATAAAGGTTTTTTATTGAATGAGTTCAATAATATCAAGAAAAATTACAATGAAGAGGTTACTGAGTTTAACACAAGGTTTCAAAGAGCTATGCACAAACTATTCTAGAAGATAAAGCTAGATGAAGAGGTATGTCTAGCAACTTATTTAAATGCTTTTGATTCCAAAATGGGATATACTCTGAGAGATAAAAACCCTAGAACTCTTACTGATGCTTATAACATAGCAGTCAATATTGAAATGAATAGAAGAGTATCTGGTTTAGTTAAACAGAAGGGATGATGCAAGGTTTAGTAAGAGCAATCTGAAAGAGCTAGAATATAAAGAATATAGGGCTCCCTAGAATAATAGACCTTCTTAAAATACTAATTACAACCCTTAGAACAGAATGCAAAATCATCCATATGGAACTCAGTTCAAAGATGGAAAGCCTGTTATTGCACCTAAAAGGGAAAAAATAGACAATAAGACTCCAGATCCCCTACATAGAAATTCTGTCTATTTCTGCAATGAAGATACTTGGTGTGAGGTTTGTGACACCCCTCATAACCCCAAATTTTGTGTTGTCTCCTTGGATCTAAGGGAAAGTGAGGACAGGAAAAGGATGAAGGGGAACATTGTGATCATAGTATGACAAATACCTTTTCATGCCATGATGTTGATTCAAACAGTGAGGAGGAAAATCATGATTCCTATGTCTCACAAAAGAAGATGATAATCATCACCAACAAATCTTATCTGATAGTGAAACTGATGACAATATAAGATGTTATGCTCAGGATGGTCAGGATGTTCCACTCATAAGGAAAGCTTCAGATGAAGAGAAGGCTAGAATCATTGCAGAGTTAGTAAATAAAGCTAGAAGCAATTACCACTTAAGGAACAGGGTGGTAGGTGGTGCCGGTAGCCAACCTTCAGGTGTCTTTATAAAGGAAAATAAGGCAGACACTAAATATGTTTAGAAAAAAGAAGGACCTAGTGAAAGTGTAAATAAACACAAGGTCAAGATTGTTACAAAAGCCATAGAGCCAAATGTAGCTCAAGAGTCAGTTCAAAAGGAACACAATGAGGAAAATGATGTTATTATTGACAAATCAAAGTGTTTAGATATGAGATATACTCCAGTAGATATGGGTCAATGCCTGTCCCAGATGACAGTCAAGGTTCCATTTCTAGAAATGATGAGGATCAAAGAACATAAGGAAAAAGTAATGTCATTATTAAATAGTGTACCCACAATAAAGGTTCAAAGTCCAGTGGAGGTTTCTAAGAAGCCAACTACCATGGGAAATGAACTAGAGGTGTTGACATCTAAAATTCCTCAAATATTTTTAAATGCAACTTCTTCTCCAAAAGTTGTTGACCCATTTTTTCTATCATTGATAATTAATGATAAAATGCTCAAGAATTGTATGATTGATTCAAGAGCCTCTAATACAGTTATGCTAGTTGAAATCATGAAGGTAATGGGGCTACAAGTTGATACACCTCATGGCAGATGTAGAGCTATGGATTCTAGAGAGGTCCTTGTAATTGGTACTATTGAGGCTATGCCTTATAGACTAGCAATTTGCCCTGATGTAGTGATGACTATGAATGTTCTTGTGGTTGATATACCACCTCATTATGGCATGTTGTTATCAAGGAAATGGAGTGCTTCAATGGGTGGTAGTATACAAAATGATTTATCATATGCTACTTTCAACATTGCTGGAGAAAACATTAATGTCTTAAGGGAGAGCAAAACTCCCCACATGATAGAAAAATATGAGGATACTAATGTAAATTGTTGCATTGACATAGACATGGAAAATTTCAGAATGCAAAAAGATGAACATAAAGATCAAGGAGCTGACCCTTTGAACAAAGAATTAATGTTGCGGGAAGATGGATTATGGAAAATGTACTTTGATGGTGCTTGCTCTAAAGAAGGATCAAGGGCAGGAGTATTTTTGATATCTCCATCAGGTATAACTTTTAAGTACTCATTTCTGCTAGACTTCCAATGTACAAACAATACTGCAGAGTATGAGGCTTTATTCTTAGGACTTGAAATTGCTATCAAACATGGTATAAAAATTTTAAAGGTTTATGGTGACTCTGAGTTGGTGGTAGCACAAGTCAGATCTAAATATGCTGTAAAGAATGATAGATTGAAAATGTACAAACATGCTATTTGGGATCAACTTGAAATGTTTGATGCTTTT
>MU225335.1:2285490-2301747 GCA_018584345.1 Thuja plicata | reverse complement strand
CTAGCAATAAAAGCATATTGAAGATACTGAAGAGGACTCTGGAACAAAATAAGAAAACATGGCACACAAAATTGAAATTAGCTCTTTGGGCTGATAGGATAACACTCAAGAAGGCAACTGGTAAATCCCATTTTGAATTGGTATATGGTTTACAAGGAAGGTTTCCAGTTAACAATCTACTACCTGTTTACCAATTCATACAAGAAGAACATTTAGATGTCTCTGACCAGATGCAAGACAGGATGATACAGTTGATAGAATTAGATGAAACAAGGAGAGATAGTCAGAAAGAGAACATAAGGTTACAACAAAAAATGAAGTATTTGTTTGACAAAAGGGCTACTAACAGAAAGTTTCAGGCTAGTGACTTAGTTCTCCAATGGAATGCAAGGGCAGAGGATAGATGTAAGCACAAAAAAATTGAGTCTTTATGCCTAGGGCCTTATATTATTTCAGAACATTTTGGCAAAGACTCATATTTATTGAAAAATATGGAGGGAGACAGTTTTGAGTTGCCTGTGCATGGGAAATTTTTGAAGCCTTTCTTTAAGTAAAATCAAACTAGTGCACAAGTAAATATGCATCATATGTAGTCTTCCCTTTCCCTATTTGTAAGTTTTGTGAATATTTCCCTTTCTGTTTGGTGTTTTGCTCTATTTTTGTGGTGGTCTACAACCAAAGATTCTATGGTTCTTTGTCATAAACTATGTTTAGCCAATCCTTATTAGAGTCACTATTGGTTGTATTCCCAGTTTTGGCTAGTTTCCTAAGTTCTTGTGGTCTTTTCTCTCTGGTTTTGTCTTAAAATAGAAGCCTCTCAGTTCTTATGCCTTTTCCTTGTCAAAATTTTCATGTTTTCAAGTCCGAGTCTATGAGAATGTGCAAAAAACCTTGAAACCCTAGGTCTTGTTTAGTGTTCCCAATTGAAAAGAAACCCTAAGGTATTTTTTTCTTATGTTTCACTATTACCTTTTTGTTTCACTTAATTCATGTGTTATATTCAGATCGCTTAGTCGCATAACTTGAATGGCATATTCCCTTTTTCTCCCTGACTTTGTGATTTAGTTTGTATCGTGTGGTCACGGGATCAGTAAATAGGCCAACAATATATGAAGGGACCCACAGATAGGTCATGATGTCACAGGAAGTTATCAGCAGTTAATGGTTTATCACGAGACATTGTGATCTCTTTATGTCGCATAATCGCCAGATGGGTCTGAGGTTAAGTATGGTGTGCAAGCTTTAGTCGCATGTTCTCCAAAAGGGATGCTAGTTAAGTTAAAGTTTTCGAGACCTTGCGACTAACCATATGTGGTTTGGTAAAAGCACAGTCAGGTTGTCGCCACATTCAGGAGATGACTTAGCTTTCATTATGTGATGAGACACGTGTCAGAAGGGTAAGTGGATTTCAAAGACTTATCGCATGATCGCCAAAAGGTAAAAGTTTATTCAGCGACTATGAGACTCATTAAAGGCTTTTGTTTATCACAAATTCTCAGAATATTTTAAGGGTATAAAGAATTTTTTGGCGATTTGGCGACAGCCGTCAGATGAAGTCATTAAAAGATCCTACGGTGGTCGCAAAGTCTGAGAATAAAAGAGCCCAAAAAGAAAAGTCCTCTCGACTCAATGGCTAAGGGTATGTCACGAAGTCCTCAGATGAGGTAAGGGGCATAGTACCTATCACGATGTATCAGCAAGTTTTAACACTTAACATTTGTATTCTGTGATCAGGCGACTAAGGGAAATCGTGCAATCTTGCAAAGAAAAGAAAACATCTAGCAACTAAGAGATAACCGTGAAAGCTAAAAGTGACGGTTAGTCGCGTGGTCTCTGAAAAGAATGTGAGTTACTACTAACCATTGGTGAATTTGATTTATTCATTGTCGTGTGATCACCAAATAATGACTATGGTTAGCAAATGTAAGGAAAGTTGTATAGTCGCTATGTCTCCAGAGAAATCATGGGTTAGGAACTAGGGTCAGCAACAAAGAAATTATATGTAGTCGCATGGTCACTTGATACCAAATATTAAGAAAAGGCGGTAGTATCAGATATGACAATGTGAATCACTCATTGACCAATCACAGGCTTAGATTTTGATTATTGTGAAGAAAAGGGTAGCTGAGATGTATGATAGTTAGCCAATCACAGGAAGACATGTTAGCTTATTTGAATTTTGTAAGGTTTTTCTGAGGATTCAATTTTATGAATTTGATTTCCTGTCATGCTCATGGAACTACGGCTAGGTTTTCAATCAAGTTCGTAGTATACTGAATTAAAGATAGAATTGATGTTTTCCAAATTATGATTTGTGTACTTCGAACGGTTACTATAAGGAGTTGATGGTGTTCTCATTTTCATTTATCTTTCTTTCAGAATTCCAAAACAAGAAGAGCTAAGTATAATATACAGAGAGAAAAATCAGAGAATTGTAGCATTTTTTGTTGCTTAAAACTCATTATTTCCAGAGAATTGTGCACAGGGCAGTAAGTGAATCTCAGAGATAGATTTGTTTCAATATCGATAAAGAAAAGGAGATTCAGACACAGTAAACATGAGCAAAGCGGTCAGTGTAGCTTTGACCAGTGGTGGAAGTGAAAAGGTAGAAGAAGAGGCCAAGGGAAAAATAAATTATTCAGATGAATTCCTCAGACTGCTTCCTGGTTTGACTCAGAACAAAAGAGCAAATGCCAATGTGCTCATAGATGATTATTGAGATATACAAGATGCTGACACTCTAAGAACAACAGGTTTTTCACTTTTCAATTACTTTTATAAGAATTTTGATAAAGCTATTCCAGTGTCAAACCCTTGGACCTATGGTTTAGCTAGATTAATTATTCTTGATGTCTACGTAGATGTAGACTTGTTCCTTGACCTTGCCATTCATTATGATGTTTTGTCCAAAATGATTAAAAGGAATGATGGCACTGCCCTGTTGATACTTAATAGAAATTCATTCATGCAAGCCTTTGGCTTATATAGCACTATGTCTACCAGAATTGACATGACAAAGTAGACATAGAGATATAGTTTGAAGCCTGGAATTGCTAGAGGCCAGTTACAAAAACATATGTTGAAGGAGGTGAGGAAGTATTTAGATCCTATGTCTAGGATGAGCCCATATTACTACAAGGATTTACACTTCTACATTAAGTATGTTTCCTATGCCCTATGTAGAGTTCTAGGGATAGATGGAGAAGAAAAAAAGATCAATGCAGGCATTTTGATGATGGTGCTGGATCTACAAGAGGTCCACTCTAATACCAGTTATGATTACATTCAGCATATCATTGATGACATGCATGAGGGTTTCATTACCACTCAGAAGAAGATGAAAAATCCAAAGGAGAAGGAGCCCAAGTTCTTGCATTACTCCATCCTTATGCATCTCCTATTGCATTTCAAGTTTGTAATCATGGATGTTGATAATTTGGCCCCTCAGAGTTTTTACCAGAAAGGGCCTAATCCTATCCAATTTTGGGTGAGGGTTTGGAATTACATGTCTAAGGACTGTGATTATTGTGCTTTTCAGAATTGGATTGTATATCCAATAGTACAAAGTCTGGGCATCAGTAGGACAAGGGTCCCATTAAAGATTATGGAACTACTGAGGCCATGTGACTACACGGATAAGTGGGCAGGAAAGCATAATTGGGGTGATTTCTTCTTGGAAGAAAATTATACTATTATCAGGGTATATGGGTGTATTCACCCACCTCATCTTTTACCCTACTATGTACCAGCGAGAGTGGCTACAATGGAGTTTATTTGGCAGCTATTGTTAATAGACAATGAGCATTTTTCACCTCACAAGAAGGGAACTTTGACCCCTAGGCAATTCAGAGTCTTTAATTTTACAATTGGAAAAGGTGCTATTGATGCAGTAGGCCAGTGGTTCGAGGGGTGCAGAATGGGGGTAGACCCTTATAGATATATTGACCCAGAAGGTTTCATGGCAGGGGTGAGAAGATTGTATACTCCTACAATCCCCAATACCAATGTTCACTATGAGTGCATAGAGGAAGATGTAACAAGGAACATTTTAGATGAAGATGAAATTCAGACAAGAAGAATAAGGATTCAGGAGCTGTTGAATCTTAAAAGACAAATCAAGAGAAATGGGATGGCTTTTGGGGGTTTTTACCCTGATCTCCCATATTTTGACAAGATTAAGGCCATGATAGACAACTATTATGTGCTCATAGAATAGTTTGAGACTGTTCTTGACAAGAAAGGTGCCCAAGGGTCAAATCACTCAAAATCTAAATATGACAACAATAGTGATAATGATTATGCACATCCTACTAGGTATGTTCCACCACAGCAAAATATTTTTGAAGTGCCATAGCTATAGGGAATAGAGGGCCACATTGTTGATTTGACAATGGTGACTCAACCTGATGATGTAGAAGAGCCTACTACTAAGAGGAAGAAATTAGAAATAGGTCAACCTTCAATTGAAGGGAAAAATAAGAAAAGGGATAAGGCTAAAGCCCTAGTACCATAGAATAGGTTATATGATCATAACCTAAGGAAAGCAATGAGAGAGGGCAAGAAGCAACAGCTTGATTTGGAGGATAATGTTGAATTGCCTCTTAAGGCCTGTGTTGATGAAAGACTGATCCATCAACAGGAATTTTTGAATGATGACAACTTTGTCAAAATTGAGGAGTTTAAAGACTTCCTGAGATGGTACAAGAAAGAGCAGATAAGAGATCAACTAATAGTTGATGGCAAGGAGACCATAAAAAATGAGGCTTTGGTGGCTCTGTAGTCTTATTATCCTAAAAGTGAGGACATTTCACCTGAGGAGGCCAGGAAATTGGTGCTAGGTAGTGGCATATTATTCACTAAGGGATGGGATTTGGCATCTGCCTTCATCATTGACTAGATAAGAAAACAGCCAGATCTCAAAATGGCCAGTGAAGTTCAGATGGGAGATGTTATAAAAGGATTTGGGTATAGCCCAAAGTCTCAAGCCTTTGCAATGTGGAGCCTGTGCCCAAAAGATCAAAAGCTCCAAGTGGTGAACATCTAGGAAAATATGGTTGGTAGTCAGATGGTGTGGACAATGTAGAATACAGGGGATTTGGAAATATCCCAGATCAAGAATTATGTCGAATACAAGTACACCAGCAAGATCAGGTGATAAAAGGATTGATGAAAGAATTGAAAGAGAAGCTTGAGGTGATGTATGTGCCTATGCAACCACAGCCTTTGCAAATTGAAGACAAGGCAAAGTCTGAAGAGGTGGTTGAGGAAAATGTTGAGGGAGAGAAAGGAAATGCAATTGCTTTGAGAGAATTAAGAGGTGTGTTAGAACATAGAATTGAAATTCTAAACGATAAGATTGATGTTGTACTCAATGCCTATAATAAGTTGCTAGCTTTGCATACAGAGGTGATGGGGCATCAGGCTATCTTAAACCCCTATTTTACTAAATGGTCTACTAGGGTACAATTATTTTAAAAGCTAGCATCTTTGCAAATTGAATCAAATAGAGGTAAAATTAAGCCTCTTTTCTGATGATTTTAATAGATTTATTCCTTCCTTAAGGGGAGATGATGACCAAGTAAAGGCCTTAGATGCCTGGGGGAATGAATTTGACAGCAAAATGCCTAGTGATGAGGCATTTATTTTGGGGAGAGATGTGGACATAGAAGGATTCAATAAGATATTGGATGAATCTTTCAAGGTAGAAACTGACATCAACAAGTTTCTAGTAGATGTAAAGAACATCACTGATGCTAGATGGGATAGGCAAAAGGTACAAATACAGAGTACTCAAGACTTCAAGTGGCCATCAGATGATGAAGTGAAAGCATGGGAATTGATGACCATGCCCAAGAGAAAGAAGGCAGTAGTTGAAGAAGAAATCTTGGACGATGAGTAAGGGTGACTACTTGACGCCTCACTATTAAAGATGAAGAGGACAAATATTGCAAAATGAGAATGTAGGTGAATATAAAAGCACGATCATCCAAACTCGACATAACTACTACCATCTACTATGTATACTATCAGATTGAAGTCGCCAGATTGGGAGAAGAACAAAGAATATTTGTTTCCATATTTTGAGTTGGTCAATCCACCGCTTCTTCTCTTTCTTTGTTTTTGTCTCTTCTATAGTTTTAGGATTCCAAGATGGTTGAAGACCTCTATTTATAGAAGAGAGTTGTATTCAGAAAAAAAGGAGGATGAAATATATTGAAAAAAAATCAGTCTTTCTAAATTTGTGTCTGTGTTCTTTCAAGATTCAAAGCTTTTTCATGTATGAAAGAAGGATTACATCAATAAAATACGGTGCAATTTTACTCTTCTTTATTGTTGTCTCTTTATTTCCTATGTATGCTTTTTTATGCTTAAGGTTGTAAGGCAGTTTGAAGCATTTTGGTTACAAGGTGACCATTTTAATTGCTTACAAGTTTCTTTCATATAAAGAACTAAGTTTTGTGAGTAATTTTGGGAAGCAAATTAGTATTTAAAGATTTGATATAACATTTTAGAGGTAATTAGATAATTTTTAAGGAAACTTATCCTAATTTCATATAGGTTGTAAGGCAGCTTACAGTATTTTATTTTTGTGAGACTTTAAGCTTTTGACTCTGTAACCCAAAGGATAGGCACTGATCTGGATCTTGGTCTGATAATCTATCATCATCCAAGTTTTCAAAATCATTCAAAATTATTTCAAACACATTTGTTACTGAAACAAATGAGCTGAACTCATCAAGGACTTATATCAACAGGATATTTTCTATTTTGTTGATTCTTTAGAGAGTGAATCATTAGGTTATCCTCCTAAAAGCAAAAGAAAGAAGGATGCAAATCCTTGTCTCATTGGTTTATGTTCTCAAAACCATAGCCGAGCTTATAATACTCTGCTTCAAAATAATCATTGCAATCTCTAAAGCATTCTATAAGTTGTTACAGTGAGGTTTTAGGTACATAACCAGTGAATGAATCAATCCACCAAATACATAGGCTGAAATATCAGTAATATTTAAAAGGTAATACCTACCTGAGTCTGTAGAGCTCAAAAATGAAGAAGGATATTATCCAATCCTTATAAATTAGCCTTTCTCTTGCCTAAAAGAGGTTGCATTCAAGTATACAAGGTATACTGTCATTATTAGGTAAGTGTTGCAAAAAAAAGTGCTAACACCAACGCTGATTGGGCTAGAAATCTTGATGACCCGAAGAGCACAACTAGAGGAGCATTTTTTTATGGGTGAAAGACTTGTCACATGTATTAGCAAGAAGCAAGGATGCATCTCTTAGTCTACTGCAAAAGTAGAATATGTTGTTTCTATTGAAAACTTCTCAAATATTGCATGGATCAAACAGTTGCTGGAAGGTATGCATATGCAGATCTCAGAACTAGTGATTATCTATTGTGATAACACTAGTGCAATAAACATTTCCGAGAATCTAGTCATGCATGCAAAGACTAAATACATTGCAATCAAGTATCATTACTTAAGAGAATAAGTTCAAGAAAAAGAGGTGATGCTTGAGTATGTTAGTTATTTATCTATGATTATGAATTAATAAGATCATAAGAGTTTATATGATAAATTGGATTAGTTTTATTGGTAAATTTAGAAATTAATAAAATTAAATGGGAGTTATTGTAGATATATAGGTTTGATTATTTAAAATTCTTACTTAGAGGTAAGTTAATTGTTTTAATAGAGCATTATTAAAATCAATTATAATATAGCATTTATCAAATGATTAAGTTGAGATTATTTTTATAGAGAATTAAATATGGAATTTAGTATTATGAAGCTCTTGATTATATAAATTACTTTAAGAATAATTTTAGTAAGTTTAATAAAAAGGTTGACTATTATAGCTTAATTGAAAGGTTTATTTATTTGGTTAGTACTTTTATCTCTGGGATATTTGATTTTGTTCAAGGAAATTAAAAAGGTATTTAACTATAGAATATTATTAAAATCAAATTATTAGAATTGACTCAAGATTGTTTAAATTCATTTCTATTCACATTTAAATAAAGCTAGATAGGAGCTTATTGATATTAAAATAAGGGGTATAATTTTGAGTGTATAGTTGATTAAAAGAAGTAATTATGTTACCAATTCAGTTATTAAAACTAGTAAACATGTTTGATGGACACTCTTGATCGAGCACTCATTATTCAACTAGTGGACATGTATAGTCAAATGCAACCAACATATGTCCACTCGAACCTATTCAAGGTTCTAAAACTTGTACCTGTGTACCTCACTAGTAGACAACTAGAAACAGGTGTTTGTGTATGGTTAATGTTATTCTCTTTAGAAATTTTTAATTAATGATTTCCATTTACACTAAGGATATGAATAGATATATATCAAAGATTGAGGCTAGATTTATATTGAATGATGAATTTAAAAAAATGTGTTATTACATAGAAATGTAACCCTTTAGATATATGTTTTTTGTGTGTTTGGTCATATTATTTAAAGCACCTTGGACGCAAGGTGTCGTGTAGCTTCTACTCCCTTCTTGTGGCTAAGTGTTAGTCAATATGTATATGTGATTTGATTTAATTTGATTTTTAGCTTTGATTAACTTGGAAGTGTTGTAGGGCTAGCTTCAATTCTTTTAGTTTTGTTGTAATCATCTAGTCACCAAATTTTCTTTTATCTATTATTAGGGTTCCTATTCACATTTATTTCTTTTGGATTTTCATAGCTTTTGAGTTTTGACTTTGAATTTGTGAACCTTGATTTAAGTTTTCTTATGATCCTGACATGGCTAGGATATGTCCGTTATGTTGCTAGTCTTGTATTATGAAATACTGTTCTCTATGATGTTCAATGTGGAATATTGATAGAATGTATAAGGGAGTAGGTTGCGAAGAACGTACCATTATCATACTTAAAAGCATATTGTGCTTGAAATATGACTTCTCAGTTAAGAAATGTTCAAATTAAATTAACATGCACCTTCTTATGAATATTAGATATACATTGCATAAAATGATTATCCTTGATCAATATATCTTGAAGGGAGTATTGATACTATGAAACATAGTATAGATGAGGTCACAAGTCCTTTACCTCTTTGATGAAATCTAGGAGGATGTTAATGCCTAGAGGGGGAGGATGTGAGGCCTACCCCAGCATGACATAGATTAGCACTATCTTTCACTTGTATGTAATCTTGTCGAAACTGATTTTGTTATAGTTGGAATTTTGGGATAAATGTAAAATTTTATGGATTGTTGCAACCTTTACTTGTAAACAACACCTGAATATGTAATCAGGGAATCTATATAATACTCTATGTTTGTGATGCATATTTCCATTTAGGACTTAGTTTTGATGGTTTACTATATTGGAATAGTATGTGGATGTAAGATGTAATTTCAAGATGCAAATTATTAAAGAGTGTTATGTTATGCATATGGATTAGATGCAGATATTGTTTAAGTTCAAAGAATCATAGATGCATATATAAACTATGAATGTATGTTCTACTTACATTATGTATTCTTCTATGTTTAAAGTATAGATTTATTGGACCTAGTGATGTGTGCAATGAGTGTGTAGGAAAGAATGAATATGCAACTAATCAAGGATTCAGGAATGGACCTATGTGAAAACTGTGATGCTAAGGTCTTGTCTATAAAGAGAGACATGGACTTTGTTGTATTGTATTTTTATTCATAAAAGTGTGTTGTATGTTTGTATTTTAATTATTTGATTAAATGTGTAATAAGTCATGATTATGTGAAATTATTGTGCCACTTGACACATGTGCACCTTGTGTGTTGGAATGGCTAGTGAATATGACTAGAATAGGCTTAAATTTACCCAAGAGTTACCTAGTATAGCCCCTATGCTTACCCTAAGGTTTATGAAGATAAGATGAGATAAGATTGAGTCAAGGAAGATAAGGATGATTCAAGAGAGATTAGATTGAGTCTTGAGGGTTGGATTTTCGAGAGTTAACCTTGGGTGGAGTTTAGGAGGGTCATTTGGACTCTTAGGGAGTAACTAGGGTCAAAACTAAGTACCCCACTTGGTACTTTAGGGGTTAGTGGTCATTTTCAGCCCATCAAGAGCCTTAAAAATCATCTATGACTCCCCTAAAGTCTTCATTTTGGGAAGTGGCGAATTTCAAGAGATGGAAGACTTTGATTAAGCCATCCCTTCTTTTCTTACAAGCATTTAACTCCATTTATGGAGAAGGAAGCCAAGTCAGCAGATTAGATGGATTAGGGTCTCCCCTCTATTTATGAATCCTGATATTTTAGGAGGTTTTCCTATATAAGGAAGGGATTAGAGAGAGTTTTGGGTACACACCCACTCTCTACCTTTAGAGACAAATTATTTTGTAGGAGTAATCTTTGGAGAGAAGGAGAAGGATTGGAAGGGAAATCTCTTCACCATCAATTTTTTAATTTCCATAGGTTGATTTGAGGTTAGTTTCCTTAGAGTAAAGATGACTTCTTTTTTTTAAGCATGCATATGGCTTGAGCTCCATTAATGGAGTCTTGTATGTGGCTTATGGACTACTCTATGTATGTTTTATTGAGTTCATGTTTAGGGCATGACACTTGGTATCAGAGCTCTTGGTTCCACTCTAGGGCCTTGAGTTCACTATGCCTATTTTATGTACATAAGTAATAGTAATCAGTTGGCTTCTGGTTGTCCTTACTTTCTCCTTATATTTCCTTTAAATCTCTATTGTTAGGATGACTATCTATAAGCTATTTTGTTTAAATTTTTACATAGGATAGTACCAAGCAATCCTTAAAACTATGGCTTAAAAAAAAAAGAGGATGTTGACATAATGAGACTTCTATTATTTTCATTTTGACAAGATTTAAAAATAAGGGTTTAATTTAAAAGATAGTAATTCATTTTCATATAGTTAAATTTGTATTTTCTTTATTTACTAAAGATTTTTTTTTTTTTTTAAAGAGCTTCTCAAATAAAACATATACACCTAGGTTGAAGGATTTAATGGATTAATGTTAAAATAATTAAGTTTCAAATTTATATATATTCACCATAATTAAAAGAGAAATTTAAATTTGATAACAAATCTATATCAAGTGCATAAATAAAGAAATTTCATTAAGATAAATCACTAACATTTTATTTATATAAACTATAGTGAGAATTAGACATATACTTGTGTTCAATGCTAATAGAGATAGTGCTCCTATTAAATCTATGTGAAAATATACATTAATGACTATATTGTGGGATTTAATATTGGATAGGTAAAAAAAAATTATATTCTTCTTAAAAATCCATATTTTATATAGTTAGCATTTGTATATATAAAGTTTATACATTTACTTGTTTAAAATTATGCATTAAGAAAGAAACTAGAAATATATAGCTATTAGATAACTTTTGATACCCATATATATTAATATATGATTGAAATAAATATATCTTAAATATATCCTTTCATCTAAAAAGCAGAGATGATAGCTTGATCTTCATTTTGTTATGCCTCGAAGCGGTTATATATATATTATTCTATCTTTTATAATAAAAAAAGGAAACCAAATTAAATATATAATAACAAATATGGGGGGGGGAAAAACCCCACCCCCATTCCCTCTATCCACATGATGGATGATTTGTTTTTCATCTGCAGAGGAGGGTTGTGGCGGCGGCGGCTGCGCCACCCCCTACCCACTGTGGAACACAGTGGGGAGGGGTGTTTGGGGTTGCAGTGCCCTGATCTCCCCACTGTCTCCTCTCCTATGCGTAGCTTTCCCATGTCCACCATCGGAAACATCTCTACCACTGATAACGCCTCGCCTATCATCATCACCACCGCCCAGTTCTTGCCTTTACGCATACTTAACCACCTGCTCATTCTTCCCCATTTGTCATGCACCGCTGCTATCCATAGTGTGGCCACCATTACCACCGCCTCTCTATATGGAAGTCTCCTTCACCCTTACCTAACGTCAAACCCTAACCTATGTGTAAAACATAGAGACCTAAAAAAAATATAATAATAAATTAATATGCATAGAGAAGACATATTTAGAATATAAGTTAAGGTAAGGAGTATTTATAAAATTTGAATTTGCAGATTTGATTTAGTGTCTAGATTAGATTTTTAAATTATCTTTTGGATCTCAAAGTTTATTCAAACTAACTTAGTTGTCAAAGAGGACTTTAAAATTGGAATATTCTTAAAGTACTTAGTATTAGAATTCCAACTTGGATTTGATGATTAAAGTTGATTTAATGAGTTAAAATTAGATGTTTTATTAAACCCTTTAAAGAGAGATTAGATTATTTAGTATTGCAAGGTGATTATTCCAACTTAAATAAATTTTTATACTTAGAGCTTTTATTCAAGTTTATTAGTTAAACTAAGGTCCTTTTCATAATTAAAGTATTTTAACTCCTTTAAAATAGGAACTTCAAAAGGGATTAATTATTAGTTTATTAATTCAAGTCCCTTTGTTAAAGTTTGTTTTATAGGACATTAATGGGTTTTAAGGTGACTAACCTATTTTAAGTATGTAATTAGTTTAAATTTAATGGTTGTTTAAATCAATTCATTATGTTTTCAATTAATTAAACTAATCTTAGATTTTATCAGGGTAGTCCTTGTGTTTGTTCTTTTATACATTATGTTGTTTGATTAAAGCACCTAATTATTGTGATTTTAAAATTGAATGTTATTTTAAATGAGCGTAGTTATATTCAATTAGTAAGTTTATTGTATCGACTTCCTTGTAGTTAGTTTGGTTATAAGATAGAGTTAAAGGTTGAAACCTATTTAACTAGCGGGTCAGGTTAAGTATAAATGACATTATAATAACCTTACAAAGGATATTATTTAAACTATTTTCTAATTAACATTGATTATATCCTAATTATTAAATATTAAATTAACTATGTTTTAGCCCTCTTTTAGGGGAACCTTTATTACATGCATTTAGTTAGTAACACTTTAATTAATTTATCTAGTTATAAAAAATTTATCGACCATCTTTAACCTTCAGATTAAAGTTCAAATAAGCCTTATTCCTAATTTATGTTTGTGTTTATTCAATTTAAAGATATTTTTATGTCATTAATCAGGAGGCAAAGTTATTTACATTAAAGGTGAAATTGTAACTATCTTCTTTAAAAAAGTCATAGAATACTTGGATTAAGAAATTTATTATGGTAGGTTTTCAATCTATTTAAATTGTAATGTTGTAAAAATGGTTTTAAAAGAAAAGTATGACTTCAACTCCTTTAGTTAATTTAACTTTTTTTAAAGTATTATAAGTTCTTTGGTTTATGGTTAGATTCCTATAATTTTTAGGGCATGACAAGTGCATCCACTATTAATAATCCAATTACCATTGTGATTTGCATTAGAAACTAAATCTCTCTCACCTTCTTCTAAAGGATATTCCTTCACTACAACAAAAAAAATTTCTTCTTCATCTCTTTTATGAAAATCCTCATTGGTAACACCTTCTTCAACTAAGAAATAAACTATCTTGTTCCTATCCTTAAATATTCTTGGCTTCTCCTTCCTATCACTGTCAGGGCATTTGTATGCAATATGACTAATTTTTTTAGAAGAAAACCATTTCAAAGGAAACTTAACCTTGTATTTACCTTTTCCTTTAGGCAGATTTCTAGCAACCAAGGCTTCTAGATCCTCCTGATCTCTTAAGATAGAGCTTCAATTGACTGTACCATATGGAGTAGTTCTCTCTTGTGAATTTACGACCTTCCTTTCTCATCATCTTGGATCTTTACCTCAAGATTAAATAAGCTTTGCCACAATAGAGGACCAGAGCTCTAATACCAATTGTTAGGCCTGAGATAAGATTACTAGGAGGGGGGTGAATCTATAATCAACCAAATCAACCTATTAGGAATAGTCCCAAGAGATAACTAAGAGGGGGGGTGAATCATTTATCTACAAGATTCAATTATTTTCCAATTAAGTATAGAATAAATTTAAACATAAACTCAACAAGATAACACGGAATTGAAAAACACAATTTTGGTGATGGGGAAAACCAAATTAGGTAAAAACCCCGGTGGGAATTAGCACCCATAATTAACAGTACTAATTTATAATGATCCTTGTAAGAAGATCTTGCAATCCTTTTAGGAGTTTGTTAGAGTAGTCATAGCATAGCTAATAATTAAATCATTTAATTATTTGTCTATTTACTCTATGCTTAAGTTATACTTAGGCAGCGCTTATATTTCTCTAGGGTTTTCACCTTTAGGGTTTCGTGATTCCTTTTATAAGGATTCACTTCTTTACTTTTCATTACAGAGATTGTATTTTGCGATTCTATTGTTGATAATATAGAAGCTCTTTTCTTTCAACATGGTTTTCCAGTCTCTGGCTTTTTGGTCGCCATAGCTTTCTGTCTTCTCTTCTGTCTTTTGCTTCTTCCTTGTAATAGTCATGCATGCAGGTGTTCTTGGGTAGATTTGCGTTTATCAAATCTTACATAGTATCAGAGCTCTCTTGCTATTCCTTGTTTGAGTTTTGTTGAAGCACAGAGGGTTTCAGAGGTTTTGCAGAAGGTTTTATGTGGATTTAGAGGGGACATTTGTTTCTGGTCACTTTGGGCCCAAACAGACATTACCGTTGTGCTCAAAGCACCCAAAAACCCCAGAATCCATATAAAGTTTGTCCATTTTGGACAACTTGGCCCCGAGGCAAAAAAAATTTGGTTTCTAGTGTCGTACGGGCACGAAAACCGAGAAAAAAATAAAAAAACAATAAAAAAAACCATTTTTTTATGCTTTTGGGAGCGCAGTCAATAGTTTTTTGTGGGGCGTCGCCACCGCACCGCCACCACCGGCTGCGGGCCCTCCGGTAGTGGCCCCCCACCGGCCCAGCTCAGCCGGCCCTTGCTTTCCGCGACCCCCCGCTCAGCTGCCCTCCGCAGCCCCACCGCTCAGCGCCGCCTCCCGGCATCGCCGCCTCCGCTCTGCGGCCCCTCCGCGGCCCCTGCCGCCCCACCGGCTCCCTCCACCGTTTGCGCCCCCTACGCCGCCCCGCCGGCTCCCCTACGCCGCTCCGCCCAGCCCCCGCCCCCAGCGGCCGTTTTGCTAGCCCCCGTGGGCCTTGAAGCCCAGCGATAGGTCCTATGGGTACCCAGGGGCCCCAATTTACCCCCTGCATGCGCCATGCGCCCAGGGGCTCTATTTGTTTAGCCCCATGGGCTTATTTTTTTTCTTTTTGAGCACTTTTGACCCCCCGGAACTGTTTTCTCTCTATCTTGAGCATCTGGGGGTCTTTTTCTAACTTCCATATACCGTTGGAAAGCTCTTTCTGAGTACTTTCCAATGATAGAGGTTAGGGTTTTGGGTTCTTCTGTTTTGATAGCATTTTTTCTGTCAAAGTTTGATGTTTGTTTTTCCTTTCGGGAGTCATATCTGGCTCATCCGGACTCCATTTTTGGAAAACCAAATATCGTTGGAAAGCTGGTTTAGTGAACTATTCAGTTGTAGAGGTTTTTTTCCAGATTTTACTCCAGGTTTTCTCTCCTCCAAGTTTGGCATTTTATGCACTCTGGTGGATTGCTTGGTTCTACAGGTCCTGGGATCTCTTCTTCTGATTTTCTAGCTCACTCTTCTTTCTGACTTCTGAGCATTGTATGCTCCTTCTGATGCATTCTTTTCTGTAAACACACTGAGATAAAGTGCCTACTTCTACATTTCTGGGATCTTGTACACCTTGTACGATTTTTGTACTTGCACTCTGTTATAAAGTGCCATGGGGGGTTATGATGCTTATGCCATTTTAGGTGCATCTACCTTTGTCAAGTGAGCGTACCTTCCACAAAATTAGCCCATGATGTGTGTCGGTGACACCGCCCTTTATCCTGTGTTTATACTTCTGTTGCACTGTTGGTGTTCCTAGTTCTTCTTCTGCAGATGTTTCTGGCATATCATTTTAGTGTTCCTGTCACCTCTCCCAGTTCAGCATTATGGGGGGGTTCACCTGTTGGTTCTATTGCTTCCTGGTTTGATTGATCAGCTCTTCAAACTTTGTCTTCTCTACCAGGTCATGCACTTTAGTGGGAGTTCCAGCAGTTTCTCCTGACAGAGTTTACAGTTCCTTGCTTCGGAGATGTTTCTTGCTCATTCTTGTTTCTTTCTCTGGGACATCTTTTCCCTAGATTGAAGGCTTAGTTTCCTTCATCTAGTTTTCTTTCTTGTTTTGGGTACCTGATCAGGCCTTGTTGCCGGGACCCATCTTTCCTGCTTTCTACAGTAGTTT
>MU225335.1:2250526-2265151 GCA_018584345.1 Thuja plicata | reverse complement strand
ATATATATATATCACACATGAATAATTTAAAAATGCGTGCATACCTTTTATCTCCCAAACTTTTCTATGTGGTACTGCTTGAGTCATTCCTAATGATGTGTATTCTCATTTGGTGTGAAATGTGTCTTGCACCATTCAGTTTGACAACATCATGTACATTTTTTATATGAACTCCCTTATAATTCATTTGATACTTTTGTAGAGAACGTTTGATGCAAGTTATAGAACCATCATGTTTCCCTTTTAGATCTCCACTCTCAAAGAAACTCCAGACATGTGGTATGTTTTCATTATGATGATATCTACATAGTGCATAAAATGATCTGGATGAATTGAATTATGCAACACATCCATCTGACCAAACATAATTTTTATCAATTTTTATGCCTCTTTCTTTCAAATTTGCAAAACACATCTCAAGAAGCAGTGTTCTAAATAATGAATGTCATGCTCTTTATCATAACTTATAAAAAAATTATATTCCTTCTTGATGAACCATTCATCAAATGTTCTCTAAATACCATCAAAATCTAATTGTGCATGTCGATAACACACATGTACCATAATATTAATATGCTCTAAAAAATAGTATTCCGGTTGAATTTCTTTTTGATGAATAAAGGAATAGTTTTCTGCGAAATCAACAACTGATACAATAGTTCCAAGTCATAAATTGTCTCTCAATGCTTGGAATTGTTGTGCTTGACACTTTGCAAAAAAAAACATGATGAATGTAGGGTTGAATCAATTTTTTTAATTTGTCCATAAATACTCCAACAGTTATCTCATCTTCAACATATTCTAACCTTTTGGATTCTTTCCCAAATTTTTTTTAATTCTTTACATATTTGTAACTCTTGCAATTTACCATCTTTGTTACATCAATGTTCTCATTTTCAAAGGAAAAAGAGCCAAATCAGCACATGTTTCACATATTCCTTTTATGCAATTTATTTGACCAGCTGCATCATCTCTTTGACCAGCTGCATCATCTCTTTTGTCACATAAAATAGATGAGATGAACTCACTTCATCTAGTAGGAGGATAATTTTCAAAACCGTAAGTGGCTTCTACAAACTTTCAAAAAATCAGATAGTGGAGATCAAATTCAATATGATAACGATAAGTTTCAAACACTTTGTTTTTCCTGACATAATATGGCTTCAATCTTTCAAACAATGTTTGCCCAATCATTATATTAGGATTTGAACTACAAAATGACACATAAATTTCATGTTCTATTGTGTCCAACCAATGTTTTTGATGATGTCCATATTGATTAGCTGTAATTCTATGTTTGATAACATCTCTACTGTTTGATGAAGGATGAGTATTATCATCCCAAAATAATGTGACCAAATTCTTGATTCCTCCATCAATCCTATTAGATTGAGGATTTATAAAATGATTTCCCAATTTCCTTCTAAGGTGCTATCATCCAAAATCATTCTCCTATTAACATATCTTGATCAAGTCTTTTCCTACTAAAACCAATCTGAGATGAAACTGGAGATATTTGTCTTTTTTGAAGCATAGTGTTACCTACAATGGATGTCAACATAACTTGTCTTATAATGGTCTTATCTTTAGTTCAAGATCATTTCCCTACTTGGTTCAAACCTTTCCTAAGATTTTCAATCATGTATCAGTTTGCATGTCAACAAATTTTCTCTTCTTTGATGTTGTGTTTATACCCAATAATTTGAATGCCCCTTCCAACTTTTTGTTTATAAGTACAACTAAAATAAATTGAGCTTGTTCAAGTGTTTCAAAATTATCAAATTTAGCCAATATTTATCTTTCTATCATATTAACAAGTGATCTCAAATTATCTACATCCATCGTAAGTAAATGATCTAAGTTTCTATAATTAATATTTATCTTTACAGTTTGAGATAGATTTATAAGTTCATCCATACCAGTAGGATCACATGGTCCTGACACTTCTCCAACATCCATTTCTTGATCTTTTGTAGGGAGTGATCTCAACCCTTCTTCAATGTGCAATTCTTCAGCTTGACTTGACCCTCCTACTTGAGCTTGTCCTTCACCTTGATAATGTTGATTGGAGCTACATGCACAAATATTAATCAAATTAGAGAAAAATAAAGCATATAGGTCCACAAAATTTGGGTACATAAAATTAGAGGTTTAGGTCCATACCTTCTTAATTTTTATGATAATATGCCCATGCAGCTTCACGATTTCTTTGTTCAGTACTAGGTGACCTTTTTCTAGCAGATTTAATTTGTCTTCTCTTCTTGTTCCCCATTTCTTCTCTCCAAAAATTGTCTTCAAAAAGATCGGCAATAATAATTATCCTCTTCAAAAAATTGTCTTAGAAAAAATCACTTTGATAGTAATTGTCCTCTCCAAAATTATGTCTTTGATGAAAAAATACAAATAGCAATTCTCCGCCAAAAAATGTTTTTGAAAAAATTGGTCAATAATAGAAAATGTGAATTAAATTATTGCAATTTGGAAATGAAAACAAAAAGCTTTACTTTTGTACCATTCAATTTTTATTTTTTTAAATTCATAACTAGCCAACCTAGTTTGGGCGAACTAGGTTCAGTAAAATTATGGCAGGGACTTTCCCACCATACTTTTACCATGGGGATGTTTGAGAGAAGACCCCTTTGCATGAACCCCCCCAGAAACCTTTGTGTGAGGGGGTCTTCGAGTGAAGATCCCAAATTTGAAATTTTTCCCCGAAGAAAAAAGAAAAATCCAAACAAATGGTCTTTCAAGGCCTGGGAAAAGGACCAAACAAGATTCTTTTCTAAAACACATGATGTCAGATGATGCTATTTGAAGCAAGCTTTCTAATGACTATAATTTTAATACATATTGAGTTCATTGTCACTTTCAAATTTTACTTTAACTAAACATAGGGTGTTTGGTTATTCAACAACCTATCTCTTCGAGGCTTCAGGAAAAATAGTGACTTACAAAAAAAATTATGAAAATAATGTAGGAAAAGAGTATTTGTGTTCTTGATTACGGTAAAATCAGGTTTTGAAAGGATCCTGAAACCTTGTACAAAAGAGAGCTAAAGATAAGCAAGAACAACCCTTACAAACATAGTAAGCCTACTACGAACAAAAGAGCAGGACCAAAGCAACCAACCTGACCCAAAAAAACAATAGACTGTAAAAAAACCACAGCTACCAGCACAATTTCTAGCACATCTTCCAGCAATACAACATCAAACCTTCCAGCAAAGAAACCAGCTTAAAGAATTTTTGCATAGGCTTCCTCAGCCTCTTTCTACATATTTTCTATTAAGACAATGGAATCCTTCAACTCTTTCATTTCTTTAGGGATTTCTGGAACTTTCCTTTTTATACTTTTGCAGGTTCTAGTGCTCAGGCCCAAGCTCTTAGTAGCATCATCAATTGTTATTGTTGTTCTTTCCAACAGGCTCATCTTTAAGTAAGCATATAATGCTTTGAGGTTTTGGACAGAAACATTTAGCCCTTCATTACTATGCTTTAGAATAATACTAATCATGTTGCCATTATGACTGATTTGGGATTTTATTTCCTTCAACTTATCTTCAACAAGAGTATTAACCTTAGCAGTTAGCTCATCATCTGTGTTATTATTTTTTACCTTAATCAACACCTCTTTCTCCATTTTCGCCACCTTAGAACTAATAAGTTCCATAGTATCTTGCATATCCTTAAGGTGTTGTTTCAAAGTGTTCATTTCCTCCCCAATCCACTTCTCCAAACTGGCCCCATGGTCCTCCTTTCTCATAGGGATTCTCTCATCCACCTCAAACCCTACCATTTTAATTTTAGATTTTAATTTCTATTTTATCTTCTTCCTATTATCATTCTTTATAATCAGATTCTCCTTAGATTTTACCTTAGTCTCCTCCATATTTTTTTCCTTGTTCTCCTCTTCCTCTTTTTATTTTTCTTGGTGATCTTCATCCATCTCCCTATTCTCTGCTTCCTCATTATGACTGAGATTACCCTCCACCATTATTTCATCCTCAGCATTGTTAAGGTACTCTTTCTCTTCAGCCCGGTCATCCTTAAGTTTACCAGAGTCGTACTCATTATTCTAAGGTTCAACCTCAATGTCCTCTTTCTGGGTCTTTTCCTCTTTAGTATTCAGGGGCTTAGAGCTAACCTCCTTCTCAACCCTAACATTCACCTTTTCCTTAGTCTTTCTGTTTATCCTCTTCTCAAGTTTCTCCTTCTTCATTTCCAGCTTTAGCTTCCTGAAATTCCCTTTGACCCTTTTAGGGATAGGATTTGGAATTTGATTTTTCATATACTTAGAGACTAATAGAATAAAACCTTTGTGGAGCATGGGGTTAGAGGCCTTTTTCTTGTGTTCCAGAATACTATTATTCAAAGAGCTCAGTAGATAGTAGGGGAATGACACCAGCTTCTTATGCCTAAAATGATTTGCAAAAACAAAATGCAGATTATAAATTTTAGAATACCGACCATCCAAAGTGAAGTATTCTATCATCATTGTAAGAATATCGGTCTAGTGGGATTTTATCTTTTTAATATCGACATAATCTCCCTTACCTTTAGTCAGGAGGGCTTCCTCTTCTTCATTCTTGAGAAAAGTTTTAAAGGCTTGAGATCCCGTCCTTTTATCATCCCTGTAGAACTTCATTCCTTCAACTGGTAGCCCCATAATATCAGAGATGATATTCAAAGTAAGCTAGAAATATTTCCCCCACAGATTAACCTTCCCATTCTTCCATCCTTTTGCAAATTTCTTCATGATTTTCTTGTCTGCTCCATGCAACCACTCCATGTACTGAGTGACACCTCCCTTCTTAAGTCTCTTCGAGACTTTTTTCTTCAATTTCCACTTCGAACAGTCTATAAGCTCCTCCCTCTTAAGAACTCCTCCCATAGTTGCAGAGTTTTGAATTAATAGAGTTCGGTAATGTGAGGACCTAACAAGCTTTTGATTTCTTTGGTTTAGAATACCATTTATTACCCACAATCTATGTGATAAGACAAAATCAATCATACCCTCAACCCTCGACTGACAACAAACAACACATTTTAATTTAACTATCATTATCATCATTCATTCTAATTTGATGTGAGCCTTCATTATGATTTATCTTATTGTACTTGATAAGATTCAAGATCTGTAAATTTAGATCCACTTCCCCATTCCAAGATATCATTTCGTCTCTATAAACTCCCACGTTAGCAAAGCTGTCCACAACCTTATTTCCTTCCCAGAACATGTGGGATATAAAGATTTCTTGTAAAATAAGCATAATCAAATTAATTTTATCAATAATGTGAGCTATTGTCCAGGAGGCCTTATATTTACCTTTAATGCAGATGATTATGTTTAGGGAATCTCCCTCTAGCTAGAATTTTAAGATTCCCTTCTCCTTTGCTAGACTAACAACATGAAGAGCTGCCATAGCTTCAGAAACATGATTCATTTGAGTTCAAAAAGGGGCTGCTATAGCTCCCAAACAATTTCCAGCCCAATCTCTTATGCATCCTCCCCCACCAGCTCTTCCTAGATTCCCCTTAGCAGCTCCATCAAAGTTGCCTTTAGCCCAGCCTATCGGCAGAGTTGACCATCTAGTATTTTCTCTCAGAGCAATATTCTTAGCCTCATTACTTTTGGAGTTCCCACTATTAGTATCTATTATTTCTTGAATGTTCAAAAATTTGGAACAATTATTAGAAGAGGCGTTGAAGTTCTCCACCAGACTTTTGCATATTTGGTTAGCCACAATAATATGGGAAGAAACTTTCTCTCTAAAGATCATGTTATTCCTCTCCTTCCAAATCCTCCAAGTGAAGTGAGGAAGGAGTAATTTCCATATCTCCTTATAAGCTTTTCCCTTTAAGGGAAAAAGCCATTGGTTAACCAACTCCTGGACACCATTGGGTTTAACCCAGTCCACATTGAAAAATTTAAACACTAAATCCCAAACTTTACTGGAGTAGGGGCAGTGGATCATCAGATGGTTACTATTTTCATATTTAGAGAGACAGAGATAGCATCTATTTGGCATAATAAAACCTCTTTTACAGAGATTATCCACCGTGAGGATTTTGTCCTGAACCAAAAGCCAAAAAAACATGTTAATTTTAGGAATAAGGTTAGGATTCCAGACCCGAGAGCAGAGAGGCTAAGAATCATAGGAGAGTAGAAGGGCAGAGGTTGAAGCAACAAATAATTTCCCATTAGATTCTTTTCCCCAGATCAAAGAAAGCAAAGAGTTGTTAGGGAGCCAGGTATTTAGCTGGGCATTGATAAGAGACAGTTCACCATCAAAGGATCCAAGGTCCACCCATTTCTTGTTAATTCAATAATCAGACACCCTTTCCCCCACAATATCTTTATAGTCTAGAATCATAGACCTCCAGTCCTGGTTCTCACTAAGAGATTTACCTTCTATCCATTTCCTAGTTTTCATCTCACACCCTTTCTAATCAGCTCTTTCCCTTTGCAGATACTATTCCAAATAAAGGAAACTGTGACTTCCTGAGGAACATATAGCATTTCCTCAAGAGAATGAAGATGGTACTTTCTCATAATTATAGAATTCCACTCCTTTTCCTCTTCAAAGATTCTCCAGCACTATTTTTCCAGGAGAGCCTTGTTTGTGTTTTTGATGCTTCTTATTCCCAACCCTCCCTATTTTTTGGGTTTACAAACCGCCTCCCAAGCTATGAGACTGAATTTATTTTTTTCTCGACTCCGGACCATAAAAAGAACCTTTGGATTTTTTCAATCATCTCAACAAACTTTTGAGGGATCCTGAAGAGACTCAGCACGTAAATTGGAAGATCTTGCAAACAGGATTTGAGAAGTTGAACTCTCCCTGCAAGACTAAGAATAGTTCCTTTCCAACCTGCCAATTTTTTATGAAATCTATCAATAATTTTATTCCAAAAGGATTCATCAGGTTTGAGACAAAGAGGAAGGCCAAAATAAGGAGTTGGGAGGTTCTCTATTTGACAACCAAGGATGACAGAGATCTTCCTTTGTCTTACTTCAGGTGTGTTACAGAAGAAAAGAGATCTTTTCTCCCAACTGATTAATTGACCTGAAGCTCTAGTGTAGATATTCAATGCCATTTTCATGTTTCTTGCTTCTTTAACCGAGGCTTCTCCCATCATTATTGTATCATCCACAAATTTCTCATGAGAGCATCTCAGCAAAGAAGAAGAAGGTTACAGCCCTGAAATCTGACCATTGATCACTAAACTATGAATAAATCTACCAAAACTTTCAGCCATGATGGAACAAAAAATAGGGGAGATGGGATCTCCTTGTCTCGGACCTCTAGTAGGATGGAAGAAATGGGATGATCCCCCATTAACAAGAACTGAGGAAGAGACATTAGTAACCAGTTGCATAATGAGTTTCATCACTATTTCATCAAAGCCAAAAGATCTCAAAACACCATAGAGGAACTCCCAATCCACTCTATCGTAGGCTTTTGACAGGTCCAATTTAATCATAAAACCTTATTTTTTTGATGCATTAAGAGAATGAATGTTCTCATGAACCACCATAATAGAGTCCAAAATCTGTCTTCCCGGCCCAAATCCATTCTGTTGGGGAGAGATCAGATTAGGGAGAATGGTCAATAATCTTGAAGTGAGAACCTTAGAAATAATTTTATATAAAGAATTACATAGAATTATAGGTCTAAAACCATCCACAATGTTAGCTCCTAGTTTCTTCGAAATGAGAGCTATAAAAGTAGAGTTTATCTCTTTAAGGATAGATTTTGAACCAAAGAACTCTTTGACCACCGAACACACATTTTTACCAGTAATTTTCTCGAAGTACTGGAAGAAGAACATCTAGAAACCATCCAGCCCAGGGGATTTTTCTCCTTCAAATGAGAGCATGGCCTTCATGGAAAAGAGTATTTGTGTTACTTTTCTATGAAAAAAAAGAAAAAATGAATTTTGATATATACATATCAAGTTAGAGAGATCCAAAAGAGCCTATGTCTAAATTATAGTTACTATCACTTTAGAACTTAATAAAATATGAAATATTAACCCAAAATGAATGAAACCATTTGCATCCTTTAGATATTGAATTTACAAATATAACCTTGAAATAATTACATCATTTTCATTTTAGAAAAAAGTTATGCTGATCCAAGTGATAGTCACTCCTTAAAAACATTGTTTTTTCACACAAACCACTTTTTGAAGGAGAAGGAAAAATGAATTTAATTGAATTTTAATTTTTTTTTTACAAAATATATTTAGAAACTAGAAAGAAAATGCTAAAATACTATATTTTAAATAATATTCAAATTCCTAATAATTTTGCGGCAACATGTGTTCGAAAGTGAAGTTTTTTCTCAGAATGTTGATCTCAGTGTCAAAGTTGGCCAAAAGGTGGGACCACCCTTATCTAATTTCAACAATAAACAAGACTTGTATGATTTAGACTTGATGGAATTCTCTTTTACCTGGTATAATAATAGGAAGGGAGAAAACCCCAATCAAATCAAACTTGATAGAATTTTGTTCTCAAATAATTGGGACCTGGGATGCAATCCTTCCTTGATGACTCTCCATAGAAAGGTTTTTTATCAGAATCCTCTACTCTTACAATGGATTGATAGGCCCCCCTATGGCCCTATCCCTTCCAGGTATGAGATTATGTGGGCCTCACATCTAGACTTCCAAAATTGTATTTAGATTTGGTGGAGCACTCCCATTTAGTGTTGTACAATGTTTAGAGTTTCCCAGAAAATTGAAATTATCAATGACAAAGTGAAGAGATGGTTCACCGTAGTAATTGGAGGCATCTTCAAATACAAAAAGGAATTTCTTCTAAGTTGGAAATCCTGCAAGGTGCATTGGATAAAGGGGACCCTTTTCAATCCCTTCACTTGGAGGAGGAAGGATAGCATAGTTTAAATAGAAGTTAAATCTTGAAAATGAGGAAATCTATTGGAAGCAATGATCTAGAGTCTAGTGGTTTCAGGAGGGATACATGAATATTTCTTTCTTTGATAGATCGTTTAGTAGACAAAAAAAGAGAAAATCAATCCAAAGTTTGGTAAATGATCAGAACCAAGTTATCCAAGATGTTGTGAAGCTGGTGTTGATGAGACTTTGTGACCGGGTCCGCCAACAGGGGTAAGTTGTCACTGGGTACCGGGGTACTGGCCAACTTTGTTTGTAAAGGTTGTCCAAGGAACTGAGATTCCCTAGGCTTCCAACCATGTGAGAGTTGGGTCTCGATGGTGCAGGGCTTGATTGGGAGATGTGACTATTTTGTTTGAGGGGGATAGCTGGTTATCTTCAACTCATCTTCTTCAGGGATTCAAGTAAGTGGGGTTTCTTGCCAGCATGCATTCATTTAACAAATAAACTTCAAAAGATACTGCAGAGTTAGAGAGATTTCATCTACCTCTAGTTATACTAAACATTCAAGACATCGACAATGCTCTAACACACTACACTAAATACCAAAGTAATATACAACCGTTAGTTCATATTTTATTAGTAGCAAAGGAAAGGAGGTCGTTAATCTACTTTAAAGATCAGAGAAAAGGAAATGAAGAAAACAAAGTATAAAATACTGTTAACCCAGAAGATAGAATGCCAACAACATCATTGAGAGAACTCTTCCTTCCTCATTAACATCTCTTCCAGCAAGCACTGATGCATGGTACAATGGTGGCTCTAGGGGAGCATTTAACTACTGAAAGCTTAGAAACTATGGAGCATTAAGCTCTACAACTAAGAACTGAGGAAACCAGATTGCTATTAACTATGGACTAAAAAATCATTAATTTTTCTGACCCTTGGAATGAGGTTGGACTTATTATTTATACACATTACTTGACCTAAACCTAAACCTAAATTATTTCACACTTTACAATATAATATTACTTTCGGTGGCCGGTACTACCTATACCACATTAAAAAAGACCTCGAGATGGAGAAGGTCTGACATGTCAGAAGAATAAGACAAGAAAAGTGGAGTGAAAGAATCGACCTCAAGAAGAGAGCCAGAAAGAGAGAGAGGAAATCCGATCCCTTAGGGATCGAGGCTACATGCCTCATAAATGGGAAAGTGACACCTTGTTTCCAATGCACTAGGTGTAATGTTGAAGCGGCGCTTTGGGAAGACCATCTGTTAGAAAACCTCTTCTTGATCTGACATGCCTTGTTGTGGTTACCCACCTTCTGACAACCTTCATTAACTGCTTTGAAAGTGACTGGTCAGCCTTGGAAACTGGGACACGGGTCACTTAAAGAATATAAGAATGTGAGATCCAGAACTCCAGGTTCCGGAAGCTTGCTCTCAAAAGAATAAAGAATATAACCTACATGTGGTTGATAAGATTCTCTGGAGTGTGGAGAACTTTATTACTTCCTATGATTTTTCCCAAGCTTCCAATACTTGGCCTATGCTTTCTTCATCTATACTCCAGATGCCATCCCACCAACTGCAGATAGCCTCTAGTGCCTCCTCAACTTCTTTGACCTCATTCTAGAATTCATCCACCATCTTGATGGCATCGTGTGATTAGATCATTATTTTAGACAATCTGGATATCCTTCCCTGGTCAAAATCTCTAGTAGGTGGATACAGGGACTCCATCCGCTCATCAAACTTGCTAAGGAAATAGTCCTCTAGGGTACATGTACTAGTGGTGAAGGCATCAACTTGTGATACGCCAGCCACAAATGTTTTAAATAAGCCCAAGGGATACTGGGCTACTATCACCTTCACTTTCAGGGTCTTAACCAGTTCCTTGCACACCTCAATCTTGAGGACAAGTCTGGAGTACTGGGCCTGGAGGGAATCATACGATTCATCTCCCTAAATTTTAGATTTTGTGGTGACTTCTTTGCCTATGTTGCGGATCTCTTCTATCTCAGCCTTCCATTTTTCATACTTGGCTAGATCTTGCTCCCATTTAATAGCAGAGCCTTTTTCCTGGTCGAGGAGAGAACTAACTCGGTAAAGGTTCAGAAGGGACGCCACCAAGAATTGTCTCAATATGGTCACTTGTTTGGCAGCCCACCCATCCACAGCTTGTGCTTTTATTTTCATGATCCGCAGAGAGTCCACATCACCTTGTGCAAGCGGCAATCTGGAGGAAGGGGTTTTGGAGTGGACTTCGGCCAAAGGTTGTGTTAGTTCTACCAGAAGCACGAGGAGATTGGAATTTGTTTCTCTTTCCTCTTGCATCTTCTAGCCTTTCTTGAGGTATTTGGCCTCTATTACCTTGGTGGCTTCTTTCAGCAAGTCCAATTTGCCTTTCTTATCCCTTTTTCCCAATGTCACTTTTGTTATGTTACATTCTTCACCTTACGGCTGCCGCATCTACATCAAGAGGGGGTGTTGTGATGGTTGCAACTGTAATACCAGTGGGACCAGTCCAAAGAGAATGGACTGCCCATGCTTTCTTGGGCTTCTTAGCCTCTATATTCATGGCCATCATTTCAACCAACGAGAGTGGAGTGCTTATGGCCACCGCCAGGGCTTTCCTCTTCTTGGATTCCACCATCCATTGGGGTGGCTGGGGTGGCCTTTCTATCAATACCTGTTCATCAGGATTCCTTTCAGAATCTGGTGATGCATTCCTAGAATGCACATTATCTTCAAGCTCTTTATCTACCTCTCATTCTGGTTCCTCCTATTCTTTTTCCTTTTCTATTTCCTATTCTTTGGATCCCTGAAAATTTTCTGCCATACTAGCGTCTTTTGTTGCACTATCTAGAGCCTTCTCTCTAACCTTAATCTCTTTTGAATTTTTAGGGACTTCATCCCCCTGGTGCCAGATGTTTCTTCATTTTCTTTGTCTGGGAATTCCTAGTTTGTTTACTACTACTGCTCCTGGGCCACATTGGCTTCATTTATTGGAGTGTTCTCCTCCATAGGAACATCCTCCAAAGGTGGGTGAGGTCTCTGGTGGAAATTTAACAAAGTGGTCGATGTTACTACCTCACTGAAAGTGCTTCGGGGCACTTGTTCACCTGGAGTTACCAAAAGCATTTGAAGCGTGATGGTTGGAGGTACGATTTTTCCCTCGGGTCTGGGTTCTCTGACCATTAGTTTCTCATTTTTGGGCTTCCTTGGTGTGTTCTCGGTCTCCTAGACTGGTATTCTCTCCTTCTCAGGTTCTATTCACATTTCCTAAGCCTCTTGCTCTGATGTATCCTTTTCCACTGGGATTTCATTTTCTATGGGGACTTCTTCTTTTTCCTAAGCTGCAATTTCTTCCACCGCATGACCAATGCCCTATTGAATCTCCAAGAGCTCCTCTACCGAGAAGGTATCATCAAAATTGTCATGCTAGGGTGAGGAGTCTGAAATATCTTCTAGTGTGGGGGAGTCCAAACTTACATCTACTGGGGGCATCTTTGGCATGCCGGGGGTGGTAGCTATGCCTAGTGTAAGGGTCACAATTTTTTTCTTCTTTCTTACAAGTGACGCCCCGGTATCCAAAATGTTATTAGAATCTGCCTCAGTGAAAGTCTATCTTCTCATCATGGTTTCCAATGAGGGGGATCCCACCGAGCGAGAAGATGCCATTGGAGTTATAGGGAGACCAACGGATACCTACATGCTTAGTTGGTAATTAGTCAACTTTTCCAACTCCATTTTTTGATGCAGGTGGGCCATCAAAAGTGTAGGAACCTAGGGAGGAGCTTTGGGAACTGAGGCGGCCTCTTTCCCTTTCCCTTTACTCATGCTCGCTTCAGCAGCCATGACAGATGAAGAAGGACTGGTGCCAGCTAGAGAGGGAATGGTCTTCTTGACTATTGATTTCTTCTGGATGCTTTTGGGACACACCCAGGAAAAGTACTGGTGACTTGCCTCCAAAATGGGGTGGCATACCACTTCAATCATTAGATCCTTTGGGGTGGCCCAATCCACCAGAGGAAGATCTTATTTATCTAGCCCTTGTCCTTTATATACTGGATCCTCCAACAGCCCGTCATCCTTAAATCCCTTCGGGAAGGTCTGAAGGTCTAGTTCTTTCATGAGCCCTTTGCTCATCCTTGTATTATGGCAGTCCACCTAGAATTCTTCAATATCCTCTTTATGCCATGGGGATGCTCGAGGTAGTGCTATGACAATCTTTCTACAGGGATCATAGTTCATCCGGGCATGGTGGAATTCCACTAGACGCAAGCTCTTCAGTTCATTATCAGCCTCCTAGGCTGCGACGAGGCTACATGTATAATTCCCACAAGAGAAAGGGAACGGGAGATTAATGACCTTCTTCAACATGAAGAAGGTGTGTAGATCCAAGATCTGCCTGCAAAACACTAAAACAATAATCTTGTCCCCGCAATACTAGGGAAGAAGATAGGGCTTCCCATTTAAGCCTGTCACCCTAATGTAGGTGTGATGCCAGAACTGAATAAAATACTAGTCATAGGAGCTGACAAGAGTCATCACCACCTGTGATAATCTGTATGCAGAATATCAAGTAAGGGTTAAGATATTGTGGTAAATGAATGCGTCATTTACCTGGAAAAATTTTAGGAAACTGAGCTCCCACTGTAATTGGGGATAATGATCCCATGGTGTGACCTTCTCTAGACCATTCCCAAGTTCTCCAGCTATTCCCAAACTAGAAAAAGTTGGTCTTTATTGTGCTAATTCCCACAACACATACGATGTCATGTAAAATTGGGAATTCTGGACAACCATCCTCATTTGCGTATCCACATGATTAGCTATAATAGCTTCCCAATTGAAGGTTCGGTTGTGGGTTGTGATGTAGTATAGAAAATAGTACATCCACACCAAGAATTCCTGGGTATGGGGCCATCTTAAGATCCTACATAGAAAGATTATATCGGCCTGGATGGGCTCTATGAAATCCCCATGGGGAATTTCCAACTTCATTCTTTTGTGGTCTCTCTTTGGAGACTTCAGCCACTGACTGTTGAGGTGTTTCTGGGAAATGCCTTTGGCCTCGCTGAATTCATTTAGTGAGTTGACCCAGGTGATGAAAACAGACCCTTTAAATTGAGGAATCCCCAACCCGAAAGCAAAATTTGGAGTGTCCAAGGTGACGATTGTGGCGGGGTACTGTAGTGGCCGGGGGTCTGGAAGCAGAAATGTGTGAGTAGGTGCATTGTATAGTATTGCCAGCTGCTTTATTAATTCTGGTGACTACACCGAACATGGAAAGTTTGTAGCCTATATGATGCCAAAGGTGGCCAAACAAGTGGCCATTTTGTCTTCTTCAGCCTTTAACCTATAAATGGCCTGGATCAGACCTTGCAATTCAGCCCAAGTTTTAGGGTTCGTATCTATTATTTCCTAGAATTTGGAGTCCACCTTGGACCCCGCAATAGCTCCCTCCTTTGGATATTTGGAGGTTAAGGGCAGCTTCGCTAGCATTATTTCCATCTTTGTCTTTGTGGTTGCCTGGGTGGAAGTGGTAGGTAGTTCCATACTATCAGGAGGGGCAATAATGTCAGACATCTTTGATCAATCTATCCATAACCTGTGAGACTAGAGAATCTGTTGTCCCCTTTTCTTGCTGATATGAAAATACCCTCTGAGGGTTCACTCTATTTATCCCTGACACTGACTCAGCATAGAGTAGAATAATAGAAACAAGGTTTTGAAACCTTCTGCACTTTGAGC
>MU225335.1:2217518-2237929 GCA_018584345.1 Thuja plicata | reverse complement strand
AAGACTTCACGACAACCTTCAGTCGCTGAGTCGGGTGATCCTATGTCTTTACTCTTAACTTGAAGCACGTGCCCTTTTTCTGTTCACAGCGACCTTGCGACATACCTTAATCACTTAGTCGGAAGGACTTTTTCCCTGGGGCACTTTTATCACCAGACTTCGCGACCACCGTCAGATCCTTTTACTCCTTCATCGGACGGCTGTCGCATAATCACCTCAGAAATTCATATACCCTTAAGTTATCAGGAGACTTCGCGACTGAAGGAGGACACACCTTAGTCTTGTTATCGCGTGATCCACTTCCTCCATCAACCGATCACCCGACAACCACTAGCTCTGTGACAGATGTCATCTTCTCTTTTGTCCATGTAATACTTTCTGATCAACTGAGTCATCGCCCCTATCCGGCGACATCCCGACTGAGTAAAATCTCCTAGCATGAAACCGTTAGTCGCTGGGTCGGGACTGTTTATCCATTAACCGCCAATTTTCACGAGACCACGTGACTGAAGAAAGAGCTTTAACTGTTTGACCGAGCAGATCCAGCGACAATGCGACATGAAGTAAGCGCAAGGTCGGGAGACATTTCTTTGATTTGCCAATTCTTCTCGCGATCACCCAACTGAGGCGGGTCCCATTCCTTTTAAAAGCTCATAACATGATATCAACCGACAACCCGACTACAAGGAAATCGCTAAGTCTTGATACACTGAGAGAATATTCCATTTTTTAACAAGACTACGCGACACAAGGCAAAAGCGAAGTCGGGAGATGTTTTAGCATATTCGGTTATGATAAAGCGATCAAGCGACTTGACTTAGAGCACATGTCTTTAGTGACTTAAAAAGGTAACGATGAAATATAGAGACATGGCCTAGGGTTTCAAAATACATCGTTTAACACTTGATTGCTAGGGTTTTCATGGTTTTGACAAATTGAGCAAGGTTTTGACCTGAAAACCTGAAAACATGATAGAGGATAGACTAAAAAGAACAAGACGACTGAAATGGATGCACCAGAACTCAGAGAGCAGGATCAGGAACCAAGAAAAATGCCAAATCAAAAATATCACCAACAGTTAACTTAGTCATATTCAAGTCCCATGGATTACAGATTGGGGCTGGCTTAACCCTATTATTCCAGAAATAATGAAATAAAGAAATACCAGAATAGTCTGGGGTTACCGGGTTTCTGCATAGAGACCACTTGTCTTTCCACTCCTCCCAATCCGCGTTGTTTGTGTTTAGAGTCCCAGGCAGCAATTCTACAAGTTCTTCTGTGTACTTCTTTAATGGGACTTCCTTCTTTTTTCCAGACCCTTGTGAGGTGGTAGGAACGATTGCTTGGCTCATCCTGATTCTTTTGAATTCTACTCTCTCAGATGCACAACTCCAGATAAACAAGCTTTTTACTCTTCACAGAAAAATTAGAATGCAGATATGAGAGTTGTACAGAATCCAACTCAATCATCTATACTTATAGCCATTAAGGACTGTGTCTTGTCAATTTGAACACCGCATTTCTGCACTTGAGTTTTCACAGAGATTTCATCCTGTCATAAATGCTACGATCAACTTGTACTGTTAGATCCGATCTGGAAGAGAGAGTGTACACTTTCTCCCGCTTGGCGCTCGTCAGCCTCAAACTTGCCATGCACTTTACACTTTATTCATTTTTCAAAAACATCTCTGCGAGTGAGAGACTTATCCTTGTTATCTAACTGGTCGCATACTCGCCCTTCATCCTCATTCAAATTTTCATCTCCCGCGAGTGAGTGATTCTTTCTTTTGTTTCTTACTCAATCGCACACTCGTGAACCTTTTACAATGCACATTTTGATTTGGGCGACTGAGCGATGCTTTTCTCTTTTCTGCTCGTCGCATACCCGCGAGCTGATTTTCATTACCTCAAAGCTTTAGCGACTGAGCGAGATGTTTAAATAGGTTCTTAGTCACTCGGTCTCGGACTATCACAGAATTTGATAAGTACTTGTGCGACTGGGCGATGCACATCTCATTTCATTGTTTTATATCTTGGTCGTGCACTCGCTCTGCAAAAAACAAGATGAGTTAAAACTATGCGAGTAAGCGATAACTACATGACATGACCTCGTCGCACTCTCGCGCAACTCAAAACATTGATATAAGTTTGATGCGACTGTGCGACCGCTTAAGTTTCAACAATACTCGCTCGGTCGCGGAGCATAAAATATACAGCACAAATTTCTAGCGACTGCGCGATAGACATGACCTTAGCTCATCCCTGACTCGCTAACCTTCGAGTTAACTTCAAAAATAGCTCGTGACTGCGTGATTAACCTCTACAAACATAATACCCGCTCACTCACAGACAGATGATTACTTAACTTGCGCTCATCGCGATTGCGCGATACATAATTTTATTACTCGTCGCCCACTCGCAGGCATACTAAAACTTGACTCAAACAGCTCACGACTGCGCGATTAACCTTTTCATTAACAGCTCATCGCCTACTCGCACAACTTAAAAACCTTATAATAAAACCAATGCGACAAAGTGACTAAAGATGAAATATGACTTCAAAAAGTGATTGACTCATTTTGAGCGGTAAAACACAAGACTTTGAAAACAAGAAAGCCCGGGAAAATGATAAGACTAAGGGATTCAAAAAAAATTTGATACAGTGCTAACAGAACCATTAGGACATATATATATATGTGTGTGTGTGTGTGTGTGTGTGTGTGTGTGTATGTGTGTGTGTGTGTGTGTGTTACAACTCTGGGAGATTCTTCACCATCCCATACCTATCAAACAAGCATTAGTACATACATCAAAAGTTCTGGGGAATCTAGAATGAACATGACTCAGCATTCTAGAGCATTTGAATGAGGTGGCAGGAAGAAGAAAAAGATGAGATGTTACTAGAGGTCTGGATTCTAGACAAACTAGCCTTTGCCGATGTGACTGGCAATAAGCATACTTTGGTTGACATGTGTTGGCATGTGGTGGGGTGACGAGCGGCATTAAGAAATTTATGGCGATAAGTGGGTTGACACAAGGGAATTAAATACCAGATGGGACATGGTTTGAATGCCCACTCATGGGGAATTAACCCCGCCATTAAGGTGATGAGACAGAGGAGAGAGAAAGCCATCATGGCTCGAACTAGTGAGGTGTCGAGTTTGAACCATGGTGACTCCATCTCGACGAGCTCAGCCTCATGAAGTAAAAATGCATGACAAAGCGTGAGGAACTCACGAGCTTGGAAGGATATATAGAATATATACATAAAGAATACAGGAGGGCCAAGGGCTGAAGCATATATACATGCGATATATAGAAATATACACCATTTACAGATTTTTACATTGTTATTAACAATATTAACATGCACAGAAGCTACTCTAGGACAATATACAAAATGCACATTACTCTACAGCTGCATAGAGGGAAGACAACCCTCTAGCAAAGCCAACCCACCAATGGGTGGCAAACCATAAACAAAAAACGTGGGAAACAGGAACACAAGATAGAACAAAAAAAAACTAAAACCAAAACCAAAAGAATGAAGGCAGGAACTGGAGGACCTACCTGGAAATATGAAGAATGGAAAGGAGAGAAGGCACTAGGACCGCTTTACAACAAATTCAACCTTCAGCGATCACAAACAGTCACCATAAATCAACTCATAGTTATCCACTAAGCTCAGAGTAATTCACACTTAATCGCACTTCAAATCGCCAAGGAATCACTCTGAAAGCTCTAAGTGTTTTAATCATGATAACTGTGAAAGTGAAATGTAATTTCTATTTATACCCAAGGTAAAAAAGCAAGTAACCTTCTTTCCCACAAACTCTGGAACAGGCAGCCTTCCAAACTCTGGGCCCGGGGATTCTACGTGACCATACCTCTTCACAAGGAATAGACATCGTGGAGGGGAATCCCAGAGTTCAGAATCTGGCTCTGGAAAAGAAACAACCAACTCTAGGATTGAGTCTCAGAGAAATGAAAGACAAAAGCAAAAGAAAACAAACCTCATGGGAGGGAAAACCCAGAGAAGGAAACAACAAAAACAAAAGATAGAAGACAAGGCAAGAGCTAGAAGCAAAAAGAGGGGACCTAGCATTTTGCACACAAAATGTAGGGATGGGTATGCAAGGCATAACAACTGGTGACTATTTGGGATAAATGCCTTAGTGCATTTGAGAACCAGAGGAACCTCTGGTTAGAAAAACCAGAACCAATCATTACTCGGAGCACCCTATATGCAAGGTGTGAAGCATTTGAGAAAATCTGGCTCATGCATGATTCAATCCTTGGTCTTTTGTTAGTTGTGAAGAGTGTGCTTTGAAAGAGAATCAAGCCGATGATCTCTGGGAAAAGTAGAGAAGAGGCACTAAATATATCAACCCAAAGTCGTCAAATTTGCCCATTTCTCCTGGATACCAGAGTTTTCATCTCATCTCATCTCATCTTTTCTTTTTATTTTATTCTTTTTCTGGATGGGAGGGTGGTACTTCTTTCACCATTAAGCTTGAGCTTAGCTAAATTTAATGGTGGTACTTCTTTCACCTTTCCACCCACCTCAATTTTCTGAATGGGGAAGAAAAACTCCAGACCTAGAAAGAATTTTAAAAGTTCAGACTTGGGCCAACAAACCAGTGTGATTGATCTACCCTCGGTGTGTCCAATTACTTGTTCCTTTTGATTTTGTTCTAACTGATTGCCAGACTTTCAGAGATAAATCTGATGATGATTACTCATAGCCTGCTGCCAAACTTGCACAATAATCCCAGAGACTGGACCAATTCCACCATGCTAACAATAGATTCTGAATTCAACGTAAAATGCAAAAGGTACCACCCTGGAGAATAGATGTTATGCGAAGCATACCAGCCTACAAGAGGGGAGAAAAATGCTGAAAACCCAAAAAAGAAAGGACAAAGCCGAAAGAAAAAAAAACCAAAAAGGAAAAGGGGCAGTCCCGGAGGACCACCAGCAAAACTATTTACAAGATAATGCACCCCAAGCGGGGCACCGAGAAAGAAATATTTACAAGCGAGAAGATTTACATATAGTACCATTCTGGACAAATCCAGCTTACTCAAAATAATGTTTGAGAAAATGTCCATTGATAGGCAATGGGACGGATTCCCTAGTCACGGTATTGAGGCGATATGTATTTGCCCCGTAGATCTCTGAGATCAAATATGGTCCGAGCCAGAGCCATTGGAACTTGGTGTGCTTTCCTTTCTTTTCCCAGGATTTATCCCACAAAAGGACCAAGTCTGAAATATGAAAGGCCTTGTACTAGGATCTTTGGTCAAACCATCATTTTACCACTGCTTGGTGATGCGTAAAATGTTTGAGGGCTATGACTCTTTGTTCCTCCATCTACACCAGATTTAGGAGCTGAACCTCCATGACATTGTCTCGGTTGCTAAATTCCTGCATGAACTGTAAAAATGGGATCTGTAAGTTAATGGGGAACACTGGGTTCTGGCTGTAGACCAGATGGAATGGGGATGTCCCTAGGGTGACCTTAATTCAAATGTGATCCACCCAAAGTGCGAATCTTAGCTTTTGGTGCCAATCCTGGGGATTCTATTCTAACAGGTGCTTGATCACTTCAAGAAAATTTTTGTTAGTTGATTAAGCAACACCATTGCCCTAGGGATAATAGTTGTTGGAGAACTTCAGGGTGATCTTCCGATCATAGGTCTATTCTAGTATTTGTGCTAAATAAAACACCAGACTATTGTCACACACTATAGCAAAAGGCATTTTGAATCTTGTGATGATGTTTTCTTCTAGGAATTTGATAACTACATATGTCGTGTTGTTTTTACAAGGTATGGCTTTAGACTAATGGGTGCAGTAATCGGTAGTATTTAGGATGTATCAATGGTTGGAAAATTAATTGGGGTTGATTTCCCTGATAAAGTCAAATTCCCATTGGGCAAAAGGTCTAGCTTCAAAAGTTGGCTGCAAAGGCATAGCTGGGTTTCGCTCACGATGTACCGCGGTTTGGCAAGTATGGCACTTCCAGACATGAGTATAGACATCTTTAAAGATATAGGGCCAATAGTATCTGGCCCGAAGGATTTGATGAGTAGTGGCATTAGCTAAGCCATGCCTAGTTCCAAACTACCCATGGAATTCTTTAATTATTCTTGCAGCTTGAACCCTATCAATGCACCGAAGGTACACTCCCTCATAATTTCTATGAAAAAGCGTGGAGTTTTTGACCATGAAGTGTGCACTTTTCAACCATAGGGTACAATGTTTGTTTGGAGGCAATCCCTCTAGGCATCTGTTATTTAACAATAAGTACACCAGATCGGTGTACCACAGATCTCGAGTGATAGACTCCACTGTGTACATCTAACATTCGATGTGGGCAGTCTTTTCTGCCATCGCTCTACATAGTCCCTGGCTTCAGACTATTTTCATGGGTTTCATTTCCAAATCATATTCTTGGAGGATGGCCATCCATTTGCCCCATCTTTCACCCAATTTTCTCTGCATTAGCAGAGATTTCACCACCTGGTTCAGGATGATGGCATGCACCTTGCTCCGGAGAATGTATTGCCAAAATTTCTTCACGGTGTGAACAAGAGAAAAGGTCTACTTTTCTAATGAAAAATACCAAACTTCAACATTTTTGAAGGGGGAGCTCATGAAAGCTATTGGTCATTCTTCCCCTTCAACCTTTTGGGTCAATACTACCACAGAAAAATGCGGTGAACCAAAGGAATAAATGTAGAAAGGTAGGGAGTAGCCTGGACTAGCTAGAACTGGTGCCTCCATTATTATTTTCTTGATCTGGGCGAATGCCCACTTTGCTTCAATACTCCACTCAATTTTGGTATCTTTCTTCATCATCTCATTGAGTGGCTTTATGATCTTGGTGAATCCAGTGATGAACCGCCAGACCAAATTGATCTTTCTGAATAAAGACCTCATCTCTTTCTTGATGTCGGGTATTTGCAGGTTTAGTAGTGCTTCAACTCTCTTAGGGTCAATGAATATACCCATCTTGGAGACAATATGCTCGAGAAACTTCCCTTTAGTGACCCCAAATATGCATTTCTTAGAGTTGAGGGATATTCCATACCGGCGACATCTCTCGCAAATCTAGGCGAGGTGGGAAAAATGATCATGCCTGTCCCAGGAAAAGATGGTCAAATCATCCATGTAGATGATTATACACCGGTTCACAAGGCCCTTGAATGCAATGTCCATGGCCTTCTGAAATGTAGCCCCTATGTTAATTAAGCCAAAGGGCATCCTTCGATAAGAAAATGTTCCGCACTTGGTGGTAAATGCCCTTTTGTCTCTATCCTCATATTTAACCATGACTTGGTTATATCTAGAGTACCTATCTAAGAAAGACATCATTTGGGATCCATTCACTATTTGCAACACCTTGTCCAATGAAGGGAGAGGGTGATTATCTTTCTTCAAGGCCTTTTTCAAATTTTGGAAATCCACACAAAGGTGGATCTTGCCACTTTTCTTCCTCACAGGGACTAGATTGGCAACCCACATAGTATGCCAGATTGGAAAGATTATCTGGGCTGACAACAGTTTTTGCACCTCCTAGTGAATCAGAGGCTCAATCAGTAGGTTGACCGGTCACTACTTTTTCCGAAAGGGCTTAGCATTAGGTTTGAGTGGGATGGTATGAGTCATGATGGATGTGTCATATCTCTTCAAATCTTCATACCCCCATGCGATCACATCTATGTATTCTTGGAGAAATACGAGAATATTCTCCTTCTCCTCAAGGGAGCAAGAGGTGTCGATGTGTATCATTTTCTCTTCACCGGGCTGGTTAATGTTCACTTTCTCAAATTTTCCTCTTTTAGAGGAGGATAGTATCTTTTCCTAGTCCCGAGGGTCTGAGTCGAAGATTTTTTCAAGTGTGACCATCCCCTTCGGGATGTTATTGGTTGGTAGGTATATGATCCCATCATCTTCATCACCCTGCCCAGTGTCGTCGTGATCCCTTTCCTCCACTATTTGGTCCTCAAAGACACCAACATTAGCCATGAAGGCTAGGATATGTTGATCATCCTCAAAGACCTAAAAATGGGTGACATTGTTTGGAATGGACGGGGTGGGGATCATCTCAATAGAAAATCATTGGAGTCGTGAGTTGTCCATGGTCTCAAGTGTGTTGGCAGAAACAACAAGGGCATCTGGGACATAGTTCTATCTCCGAGGGATAAGATCGATGCCGAAGGCATCAAAATTCTCAATAAAGCTCCATGCCCGGTTGCGGTAGGTAGCCAACCTCTTATCATGACAAGTGTACTAACTCTGGACCTGTTTAACAATCAACTCTGAATCACCCAAGGTCCGCATGCGAGTGATTCCTTTCCTTAGTGCAAATAGGAGTCCGAGGACCAAAGCCTCATACTCTGTGACATTGTTTGTGTAGTTGAAATGTATCCTATAGGACATGAGAAAGGATTTTCCCTGTGGGTTGATTAATTCTACTCCAGCCCCACAGCCCTGTTTGGATTGGGACCCATCGAACTTAAGGGTCCACAAATTGTCGTTTGTCGTCTAGGGCTGGGAAGACAAAGTGGTCCTTGGATTTATTTTGGGAGGCTTGGGAGGATTTTCCTCTAACACTGATGATACATGGGTGAGGTTTACCTCTGGAGGGACTTCTGGTTGGGATTCCTAGACAAACGGTGTCGAAGGGGCACTGTCAACAGAAGTATTGAGTCCCAGAGAACCGGTTGTGTGTTCTTTTCTCTAGAGGGCATCAATGTGCCAGGTAGCAGTGGTAAGACAAGGCTCACACTCTAGCTCTGAATATTTTTGGTAATGCACCCGGCACCAAGTGTTGGACAGGAGCATTGTGGGGGTCACTATGGCACCCTGAGAGTTAACCTCAACCCTCAATTTTTCTTCTAGGTCCTGGGTTCTCTACAAAACTATGGGATCCTCCCCGAGGGTGAAATTGAATGTTAGGATCTTAAGGGGTCAGTACACCCCAGGGGAAGTCTCAGAGAATAAGACCTCATTCACCCTCCTGAATTCAGTGAGGGCCTGTTTCATCCGAGGCTCACTTTCAACCTAGATTTTGTTAGATTATCCTTTCCAGGGGAGCCATAAGTGGGAGAAGTCGGTCGAAATGTATCCATTTTGGGACTTAGACCAATTATGACTTAGCAACAACCCATAAGTTTCTGGGATGTCTACCACTTGGATGTCAATTGTGCTAGCTATCCTGGGGTCCTGGATGAGTTGAATCCAGACATTCTTTAGTTCACCCACCATTTTTACAGTAGTTTTGTCCAATTGGATTACTGCACCATTGGATGGGGTGGGTCAGAATCCAAGCTTCTGGCATATCGATAAAGGCATATTGTTGCCTGTAGCCCCATAATCTACTAGGTAGTTGTGTATGTTTTTCCCTTGTATGTTCAGGCCTAGCAAGAAGGGAGGATCTTCAATATTTCCTTGGAAGACAGCCGCATTAGCTTCCTCAAAAGAAATAGTCTTGGGTGGGCAATAGACATCTTTTGGGTTTCCCAAGAGCTTTAGAAGAGACTTCTTCTACTCGGGATTGTTTAGTAAAACCTCCATCAAGATCATGGAAGTGGTGGTTTGTTCTAACACCCTCGTGATGTCAAACCTTCCTCCTGGGAATTGGTGGCTTCCCTCAGCCAGTTTCTTTTCTTTCTTGGAGCTAGGGCATTTTGGAGGGACAGACCGATAGGTCAGATTATCCTGGGGAGGAGTGTCCTTGGGAGGTGTGGGCATGTAAACTGGTCCTTTACCAGCCTGAATCCAAGTCTTGTAGGGAGCCCTTGGGTTGGTGAAGGCATTGGCCTTAAAGGCTGGGATTGAATCATCAAAGAATCCATATAGTTTGGATTCTTCTTCATCTTTTCTGGCAGTCCCAAAGAAGATGGTCTCATAGGTGAATACACTGTGAGTGGGCTCTTTCACAAAAGGCTCTAGGGGGGTAGGATCAGATGTTTGTTGTCTGTCCAGCTGGGAAATCATGATGACTTTCTCCAGTGTGGCATAGTTTACCTCATTATGTTAGCCTGTGTCATGCAATCTACACCAATTGGTCATGGGCTAGAATTTTGTGACTAGCGTGAAATGGGATGGTCTAGCACCACTCTTATTGGTGTTTTGGTTCAGAGGGGGACCTAAGGTATTGACATTGTTATTCCATTTCTGTTGGTTGGTTCGAGGCCCGTTGTTGAAATTTATTCCTCTAACATTATTGTTTCGTTGACCAAAGAAAATATTCCCTCTCTAGGAATTGGAATTTTGGGGTGCATAGGACCCCGCCTTCAATTGATCCATGTCCATAGTCAGCGTGGACAACATTCACAGAGGGATTCAACCTTGGCGGTCAACTGGGTGTTTGTGTCATAGTGTGACAATTGTTTTTGTTGGTTTCCCAGGAAAGCGGAAGCATTTTCTAGAGTCGAGGGAAGCAATCCTCCAACCGCGACTGACTGGAAGAAAGGCACCCAGATGGTTGTGTCTGTGGTTGTTGCATTTTCTATGGCTGGTTCCAAGGAAAAGATTCTAGACCTGGTATTGTCTAGGTCTAGGATGGATATACATACTGGGCATGTTGGTCTATCAGTGGTGGCGGGGGATTCATGTCCATTGCAGGAGCTCCCATTGCCTGATTGGGGTTATATCCTCTGGCGTAAGAAGTTCTGTTGGGCATCATGTTGAATGGCATGTTCTACGCAATCTCGCCCAAGGATTTGTTAAGGCCACAAGACATTTCTAAGGCTAGGTTATAAACCTTCGCCAAAGTATCCCGGTCGCTCAGGGTGGTAGTTCTCCAGAGGAGAGTGGAAACGAAGGGGTCCATCGCATTGAGATAGGTCTGGATAGTAACTTTCGTGGATGGGATGAAGGGAAATGTGCACCGGCGCTTCAAGGTGAATTGGAACTAGTGATTGAATGTTGCAAGGGGCTCATTCAGTTCCTTCCTGGTAGAGATGAACTAGCTATGAGACCATGCTGGGTCCACATGTATATGAAAGGCAACCAAGAAGGTGCCCTCCATGTCCTGCCAACTATTGATGGAGTTGGCGGGAAGGTTAAGGTACCAGTTCAATTTGTTCTGTCCCAGGGATAGAGGGAACATCCAGGTCACAACATCTTGATGTTGGATCTGGTGTTGGTTCATGGCACCTTTGTATGCCTACAGATGCTCTTCTGTGGTTCATGAGCCTAAGTGCTCATATCGAGGACAAAGTTTTTTTGGGTGTGAAGGTAAATCATTGGCTGCACCTAGAAATGTTCTCATTGGGGACCCGATATTTCCAAAATATGCAGCCATTAGGGGAGTTGGGTTTTGACTAGGTTGCACAATAGTTCCTTTGATCGTCTAGGGGACTTGGGTATTCTGTGATATGCTAGATCCCTAGACAATGGTCACTGACTTAACTTTCGGGGTCTATTTCTTTTGATTAGGAGGCTCGAGTTCAACAAACTTTCTGGGGTTGGGAGCTGATCTAAGGACTCTTTCAAATCTTGCTGGTGAGAATGATCCAATCCCACTGAAGGCTTGACTCCTAAAACTATGGCTTGGGGAGCCTTAGGTGGTGTAAAATCTAAATCCTCAGAGGGGGATGAGTTCATGCCCTCCTTCTAGTGCCAGTTTCTATTGAGAGGACTTTGTGACCGGGTCCGCCAACAGGGGTAAGTTGTCACAGGGTACCAGGGTACCGGCCAACTTTGCCTGTAAAGGTTGTCCAGGGAAATGAGATTTCCTAGGCCTTTAAGCATGTGAGATTTGGGTCTTGATAGTGCATGGCTCAGTTGGGAGATGTGACTATTTTGTTTGAGGGGGATAGCTAGTTATCTTCAAGTTGTCTTCTCCAGGGATTCAAATAAGTGGGGTTTCTTGCCAGCGCACGTTCATTTAACAAATAAACTTCAAAAGATATTGTAGAGTTAGAAATATTTTATCTAGCTATAGTTATACTAAACATTCAAGACATCGACAATGCTCTAACACACTACAGTAAATACCAAAGAAATATACAACCATCAGTTCATATTTTATCAGTAGCAAAGGAAAGGAGGTCGTTAATCTACTTTAAAGATTAGAGCAAAGGACATGAAGAACACAAAGCATAAAATACCGTTAACCCAGAAGATAGAATGCCAAAAACATCATTGAGAGAACTCTTCCTTCTTCATTAACATCTCTTCCAGTAAGCACTAGTGCGTGGCACAATGGTGACTCCAGCTAAGCATTTAACTACTGAAAGCTTAGAAACTATGGATAATTGACCTCTGCAACTAAGAATTGAGGAAACCAGATTGCTATTAACTATGGACTGCAAAATCATCAATTTTGTTGATCCATAGAATGAGGTTAGACTTATTATTTATACACATTACTTGACCTAAACCTAAACCTAACTTATTTCACACTTTACAATATAATATTACTTTCAGTGGCCGGTACTACCTACACCACATTACAAAAGACCTCGAGATGGAGAAGGTCTGACATGTCAAAAGAATAAGACAAGAAAAGCGGAGTGGAAGAATCAGCCTTGAGAAGAGAGCCATGAGGAGAGAGGAAATCTAATCCCCTAGGGATTGAGGCTAGATGCCTCATAAATGGGAAAGCGGCACCCTATCTCCAATGTGCCAGGTGTAATGTTGAAGCAACACCTTGGGAAGACCATCTGTTAGAAAACCTCTTGTCAATCTGACGTGCCTTGTTGCGATTACCCACCTTCTGACAACCTTCATTAACTGCTTTGAAAGTAACCGATCAGCCTTGGAAATCGGGACACGGGTCACTTAAAGAATACAAAAATGTGAGATCCAAAAATCAGGGATCCAGGAGCTTGCACCTCCAAAGAATAAAGAATATAACCTACATGTGGTTTATAAGATTCTCTGGAGCCCAGAGAACTTTATTACTTCCCATGATTTTTCCCAAGCTTCCAATACCTGGCCTATGCTTTCTTCATCTATACTCCAGATGCTATCCCACTGACTGCTAGCCTCCAGTGTCTCCTCAACTTCTCTAGCCTCATTCTGGAATTCATCCACCATCTTGATGGCATTGTGTGATCAGATCATTTTTTTAGACAATCTGGATAGCCTACCCTCGTCAAAATCTCTGGCAAGCGGATACAAGGACTCCATCGGCTCATCGAAATTGTTGAAGATATAGTCCTCCGGGGTACATGTGCCGGTGGTGAAGGGATCAACTTGCGATACCAAAACCATGAATGTTTTAAATAAGCCCAAGGGATACTGAGTTGTTGTCACCTTCTCCTTCAGGGCCTTAACCAGTTCCTTGCACACCTCAATCTTGAGGACAAGTCTGGAGTACTGGGCCTGGAGCGAATCATATGATTCATCTCCCAAAATTCTAGATTTTGTGGTGACTTGTTCACCTATGTTGCGGATCTCTTCTAGCCTGGCCTTCCATTTTTCATACTTAGCTAGATCTTTCTCCCATATAATAGCGGAGCCTTTTGCCTAGTTGAGGAGAGAATGTACCCGATAAAGGTCTGGGAGGGATGCTGCTAAGAATTATCTCATTTCGGTCACCTTTTCGGCATCCCACCCATCCACAACTTGTGCTTTTCTTTTCATGATCCACAGAGAGTCCACATCACCCTGTGCAAGCAGCAATCTAGAGGAAGGGGCTCCAGGGTGGACTTCGGCCAAAGGCTATGTTAGTTTTTCCAGAAGTGAGAGGAGATTGGAATTTGTTTCTCTTTCCTCTTACAGCTTCTATCCTTGCTTGAGGTATCTGGCCTCTATTTCCTTGGTGGCTTCTTTCAGCAAGTGCAATTCACCTTGCTTATCCCTTTTTCCCAATGCCACTTCTATTATGTTGTAGTCTTTGGACCTTACGGCCGTTGCATCTACATTGAGAGGGGGTGTTGCGATGGTCGCAACTGTAATACCGGTGGGACCAATCTGAAGAGTATGGACTGCCCATGCTTTCTTAGGCTTCTTAGCCTCTGTATTCCTAGCCATCATTTTTGGCCAATGAGAGTGGAGCACTTGTGGCTGCCGTCGGGGCTTTCCTCTTCTTGGATTCCACCATCCATTGGGGCAGCTGGGGTGGCCTTGCTGTCAATACCTGTTCATCAGGATTCCTTTTGGAATCTGGTGGCGCGTTCCCAGAATACACATTAGCTTCAGGCTCTTTATCCACCTCTTATTTTGGTTCCTCTTTTTCTTGTTCCTTTTTTATTTCCTTTTCTTCAAAACCCTCAACATTTTCTGCCACACTGGCATCTTTTGTTGCACTATCTAGAGCCTTCTCTCCAACCTCAATCTCTTCTATATTTTCAGGGACTTCGTCCCCCTCGGTGCCAGTTGTTTCTTCATTTTCTTTGTGCGGGACTTCCTGGTCCATTTGCTACTACTACTCCTGGGCTACATTGGCTTCATCTATTGGAGTGTTCTCCTCCACCGGAACATCCTTCGAAGGTGGGTGAGGTCTCTATTCTGAAATTTAACAAGGCGGTCGCTATTACTACCTCACCGAAAGTGCTCCAGTGCACTTGGTCACCCAGAGTTACCAAAGGTGTTTGAAGTGTAATGATTGGAGGTATGGTTTTTCCCTTGAGTCTGGGTTCTCTGACCATTAGTTTCTCATTTTTGGGCTTTCTTGGTGTGTTCTCGGTCTCCTGGAATAGTATTCTCTCCTACTCAGGTTCTGTTGGCATTTCCTGAGCCTCTTGCTCTGATGTATCCTTTTCTGCTAGGATTTCCTTTTCTATGGGGACTTCTTCTTTGTCTTGAGCTGCAATTTCTTCCACCACATGACCAATGCCCTGTTGAATCTCCAGGAGCTCCTCCGCTGAAAAGGTATCATCAAAATCTTCATGCGGGGGCGAGGAGTCTAAAACATCTTCTAGTTCAAGAGAGTCCAAATTTACATCCACTAGGGTCATCTCTAGGATACTGACGGTGGCGGCTGTGCCTGGTGTAGGGGTCACCATCGTTTTCTTCTTTCTTACAAGTGAAGCCTTGGTATCCAAAATTTTAGTAGAATCCACCTTAGTGAAAGTTTATCTGCTCATCATGGCTGCCAACAAGGGGTATCCCATCGGGTGAGCAGATGCCATTGGAGTTATAGGGAGATCGGCAGATACTTGCATGTTTAGTTGCTAACTAGTCATCTTTTCTGACTCTATTTGTTGATGCAGGTGGGCCATCAAAAGTGTAGGAACCTGGGAGGTGCCTTGGGAACTGGGGTACCCTCTTTCCCTTTCCCTTTACTTGTGCTTGCTTCAATGGCCATGATAGACAAAGAAGGTCTGGCTTCGACTAGAGAGGGAATGGTCTTCTTTACTAATGATTTCTTCTGGGTGCTTTTGGGACACACCCAGGAAAAGTACTGGTGACTTGCCTCCAAAATGGGGTGGCATACCCCTTCAATCATTAGATCCTCCGGGGTGGCCCAATCCACCGAAGGAAGATCATGTTTATCCAGCCCTTGTCCTTTGTATGTTGGATCCTCCAGCGGCCTGTCATCCTTAAATCCCTTCAGGAAGGTCCGAAGGTCCAGTGCTTTCATGAGCCCTTTGCTCATCCTTGTATTCTATCAGGCCTGGAGATCAAAACTGTCCTGGCAGTCTGCCTAGAAGTCTTCAATATCCTCTTTATGCGGTGGGGATGCTCAAGGTAGTGCTGTGGCAATCTTTCCACGGGGATCATAGTTCATCCAGGTGTGGTGGAATTCCACTAGCCCCAAGATCTTTAGTTCATTATCTGCCTCTCAGGCTACGGTGAGGCTGCATTTATAATTCCCACAAGAGAAAGGGAATGAGACATTGATGACCTTCTTCAACATGAAGAAGGTGTGTAGATCCAGGATCTTCCTGCAAAACTCTAAAAGAATAATCTTGTCCCCGCAATACCAAGGAAGAAGATAGGGCTTCCCATTGAGGCCTGTCACCCTAATGTAGATGTGATGCTGGAACTGAATAAAATACTAGTCATAGGAGCTTCCCAGAGTCATCACCGCCTGTGATAATCTATACCTGAAATCCTAGGTAAGGATTAAGATATTGTGATAAATGAACGCGTCATTTACCCGATAGAAGTTTAGGAAACTGAGCTCCCACTATAATTGGGGATAATGATCCCGAGGTGTGACCTGCCCTAGACCATTCCTGAGTTCTCCAGTTGTTCCCAAACCCAAAAAAGTCAGTCTTTGTTGTGCTAACACCCACAATACATATGATTTCATGTAAAATTGGGAATTTTGGACAACCGTCCTTATTTGTGTATCCACATGATTAGCTATAATAGCTGCACAGTTGAAGGTCCGGTTGTGGGTTGTGATGCAGTATAGAAAATAGTACATCCACGCAAAGAATTCTTGAGTGTGGGGCCATCTGAAGATCCTGCATAGAAAGATTATACCCGCCTGGATGGGCTCTATGAAATCTTCACGGGGAATTTCCAAATTCATTATTTTGTGGTCTTGCTTTGGAGACTTTAGCCACTGACTATTGAGGTGTTGCTGGGAAATGCCTTCGGCCTCACCAAATTCCTTTAGTGATTCGACCTGGGTGACAACAACAGACCCTTTGAACTGAGGAATCCCTAACCTGAAAGTGAAATTTGGAGCGTCCAAGGTGACAATTATGGTAGGGTATTGTAGCGGCCAGGGGTCCGAAAGTAGAACTGTGTGAGTAGGTGCATTGTATAGTATTTCCAACTGCTTTATTAATTCTGGTGACTACACCAAACATGGAAAGTTTGTAGCCTTTATGATGTCGGAGGTGGCCAAATAAGTGGCCATTTTTGTCTCCTTCAGCCTTTAACCTCTAAATGGCCTGGATCAGACCTTGCAATTTGGCCCAATTTTTAGGGTCCATATCTATTATTTCCTCGACTTTGGAGTCCACCTTAGACCCCACAATAGCTCCCTCCTTTGGATATTTGGAGGTTAAGGGTAGCTTCGCTAGCATTCTTTCCATCTTTGTCTTCGTAGCTACCTGGGTGGAAGTGGTAGGTAGTTCCAGACTATTAGGAGGGGCAATAACGTCATACATCTTCAATTAATCTATCCACAACCTACGAGACCAGAGAACCGTCAGGACATATATATATATAAATAAGTTACAACTTCGGGAGATTCTTCACCAACCTGTACCTGTCAAAAAAGTGTTAGTACATACATCAAAAGTTCTAGGGTATCTATAATGAACATGACTCAGCATTCTAGAGTGTTTCAACTAGGTGGCAGGAAGAAGCGGAAGACAAGGTCTTACTGGAGGTCCAGAGTCTGGACAAACTAGCCTTTGCCGATGTGACTGGAAATAAGCCATACTTTGGTTGATGTGTGTTGGCACGTGGTGGGGTGACGAGTGGCATTAAGACATTTATGGCGACAAGTGAGCTGACATGGGGGAATTAAATGCCAGATGGGACATGGTTTGAATGCCCACTCATGGGTAATTAATCCTGCCATTAACGTGATGAGACATAGGAGAGAGAAAGCTACCATGGCTCGAACCAGCGAGGTGCCAAGTTTGAACCGTGGTGAGTCCATCTTGATGAGCTCGGCCTCATGAAGAAAAAATGCATGATAAAGTGCGAGGAACTTGCGAGCTCAAAAGGATATACAAAATATATACACAAAGGATATAGGAGGGCCGAGGGCCGAAGCATATATATGCGATATATAGAAATATACACCATTTATAGATTTTTACACAGTTATAAACAATATTAACACACACAGAAGCTACCCTAGGACAATATACAAAATGGACATTAATCTATAGCTACGCAGAGGGTAGACAACCCTCTGGCAGAGCCAACCCACCAACGGGTGGCAAACCAGAAATAGAAAATGCAAGAAACAGGAACACAAGCCAGAAAAAACCAAAACCAAAAGAATGAAGGCAAGAACCAGAGGACCTACCTGGAAATTTGAAGAACGACAAGGAGAGAAGGAACTAGGACCACTTTGCAATAGCTTCAACCTTTAGTGATAACAAATAGTTACCAAAAATCAACTCATAGTTATCCACTAAGCTTAGAGTAATTCGCACTTAATCACACTTCAAATCGCCAAGGAATCGCTCTGAAAGCTCTAAGTGTTTTAATCGAAATAACTGTGGAAGTGACATGTAATTTCTATTTATACCCAAGGTAAAAAAGCAAGTAACCTTCTTTCCTGCAAACTCTGGAATAGGCAGACTTCTGAACTCTGGGCCCGAGGATTCCATGCAACCATACCTCTTCACAAGGAAGAGACATCGTGGCGGGGAATCCCGGAGTTCAGAATCCATCTTTGGAAAATAAACAACCAACTCCGGGACCGGGTCCCGGAGACACGAAATACAAAAGCAAAAGAAAACAAACCTCACAAGAGGGAAAACCTAGAGAAGGAAACAACAAAAACAAAAGACAGAAGATAAGGCAAGAGCCAGAAGCGAAAAGAGGGGACCCAAAATTTTGCACACAAAATGTAGGGACAGGTATGCAGGGCATAACAGCTAGGAGAGATGATGGTGGATTATTTCAAGAAGGATTTCTATTATTTTTACCCCGCCCTGATTGGGCGTGAAGATCTTTTGTTTGATCATATCCCTACAACAATTACCCCGAAGGACAATGAACAAATTCTTGCTCAAGTTTCTAAAGAGGAAGTGAGGGATGATGTCTTCTCTATGGGAGCTTTTAAGGATTTGGGGCATGATGGCTTTCCTGGGCCTTTTTCCAAGAGTTCTAGGAAATTGTAGGCCATGATATTAATTTGGATACCAAGGAATTCATTAGGATGGGAAAGTTGATTATAAAATTAACAATACTTATATTTCTCTGGTTCCTTAAATCCTTGACCATCAGAATTTGACTGATTATTTTTCGATCACACTCTATAACATGCTTTACAAAAAATTTACTAAGGTACTAGCCAACAAGATCAAGCCTTTCCTAGAAGCGTCTATTGGGAGTTACCAGAAGCATTTTTTTCATGGCAGACAAATTTTAGATGTTGTTATCTCTACTCGTGAAATTGTTCACTCAATGGAGAAGTGTCAGGAAATAGGTATGGTTCTTAAATTAGATATCTCCAAGGCCTATGATAGAGTCAATTGGGAGTTTTTGTTCAAATTTCTCTCTAAAATTGGGTTTTTTGATAGGTTTATCAATCAGATCAGTGAATGTGTTGGTACTATTAAATTTGTTGTCCTTCTCAATGGTATTCCAAGTGTTTTTGTGCTACCAATAAAGGGACATGCCAAGGGGATCCTCTCTCCCCCTACCTATTTATCATTATCATGGAATTCATCAGTAGGAACCTCTTTAAGATGGCCAAAGAAAGAAGAGTTTTTGAATTTAATGTAGCTTCCACTCTACCCCGTTCCTCCTTCAGAAATTTGTGGATGATACCATCCTTTTCAGTAGAAGCTCTGTAGCTGAGGCTAGGTAATGGAAGTCTTTTCTTACCTTGTATTTTTATGTCTTTGTTCAATATATTAATTATAACAAGAGCTCCATATATTTTTTCAATACCAAGGAAGACTTACATATTAGACTTAAAAACATCCTTGGATGCCAATGTCTTCCTCTACCAGGTCTCTACCTTGACCTCCCTCTAACTGTCAGGGATGTTACACCAGCCTACAGGAACTCTATTCTTGAAAGAATGCAAAAGAACTTAGCTATATGGGAAGGTAAGCTTCTCAGTATTGTGAGGAAACTTCAACTTCTCAAGGCCTCCCTCCACGGTATCCTCATTTGCTTCTTGTCTATTTTTAACATTTCTAGTGTAATGGATGAGAAAATGGAGAGACTCAAATGTTCATTCCTACGGACTAGTATAGAATAAAAAAAGAGATTCTCTCTAGTCAACTGGGAGACAGTTTGCAAACCAAAAATCTTGGGGGCTTGGGGATCCGTAAAATAACTACCCTAAACAAAGCTATAATTGCCAAACTCAACTATAAATTGACTCTGAATAAAACTGAATGGAGCCACATAAAAGCTAAATATCTTAATTATGTTTTCTTTCATAAAGTCCTTAGTACCTCAGGCCTCCCCTCAGTCTCTATAATTTAGAACAAAATTGTGAAATGTAGAAATACCATATAGTTGGGACTATAGTGGCAACTTGGTGATGGCAGGAACATCAGATTCTCAGAGGATCATTGGCTTGGAACTAGGAAATTGGAGTCTAATGTGACCTTTAGGGGGCTAATGGAGATTACTAAAGACTGATGGGTTTTAATTCTAGTGATTATATATCTAGAGATAAAAAAGTGGAAGGACTTTGGTGAATGCAAAAGGGTTATTATGTACATGGGGGCTTCACTTAGTGAGCCTAAATCATAGCACGTGCATTAATGACATACTAAATAATCCCCCTATTTTCAAAAAAAATTGCCCTAAACTCCTTTTTTTTCACCCCCCTACAA
>MU225335.1:2181148-2217504 GCA_018584345.1 Thuja plicata | reverse complement strand
CCCCCACCCCCCTCCCCCCGTCCTCAAAAAACCCCCTCCCCCCATTTTGGCAATATATTTACCCCTTTTTTTGCCCATTTTAAACACCCTAATATGAATGCATGTGTTATTGTATTTCCCCTTCGGTGAAGACCCCATGGTTCCGCATTTGAGCCAAAAATTCATTGATTTTTTGGGTTTGATCATCATGATGACTCATATTCCTTTTTTTCCTAGAAATAATACTTTTGTTTGGAAAATGGATAGAAATGAAGACTTCCCTATGAACTCGACATACAAACTACTTTCTAAGAATGAAGTTTCCTATAATAGATGGGGTAAGATTTGGAATCCCTACTTAATTCTAAAGATCATTTATTTGTTGTGGACCACTCTCTACACCAAAATTATTACTCAAGATAATCTCATTAGAAGGGGATTTTAACTTCCTAGTAGATGTTACCTTTGTAAGCATGAGGAGGAGACTATTCCTCGCCTCTTAGTCCATTGTCAATTTTTGGTTGATCTTTGGCATTTGGTGCTGCAAAAGCTAAACATTAATTGGGTTCTGAAATTTGGCTTGGTTTAGTATACTAAAGAATAGAATGGGTTCTCCAACAATCTGATGAACTATAAATGATTGAATTTTTGAAGATGTTAAGTTAATGATCAATGAGATGAAAAAATTTAATGTGAGACATTAAATCAGTTAATGTATTGTATTGTCATTGATGTCAACTTGATATACTCTGATTGGTCATATACATATTGTCAAGACTTCAAATAACCAAAGAGATAGAGGTTATGTTATCAGTAATGCATAAAAGTTCAGTATACACCAAGTGACAATAAACACGAACGCACAGTGCACATCGACGGATAGAGAACCCTGAGAAGAGTCACTGTGTAAACTAAGCAAGATACCCAAGAAAATATTATAGACCAAAACCAAAGTGATGCCTGAGAAGAACTAAAGGTCACAGTTTTGCCCGAAGGACAGACAACACTGATGGATAGAGATGCCCAAGGACAATTGAAGTCAAGACCAAGAAAACAAGGAGTTAAACATCGATCAGAATTGAAGTTTAGAAATGACAAAAGACTTAGCTGGAAAGAGCTAAATATAGAGTTAACTATTTGATTGCATTATTTTCATCGACCAGTTAAGAGCTAAAGATAAGCTAGAGATTTAAAGCCATTTTTAATCCCATTTGTTAAAGAAGAAATCTATGAGATAAAAATAAAGCAAGATTTAAAGAAAGAATGGCGAGATTTGCAGATCACGTCAAGAAAATGAAAGACAAAGAGTTAGAAATGGTGAAATCATGTCTATAAAAGAGACAAGATAATTCATTATGAAGAGAGGAATTCTGAAAAAAATTCTTGTGAAGCTAAGAATTCTTCATATATATCTGATCAAACAAGTTGAAGAATAGAGCTAAGATTTATGCAGACACTGAGCAATAGAGAAGAAACAACATTCACCGAGTAGAAAGAAGTGGAGAAAATAAATTGAAGAGAACATTTATTAGAAGAGGTACTATGAGCTTACAATAGATCTGAACATCTACAAGATTAAGTTGTATTTATGAACAGATCATATATTATTTCAGTTTAACCACTGATTCAGAAAATCTCTTAACAAAGTAGGATGTAACAATCCTTTATATATTGAGATACATCCTAAGGAGTATCAAAATGTTTCTCATGAAGATAGCATAATGAATTCCATATGTCAAGTGACAAAGTGTTAGTTTTAAATCCTCTAACAAGGTCACACTTAACAGTGTGTTTGTAACCTTTAACAGGGTTGGCTCTTCACTAAGCTCACTTCAGAAGAGTGAAAATTTTGGGTTACCGGTCCCAAGTGGTTGTTCCCCTAATAGGGTTTCCATGTTGAATATCCATGTGTCAAATGTGTCTATGGTTCATTTCTTTGATGTTTCACTTTACACATTACTAAAATAAGATTGATCGGTAAACACTAAGTTATTTATTGTATTTCAGTAAAGGTTAAGAAAAGATAGACTGTTATTCGATAAAGCTTAAGGAAAGAATAAAAAGTATAAACACCAAGTACTATATAAATGTTATATTTACACAGGGAATACATCTTTTAGGACTGAAGATAACTAGAGGTTTATATTTATGGTATATATTTTTTAGGGTTGATTTACTAGACTAATTTTTTAGTCCACTGATTCACNTCCCCCCCCCCCCCCCCCTCTTAGTTATTCTAACAATTGGTATCAGAGCTTGTGTGCTTATAAAGGGAGTTTAAAGACCCAAGAAAAAGATCACAAGATGAGAAAAAGGGATGTGCCTAAGTTGAACAAGGACAACTTTGCATCGTGGAAAAGTAGGATAAGACTCCACCTATCACGTATTGGAGATAATGTTACTCAATACTTAAATAATGAATTTGTTTTACCTACTGGACCTCCAACAGTCGATCAACTAAGAGAAAATCATGAGCACAATTCTATGATGATAGAGCTTGCTTCCTCACTCTTCGATGCTGAATTTGAAGATGTCAAATCATGCACCACTACAAGACAAATGTGGGAAAAATTGAAGCTATTACATGGAGGATATAAGAATGTGCTAAGAGCTAAGGCTAAAAGCCTAAGAGGAAGATTTGATGACCTCAGAATGAAAGAAAGGGAAAACATCACTCAGTATAGTTTCAGAATCAAATAGGTTGCAATGCTCTCCGAGGAGTAGGAGGTATACTTGAAGAAGAAATAGTGGTAAGTAAAATCCGATGAACCTTACTGCCTATGTAGGCTATTAGATTATCTTCTATCCAAAAAATGAGAGCAGTAGAAAATAAAAATGTCACTCTAGATAGTTTGATTGGTAGACTTATTTCATTTGAGATGAATAACTTTTACAACAGTGTTTTACCATCTATTGAGTCTGCATTCAAATCTTCTTTGAAAATAAGTAAATCAAGTCATAAACACTCTATGAGAAATGAAAGTGAAAGTGATAGTGATAATCAAGAACTTGATGAGATTGAAGCACTAATGGGTAGAATATTGCAAAGAGTCAAAGGTAGATACAAAGGTAAATTACCATTGGCATGTTTTAATTGTAAAGAGATTGGACACTTTGCAGCTAGATGTCCTAACAAAAGAAAAGAAGACAAAATTTATGAAAAGAAGTTTGACAGAGTTGATGACAAAGATTACCGAAGCAACTAATAATATAATAGAAGAGACAACTGATACTACAAGGACAAAGGAAAGAAATCTTGTTACCTTGCTGAGAACAAAGCTGATAATACTGACACCAAATCTGATGAAGATATTGAGGTGGTATTTGTTGCTATGAAGGGCAATTTAGATGAAGGGGAAAGGTATGTTTAAACCACACTCATATCTAAGGTTAGTAAATATGATGTCAGGATTATTGATAGTGGCTATACTCACCACATGACTAAAGATAAGGAAAAGTTTGAAACTTTTGAGTATTATAATGGTGCATCAGTAATAATGGGTAATGACTCACCTTGTTCAGTTGAAGGTAAAGGAACAATAATGTTGAATAATCTGATCAGATGTAAAAAATCATATTGGGTGAAAGGAATTAACTATAATCTATTGAGTGTTTCACATCTAAATAACACAGGTCACTGAGTTGCATTTGAGAAGAAAAAGGTAAAGATATTTAATGAATCAGGAAGGTTGATCATAACTGGTTAATAGACAAAAGGTAATCTATTCTATCTTGATGATATTAACACCACTTGTTTAATGGCTAAAAATGAAGACATATGGTTGTGGCATAAAATTTTATGTCATGTGAATTTTGACAACATGGTTAGGATAAGAAATAAAAGTTCAAGTAAGAGGCTTATCGAGCATGTCAAATCCTGACCATGTCATGTGTAACAATTGTCAAAAAGGTAAAATTTCAAAGTCCAGTTTCATGAGAAAAACCTACACATCTAATGCTATTCTAGAGTTATTCTATACTGACCTATGTGGACCAATGAGAACAAAGAGCTACTGTGGAGATAGATACTTCATTCTATTTGTAGATGATTATTCTAGAATGATGACTGCTATGTTCTTAAAGGAGAAATCAAAGGCATTCAAGATATTTAAATGGTATAAATCTATAGTGGAAAAACAAAGTGGAAAAGAACTAAAATGTCTAAGATCAGATAGAGGAAGAGAATTTATTTCTGATGAATTCACTAACTTTTTTAATGAGCATGGAATTCAAAGACAGGTTTCTGCATGGAGAACACCACAAAAAAATGGGATTGCTTAAAGAATGAACATATCCATTGTTGATTGTGCCAGCACACTGATGATTGAGAAAGGCATCACACAAACATTTTGGAGAGAAGTTTTCAGTACTATTGTCTACACATTAAACATAGTTCAATTGAAGAAAGACACTAATAAGACACCTTATGAGCTATGGTATGGACATACACCAAATGTAAGTTACTTTAGAATTTTTGGAATTCAATTTTATATTTTGAAAGATGATAGAAATGGAAAGATTGACTCCAAAGGTGAAGAAGGAATATTTATAGGGTATTCTACCAAAAGAAAGGCTTATAAATGTCTTAACAAATCCTGCAACAAAATCATTGAAAGTGCAAATGTCAAAGTAGATGAATTTGCTAAGAAAAATGATGAGGAAAGCAGAAAGGAAATAAAAGACTACAATAGGTTTGTCTATAGTGAAGAACTTGACACTCTACCTGAGCAACAGTGTATTTCTCCCGATCGATAGAACAATGCACCCAAGCATCAGGCTGCAAACACCAAAAATTAGGAAATTTCTCACAATGATGCACCAAGCGATGGAGATCAAAATGAAGGTAAAGATGATGATCAGAATGATGAACAAAGAGCTAAACTAGTACTTTCCAAGTATGTCAGAAGACACCATCCAAAGAACCAAATCGTAGTAGACAAAAAGGATGGAATGAGAACAAGAAGTAAGTCACTGAACACTAGATGTTTAATTTATGATTTTGAGCCTAAATCTATTTAAACTGCACTTAAAAATGAAGAATGTGTCAATTCTATGAATGAAGAGATAGAGAAGATTGAGAAAAACATAACATGGACATTAGTATCTAGACCAGATGACAAAAATGTCATTGGTACCAAATGGATATTAAGAAACAAGTTGAATGAGAATGAAGAAGTCACAAGGAACAAAGCAAGATTAGTATGCAAAGGGTATGCACAACAAGAAGGTATTGACTATGGAGAAACCTTTGCACCCATTGCTAGACTAGAAGGAGTCACAATTCTACTTGCTTATGTTGCTTACAAAGGATTCAAGGTATACCAAATGGATGTTGAATTTGCATTCCTAAATGGAATACTAAAAGAAGAGGTATACATTGAACAACTAGAAGGGTTTGTTGATCCTAACAAGAGAAACATGGTTTTTAGACTACACAAAGCCTTGTATGGATTAAAACAAGTGCCTAGAGCATGGTACGAAAGACTTCACTCATATCTCATAAGCATTGGATTTGTAAGAACAAGTGAAAATAGTAATCTGTATTTAAAGAAGATATTGATGATAACATTTTGATTGCTGAAATATTTGTTGATGATACCATATTTGGGGGTAATGATATATTATGCAAATTGTTTGCTGCTGAAATGAGCAAAGAGTTTGAGATGTCAATGTTTGGGGAGATCAAGTTATTTCTTGGTCTATAGATTCTTCAACAGGATGAAGGAATATACATCACACAATCCAAATACATCTAGGAAGTTGTCAAGATATTCAAGATGGAGGAATCCAAGCCAGTTGGAACACCTATGGAAACTAGATGCAAGCTGACAAAGGAAGACAAGTCAGCCGAGGTAAATCAGACCTTATATAGATCTATGATTGGAAAACTCGTGTATGTTGTTCATACTAGACCAGATATAGCACATGCAGTTGGAATAGTTGCAAGATTCTCTACTAATCCCAAGGAATCACACATGACTGTTGTCAAAATAATTCTGAGATATCTAAAGAATATCGAAGACTATGGCTTATGGTATAAAAGAGAAGGAAAATTTGAGCTTAAAGTCTATACAGATGTTGATTGAGCTGGAAATTTAGATGATAGAAAGATCACAACAGGAGGAGGATTCTTTATGGGTGATAGACTTGTTACATGGATAAGTAAGAAGCAAGGATGCATCTCACAATCTACTACAGAAGCAAAGTATGTGGTTGATTTTGCAAATTTTTCTAACATTGCATGGATCAAACAATTACTGGAAGGTATGAATATGAAAATTCTTGAACCGGTGATTATCTATTGTGATAATACTAGTGCAATAAACATATCAAAGAACCCTGTCATGCATGCTAACTAGACAAAGCATATTGCTATCAAGTATCATTACTTAAGAGAACAAGTGCAAGAGAAAGAGGTGATACTGGAATATGTTCAATCCAAGGAACAAATTAGCAGACATATTCACAAAGCCATTACCTAAGGATACATTTGAGTACCTGAGAAAGAGACCAAGGGTTTGACCCATGTCTATTGGTCACTATTCTGACTAGGAGGCTGCATCAACCTACACATAATCAGAAGATCATTCATGTTGATGCAAGCAAAGAGATGGACAAAAAAGATATATCAATACACAGATAGGTACTTATCTGCACCAAACACCAGAAAAATGTTGGCTACTACAGAGCTAAATTGTTGATGGAGAGGAAACTCAAGGAACATATTATGAAAAAGAGAGAGATTTAGTTTGGCATTGATTTCAAAGGGAGAGATTATATCCATATGAAATATCTATCAGAAGTATTCAAAGGGAAATATGTACTTAATGAATATGGAGAGAAATATATATGAAATCTCTATCATAATCATCCATCAAGGAGAGGAACAGTCAAAGGGAGAGAAAACATCAGAGAAAGATTCAAAGAAACATCCATCTAAGGGTGAGAATTGGAAAAGTTAACACTGCATATCTATCCAGTGAAGGGAATACAGAATGAAGAGATTACTCTGCAAGAATTAAATCTAAGCTAGAAGAGCTTACCGAGAGTTAAACATTTGTATTGGTTATAGAAGATTAAGTTTGGTAGAGATTGATGAACTACAAATGATATATTTCATATTATATTAGTAGTATGTAGTATGTTTCCATCAATGCCAAAGGGAGAGATTGATGAACTATAACTGATTGAATGTTTGAAGATGTTAAGTTGATGATCACCGAGATGTAGAAAGGTAATTCAAGACATTAAATCAGTTAATGTATTATATTGTCATTGAAGTCAAATTGATATACTTTGATTGGTCATTTACATATTATTAAGACTTAAAAGAACCAAAGAGATAAAGGTTATGTTATCGGTAATGCATAAAAGTTTAGTAAACACCAAGTGACAACAAACATCGAAGTACAATGCACACTGACTGATAGAGAACCCCAAGAAGAGTCACAGTGTAAACCAAGCAAGATACCCAAGCAAGCATTACCGATCAAAACAAAAGTGATACCCGAGAAGAACCAAAGGTCACAGTGTTGCCCGACGGACAGACAACCCTGATGAACAGAGATGCCCGAGGACAACTCAAGTCAAGACCGAGAAAACAAGGAGTTAAACACCGATAAAAAATAAAGTTCAGAAATGACAAAAGACTTAGCTTGTAGGAGCTAAATATAGAGTTAACTATTTGATTACATTGTTTTCATTGACCAATTAAGAGCTAAAGATAAGCTAGAGATTTAAAGCTAGTTTTAATCCTAGTTGTTAAAGGAGAAATCTATGGGATAAAACTAAAGCAAGCTTTAAAGCAAGAATGGCGAGATTTGCAGATCACATCAAGAACAAGAAATACAAAGACTTAGAAACTGTGAAATCATCTCTATTAAAGAGACAAGCTAATTTATTATGAAGAGAGGAATGCTGAAGAAAATTCTGGTTAAGATAAGAAGTCTTCATACAGATCTGATTAAACAAGTTGAAGAATAGAGCTAAGATTTTTGCAAACACCGAGCAGCAGAGAAGCAACAACATTCACCGAGAAGAAAGAAGTGGAGCAAAGGAATTGAAGAGAACATTGATTAGAAGAGGTATTATGAGCTTACAATAAATCTAAACATCTTCAAGATTAATTTTTTGATAGGATTAGGATCACTGAGAGGGGGGGGGGGGTGAATCAATGATCTATCTATTATAACTTTTTCTTATTATCTTGAATCTTAACTTTAATGCTTAAGTACTGAACTGAATATCAATGCAAGTAAGATAAACATACACAACTCATAACACAAAATATGATTATGGGGAAAACCAATGCAGGTGAAAATCCCAGTGGGAATTAGTACCCACAAACATTTTGTACTAGTTTCTTATGATCCTTATTAGAAGATCCTTAACCCTGTTAGGAGTTGTCTTTACAATGTATGAAGTACAGTGACCTTGTTAAGGATCGGACCCTATTAGGAGTCTTCTATAATAACCCTATTAGGGGTGGTGGACTTACTGTCCAAGGACTCACTGTCCAAGAGCTCACTACTCAAATTTTGAAGGCTACAACCTTCTAGATCTTTGATACACACTGTATCTGCAAGGTGAACTGTTGTTGTGACACTGCTTGTCTGATCAGTTCCTTTTGTGTGTTGATGCTTTAACCTCTTGTAAAGAACTATAAAAATCTTATCTTCACTCTGAAAGATTCTACTTCAATATATATATCATCAACATATGACAGATATAGCTTTGTTGTTTTAACACTCTGATCTGCTTTTCTTATCTCTGGGTTTCGCAACTTCTCTGATCACAAATGACCTTCTATAAGTATTTCCTCAAGGGAAAAAAAGAAGTCGGCTTTAGGAAATTTTTTACCATCTATCTTTATCACTTAACTAAGCATGAAACCCTTCATTAAGTCAGCACAACATCAATTATAATTTCTTTACTTAAACTGAATAGACGCGTCTCTTCACACAGTCTGATCCGCCAAATTAGCTCTAACTTCTTTCTCCAGATGAATAAGGTCATGCACCTTTAACCACACATGATTAGATCACTAAAAATCACTAATACAAAGGCACAATTCCTGAGGATATGTGCAACTTATGTACCAAAACAATCTCTATCGGCTCTTTCCATGATCTCTGTCCTATTCTGGCATTCATTGGTTGTACCTCTTTAACTGGTTGTATCTTCTTCATACTTGCACATCTGATCATGCTCTCTTAGGCTTAGCATGAATACATAATTAAAATCTTATCTTCAAAGGCACATGCCCTAACTCAGTCGTATGCACATGCACTGATGCTCTGTTCTTCTGGTACTTTGCTAACTATCCACTCTTCTGTACTTAGCCAATTTTTGATCTTCTGATAATGTGTGCTGACTCCAAAACTTCATATGACTTTGTTGCCATAATGAAAAAAGTAAATAGAATCATATACACCAGTATAGTCAACTTGCCAACAGTTGTATTTATGAATAATGTCATATATTGATTTAGTTTAACCATTGATTCAGAAAATGTTTTAACAGGGTAGGATCTAACAATCCTTTGTATCTCGAGATACATCCCAAGGAGTATCAAAAGGTTTCTCATGAAGACAGTATAGTGAATGCCAGATGTCAAGTGAAAAAATTTTAGTTTTAAATCCTCTAACAAGGTTGCACTTAACAGTGTGTTTGTAACCTTTAACAGGGTTGGCTCTTCACCAAGCTCACTTCAAAAGAGTGAAAATTTTGGGTTACAGGTCCCAAGTGGTTTTTCCCCTAACAGGGTTTCCACATTAAAAATCCATGTGTCAAATGTTTATATGGTTCATTGCTTTGATGTTTTTCTTTACACATTACTAAAACATGATTGATCGGTAAACACTAAGTTGTTTACTGTATTTTGGTAAAGGTTAAGAAAAGATAGACTATTATTCGGTAAAACTTAAGGAAAGAATAAAAAGTATAAACATCGAGCAGTATATACATGTAAGATTCACACGAGGCATACATCTTGTAGGACTGGAGATAACTAGAGGTTTATATTATGGTATAAATTTTTGGGTTAATTTATTGGATTAATTTTTGAGGCCACTGATTCACCTCCCCCCCNTTCCCCCCCCCCCCCCCCCCCCCTCTCAGTTATTCTAACACAATCTCTATGCCAAACAATTATGGAAGCTTATCCCCCCATGTTTTGGGGGCCTATGGAAGGAAATAAACAATAGGATTTTTAGGGATTATGAAATTCCTATGGAAGTAGTTTTCAAGTCTTTATGGAGGATCTTGATTGACAATCTCTTTGTCATGAAACCTCACAAGCTAGATGCCCAACTTTCCCGTGTAGATCACAAATTAGCTAAAATTTGGGAATTACCAAAGAGCTATGCTTTGGTTGATAATTCTAGAAGAATGATAAGAAAGCACATGATGTGGATACCTCATGATAGGGGGTGGCACAAGATAAAATTTGATGGATATTTCAGGAATGGGAGTGATTGTAGAGGTGGGGTCATTCATCCTCATTCTAGAGATTTGATGGAAGCCTAATTTGGGTGCCTATTAGATTTGTCTAGCGACCAAGTAGAGTGTATGGCTCTTTTCTGGGGCATAAGAATTTATTTATCCATTAGGGTTAAGAATCTAATTATTGAAGGTGATTCTAAATTGGTTGTTGATTCTACTAGAGGCAATGCCACATTCAATTGCTCCTTTATTAGTTTTATGGATGCTATAAAAAGGATGTTTCTTGGGTTGGAAGGATTTTCTATTTGTCACACTTATAGAGAAGGAAATGGGGTTGTTGATGCTTTAGTGCCTTTAGAACATCTAAATACTAGTATGATATGCTGGAGAAAATTGGAGGCTCCTCCTCCTAATGTTAAGCTTCCTATTGAAGAGGAAAAAAATGTCTTTAGTCCTTATGGATATCACTCTAAATTATTTTCTTGGGTGGGATAAGGCTTATAACATGTGTTTCATGGTTATGAGGGTCTTTAAGTTTGATTTTTAAAGGGTGGGATTTATGTTAGTGATCACCTTGATGCTAATTTTAAATGGTATTGCAATGTGGCCTATGTCGTGTCCTATAACTCTCACCTCTGGCACATGATCAAGAGGTAGTATACTGACAATTAGTTTTCTATCACCTTTGCACGATTACTAGACCTATTGATTTCAACATTAATGAAGGAAAAATATTTTGTGATTTGCTTTGGCTTTTCCCATTGCAAAAAAAAAATGGTGGCATGAGTGTGATGTCCTCGACAACTATGATTTTTATTGGGGCTTGCAAAGTAATAATGACTATTCATAACCAAGCATTTTAAGGGGGTTTTTCATTTCTTCTACTACAATGTGCTATATTATCTTGTGGTTACTATTGTGGGTATCTCTTTCTTCCTTATGATGGGTGGTGACAGAGTGAGAATTGAGCCCAGAAAGCCTAATGATGTTTAAAAATGATGCCACTATCTAGCATATTTGAAGAGAGGGTGGTGTTTCTTAGTTCCTTGAGAATATGATAGGTTGTAACAAGAGTATGTCTACCCAGTTTTCTATTTCATGGTTTGAGAGAAGGGTTACTATAGGTGTCATAAGATTTGAAGTCAATGAAGATGTTATTGCGAAGGTCACTAGCCTCCCGATGAATAGAAGGAAATGAGAGGAAAAAAAAAGGGTTTCAAACATGGAGAGCCTAAATCAATTCTTCCATCCTGAGGAGTTCCTTGTGAAAATGCATGACATCTATGAGAGGTCCAAACTTTCCAGAACTGTGGGATCAGTTTTGTCTTATAGTCATGAAATATTTCACTTTGGAAGGTCGTTTCAAGGTTTTTATTATTATCACATGCCTATTCTAAATCATTTTCGTAAAAGGGGTTTAATTTCTTTCCTGTTCTTTATGTTGAACTCTTTTGATTAATTTGTTAAAGAGGTTGTTGATTATTCCAAAAACTAAGGTAAAAGGCCTATTTCGCTCCATTAGGGGATTATTTTTCATCTATACCACTTCCACCTTTCTCTCTATCCCCCATGGAAAATTGTAGTCCACAAAGCTCCTCAACCCCAATCTCCACCCTCTGCAAGTATCCATGATACACCTATACCTAGTAGGAAGAAATTCTTACATAATCCTAGCCTTAAGGGTGGTTCTCATCAACCTAGCTCAGAAACCCCTACCCACTCCACTACTAAATTAGAACCCACTTTTAAGATTGAACCCATGGATAAAAAAATAAAATGCCTTCCCAAGTCAATAGGCAAAGTGGGCATATAAAATCCACATGTATCATCCTAGAAGTGGGGTCTAATGATGATGTGGTTGAATAAATAAGTACCCAGAGGTGATCACACCATATTGCTACTCGCTCTATTGATAAAGTTAAATACAAGGATGTGGAGGATTCTGATGTTGAAGACAATGATGGCCTCAAGGAGGATAATGGAGATAAAAACTAGAGTGAAGAAAATGGGGATAAAGACCAAAAGGAGGATACTAATAGAGATGAAACTATGGAGGTTGTGTTAGGATGATAACTCATCCACCCATGTCTCCAAAAGTGTAAAATTGGGGCCTATTGACATAACTAATGATATGATGCCCGAGGAAGAGGATGGGGACACGAGGAGCTATAAGGATACAATCACTGAGACTTGTACCAATTGCTTTCTATTGAATTAAGACCCAAGAAAGATGAAAACTAGAGTTGTGGACCTCGACATGAAGGTTACCGGTATTTCAAGAGTTACCCTATAGGTGATGTATAGTTTTGCCACCTCCATCTAGTTGTTTCAAAATAAAATGTTGGGGCCTAATCTAGAGAAGGAAGGAAATTACAAGGAACTGTCTAAGTTTCTCACTGATGATTGGGCTAGTGTGCTCAACCTGTCTGAGTGCAAAATTAAATAGTCGGGTCTATGGTGTCCTCCATTGGTTTTGGCTCAAGACTCTTTAAGGTTGTTGGTGCCTTTAGTTTTATTACTATGATGTTGTTTAAAACTATGTTGATGTTTAAGACTATTTATATATTAATATTTTGGTACAATGTTACTCATATGACTATTTATATAGTTTGTATGATAGTGGTTGCTAGATGGTTACTGAACACTTGGCATTATACTATTAAAGGTTTTTGATACACTTGGTGTGCTTTAAATGTGTTGTTAACATGCTTCTGTAGTTCTCTGGTAAGCCTTTTGGGCTTGTTCTGTATGGGCCAACACCCTTGATTTTGCTGCTTTTATATATTAAAAAATACTAAATTGAATTCTACAAGACCAAATTCTTTAACCCCTTTTCTTATAGTAAAAACATGTTTTTTTTTCTCTTTTTTTTTGCATGTAACCTTTTATTATTAATTTGTGAAGATAATACATTCTCTAGTTGAGAACCAAATTTGTATCTTCTTTTGTTCTATTTTCTTGCAAAAGACTATAGATCATATCATCCAAGGTTTGTGAATTTATTCTAGACTAAGTGTAAAAATAACATTAATATCTTTTTAAGTAAAGTTGGATAAGGGCACAGAAATGGGGGGCCAAAAGGGGATCTTAAGTGGTCACTTCTTTTTTGAAACTAGGAAAAACTAGTCTTGAACGAAAAATTAAAGATAGTTACATTCATAAATTTAAAGACACAACAAGAAGAAGAGCCATGGTGCTTTGAATTTACATTCTAAACTCATGGGGTCTTCACTGAAGAGGCAATACAATACCACATGCATTCATATGGGGGGTTTAAAATGGGAAGAAAAGGGGGCAATATATTGCCTAAATAGGGGGGAGGGGGGTTTTTTGGGCAGGGGGTGGGGGTCTTTATAGGAAAAGGGGTGGGGGGATATTGGGGTGGTATTGGAGGGGGTGAGAAAAAAGGACTTTGGGGCAATTTTTTTGAAAATAGGGGGATTCTTCATAAAATGCATGTGTTATGATTCAGGCTCACTAACTAAAGCCCCCATGTCTAGACTATATATTTAAATGGTTAACATTAAGAGGGTCAAATAAGAGGGTCACACAGTGTTCTCTCATTTTTATTAAAAGAACATAACATAATGTCTAGTGTGCCCCATATCCCTAAACACTAACCCTCACCTATATACCCTCAACCCTCAACCCTAAATCTTATAACATCAACCTTGAACCCTCTACCATATACTCTTTGCACTCTCAACTCTAAATCATGAACTATATATCCTCAACCCTCAATAATAAACCAAATGCCTCAACCCTAGACCCTATACCCTTTATACTCAAACCTTATACCCCCTTCCCTCCAATGTCAAATCTATTACAAAGACTTGAAGAGTTAAATGTGAATCTAAATAATTTTGACTGAAATGACAGTTTCAATAGTTTGATATCTGTAGGTAAAGGAATTAATATAAGAACAATTGCGTATTATTCTCATTAGTAACAAAAATAATTAAAAGACCTTCCTCACCATTCATTGTTTAGTTCACTGAAATCTAGATGTAGGTGGTCGCCAATGGCTTAGAGAAAAAAATTCTATGTGAGTTTGTTTCAAGTCAAAGAGCAAGTTATTATAATTTTATTTTTCAACTTTCAAGTGAAATGTCTTTGACCAAAAATGTCTCAAGCAAAACCCTTTTGGGAAAATATGTACTATGTATGCACCATTTGGTTTTCGTCAAAACATTTTTGTCCACACCCTTTCAATTGAAACAATAACACTAGAAGCACATTCATTGACTAAAAGTGTGACGCAAATTCAGAGTTTTACCCAAGAATATGTCAATTGTAAGCTTAATATTACATCTAAAATATTCTTACCAAAACAAGCCCAAGACATAAGAGGAAAAAGATATATTGGAAGTAAATCTTCACTAGAACAATACCACATATTCATTAGAACCTTTTTTAAATTATATTTATAGAGTTTTGTATATGTTTGTACACTAGTAGCTATATTGACGAGATAAGCTATATGCTAGATTTCCTAAAACTCTAACTTTGTACCCAATCCTTGTTAGGGGAATCTCCCTTAATGACTTGAAACCTAGAACTAATCATGTATTCTTTAATTATTTCATCCATATCCATGGTAAATATGAAGGGTGGTATTATACATATAATGAGATGGATAAATTTTCAATGTATTTACATCTTTTCAATATATGAATAAAAGTTAATTTTTTTCTAATTTTGTTTAGAATTATTAAGATTAAATTGTAACAATTTTAGAGTGTGTTCGCATATACACCCTATAAATTAGTTTCTAATAGTTATTGCTAATAAAACTATATCAATTTAAGATGTTGCTCACATGTAGGCCTCCTAGATCTACTTTATAATGTTATTGTTAATGAAATTATGATAATAATACTATTTTAACCTCTGCTATTTTATTCCCTACTCAGGTTATTTCTCTCACATGTTTATCCATTACTATCATATTGTTCACATTGGAGCCTAATTCTATTTAGGATAAAAATATGGTGTCCATGGTCTACAAAATAGCATTGCCTTTCGTTCATTATTTTAGAATTAAGAATCCTATGAATTTTGTAGTGTAGTTAAGTTATTAAAAAAATAAACTTGTAAACTTAGAAACATTAATGGTCCCGTAAATTTACTAGTAATAAAAACAAAATTCAAGTTGGTAGATAGTGCAATTTGTAGCCCTCACCTTTTGAAACCCTCTCAAATCTGTTAAGATAGGATAAAAACAGATCCCTCACTCACCAATAGGACTCCACAATACAAGAAGTGCCTACCCATCCTGGCAAGAATATAAATTTTATCTTTTGTAACGGTTATCATCGTTCTTCTAAAGCTGCTCTACTACAACCTTCTCAATCACATTCTTCTAATTTAAAGTTTGTATGTTTTTTATTTTATTTAGATTCAGAGATCAAAGATTTTAATAATTAAAAAATATATTTAGAAAATTCAAAGTTGTAATTTCTTTACTGCCTTTCTGAATGTCTAGAAATCTCTGTTTACCCTCGATCGCATGGGCCTAAATCTTAGGGTTTGTTGGTGAAGATTAATATAATTTTTCTAATATTTATTGTAGAAATATCAAAGCTTGAAATATTAATGTAAATCCATTCCTAAATACTTCAACATCAGAACACCATATTAAAAAAATACATCAGAACACCGGATTAAAAAACACACCAGAACACCAAAACAAGGTCTTCAGTTAGGTACTGCCAATTCTTTGTTTATTAATGAAAAAAAATATTCCCTTAAATTCTGAATGTGATAAGTTCACAATATGATAAGATTAAAAGAGTTTGAGATTACAAAGATTAGATGGGCAGGTCAAGTAAGATCAGTAAAACATATTAGCTTATATTGTTTATGTGCTTAATTGTTCACGGGTTGTTGATGATTATTCTTCTGAAAGTCTGTTCATTTAAAAATAATTAGTTTTGCTCTTGAATTTATTAGAACAAGTAAAGAATTCATTGTACAACTTATAATTTTACATATCCTTACATTTTACAAACATTCTGATAATTAGAAACAACTAAATAATTTGAGCATAACTCTCACTATTGGAAAAAACGAAAGAACATAATAAACCCCTGTCCAATTTTGATCCAGAAAACTTTATTGAACAAAGGGATTAGATAGTTGATGATACAGTATATTACAGTTCTCCTAATTCCAGAAGAAAATACATGTAATTCAAAAGAGAGGACAACCTCTGACAGATATGCCTGGGGCAGTAGGACAGAAAGCAAGTTCACAATGATCTATCTGTGTTCCCCACCATTCAAACATTTTCTTCTCACTACCCAAACTAATGTAAAGTAGTACCCCCATGAATGCTGTCCCTGCATCCAAAGATGCTGACAAAACATAGTTGTACCTCTGCCACCACCCTTTCCTCAGTCTAAATATGAAGTAATTGAAGATGCTCCCAATGATGATCCATGTCCCAATGTTGACAGGAGTTGCAGGAGGCATGCTTGCAAACCCACCCAAAAGCACTGGTATGTTGATCAATTTCAACCATTTTATTTTTGGGAACAACTTGTTTAGATACCACACTGGCACTGGGAGAAGTGCACCCACAAGAAATAACCAGACCAAATTTTTGTATGGCCCAAGTGGTCCAAACAGTCTCTTGGGACCAACTAGACCCCATATCACAGAAGCATCAAATGCTACTCTATCCTTTGGACATGTCCAAGGGCTGTCAGCAGGAAGAGAGTCAACATCACAGATATGTTCTATCCTTGCTAGCATCCACCATGCTATGCAGAGATTAACTGTGCCTGCAAGAATTGTGCCCACAAGCTGTGTAGATTCATAAGTTAGCCCTTATTAAAAATAAACTTGTTTGTTTCACTTGTAAAGAAATTAAATGCACAAGTAAAATGATTGTATACACAAACAATCAGTCTTAAAAAATGGCAATAACCACACCTGAGCAATGTACATGCACCTTGGAGGAATTTTCATGTAGTGCCCAAGCTTGAGATCTGCTAGAAAAGAAAGAGCATGTGTGGTACTGATCCTTCCATATGTCTTGAAAAGTATATTTGCTATTGGTTTTCCGGGCAACAAGTACCCAATAATAAATTCTGCAACTACATTGTAGCCTGGTTGCTGTTTGGACAACAAAAGGATACATGTTTTAGCTGGGCTCTTCTTTATACCTAGATTACCTATTTACTCTTACTGGCTATAAAATTAGTATAAGTGCAATTTCCCATATGGAAGGAAAACTTTTTGGACAACTCATTTTTTATTTGGGTGCTGACAAAGCTCTATAAGCATATTCAATATTTTCCTTTTCCTGATTTCAAAGAGCTATTACAATAAATATAATATCAGTTTTTCACAATTCATAATTTTACTTGTTGTCGTTTCTAAATAAAATTGTGTTGTTTTGCATTAGTGCTATGGATCACACTTTGTGATTCATTATGAGAATGTTAAAGGCTGAAAGAATGATGATGGATCACAGAGTGATCTAATGAAAAAAAAAAATGCTTTGCAATTCAGCATAAGGATGTTAGAAACTGAAGAAATGATGATAGATCACAGAGTGATCTGAAACATTCATGAAAAAAAACACACACAATCTTATCTAGAAATAGAAGCCAGTAAATTTAATATGATCATGTGATGTGCACAAGCAGACAGATGTTCTCATGTAATCATGTTTCAGATATCTGCTTCTTAATGAAAAAAGGGAAGACCGAAGTATACCCAACCTGGTTTGTAGTTGCCTGAATAACTCCAATGGGAAGACTTAATATACATGCGAGTCCAGATGCTAGCAACATACCCCACCATGGAAGTTGAACATCATCCTTCCATAGAATACACATCATGATTGATAGAAACATACTGCCTACCAGTAGGATGAGAAACCACCACTGAGGGACAGGCCTGTAAACTTTCATCAAGCGTGCATGTACATCTGGTCTATCTGTGTTTAGAGAAGATCTGCTCTGCTTAAAAATTTCCCTGTTTACATGAAGTGTTGGTCAGATTTTTACTCATGAAGGGTTTTGTATGAGGAATTTGAGCAATACAACCAAAAACTTTGTAAACAGAATATCAATAAGCCAAATGCTTCCCAATACAGACTTAGGGATATAGGTAATTCTTTTTGATGTACTTGAAATTTCTTCTGGGTTCATAAAAAGAGATGAAACCTGTTCTTATCATGCTAATAAAATATGAAACAAAGAAAGGTTGATAAGGAACTCACCTTCCATTATAGAGCAGAACATGGGTAAGTGTTGCAGCAATCCGTGCAAAGCCAAATCCAGTAGAGAAAGCAAAAAATGTGCTGAGATATAGTTTGCTGTATTCGTTGTAAGCATTAATATCCAAATCAAAATCTGGTGTAAGAATAAGAGTCGTATTGTATTTCTGACCAGTGGCCGTGAATAATTGACTTGAGAAGATTGGAAATGTCCTTGCATTGTAAATATCAAATTTCCAATATGACAGTGGAATGATTATATAAACAAACAGGAAAAATCCAATGCCAATGTTAACTATGGAAAACCAAGGGGTAACAAGGGGGCTTCCAAGATATGATGAAATACCAGCCCAATCTAAGGTCACAGCACCAATACCCAAACCATGAAATCCAGAGCCAATTTGATTTGCTGTGACACTATGTGGACTTATCCAGCATACCCATGAAAAAAATGACAAGATTGTGAAGAGATATCCAGGCAATATATAGTATGCAAAACTGACAACCATAAAGATTGTGAAGAATTGCATGCGCGAAAGACCTTTCTTTTCCTCCCTTTCATGAAGTGTCCTGACAAGACATTCGTACAATTTTTTATCAGATCATACAAAAGAACAAAAGCGGAAAACGTCTTTAACACTAACAGTGATTAAGGATTTATATGCATACACAATAAACAGTACCAATTACAATTAATGAAGTAAGCCGAACTTGAATAGATATATTTTATTGAATCAGTCATTTACTATTACTCTTCAGAAGTTGTTAATCTAAATAATTAAAATATATGGTCAAAAAATGCACAGGCTTTGAATTGATACTTATGTTTGATAGGCAATTTCATGGTAGCTCTTTATTTAAAGACTAATCGGAGAGTTTGTGTTATTAATGCCTTAAAAAAGATTTCATTTCTTATTTATGAAATCGCACCTCTTATTTTACTTCACAAATTACCAGAGTATTACATAGATTCATGGCTATGAGATGAGCAACACTACGAATCTCTGTTTTTTTTGCGCCTGAGGTCATAGAATCAACAGAATTTCTATAAAGTACACCTGTCTAGATGTATCATTTTCAGCTTAAAGGTGCCAGGTATCAAAACCCCTAACTACAATGCTAAAAAATCTTGATCACTAGACCTGTAATACATATCAAGAGGGGTGCTAATTACTAGACATTCTCTATTTTTCAGTTCTCAATTAATATCAATGTTTAAAATACAGATGCTGAAAACTTCTGCATGTCCAAAGCTTTAGTTGTCACAAAATTTGTCAGAATAAAAAACCTTTTAGAATGACATTATTCAACATGTTTCGTCAAATGCATTGGCCACAGAACAACAAAAACCCCTATTCAAATTAGACCAATATCCAGAGAATGTTCTAAACAGGGTAAACTCCAAAACTACTGCTCGGTTAGTGAGTTATGGTTCATAACATCATATTTATAGACCACAGTTGTTCAAATAAATAAATTGATAAATAAAATGTTAGAAATCACCGTTAACGGTGCTTCTTTCTTACCTAAACAGAGAGACCTGTACCAGGTTGGAGGGCCACCACATATGTGCTGGTTCTACTAAATATTTTCGCAGCAAACCAGCCCACCCATAACCTAAAATCTGCATAAAAATTTAAATCTTCATTAATGTTGGAAGTTTTAATGAATGCCTATAAAACAAGCTCTGGTTAAATATCAAATGATTCAATTGTCAAATAATCACTAATTTTACATTTCATCCATGTGTAGAAGTGGTTATCGTTTTGATCGGCAAAAATTTACAATTTATTGTTGAATCCTCTTTGATGTTTAAAATTAGTCTATAATATATGAACAGAATTTGCTGATTCCTAAAAAATCAAAACTATTCAATTTGTCGTTGATGATTGGTTGATTATCCTGTGTTCAAAAAGAAACATTAATCTTAATGGTTAATTACATTCGAGGTAGAGTAGTCATGAGATGTGTGATCTCTTAGGAAAGTCTAATGCTTCATTTCTGTGAACATTACCTATATATAATGAGTGTTAAGCACATCATTCATTCTTGTAAAAAATAGATTCTTATGAACTTCTATTAATGAAACATGGAACAATAAGCTAAATTCAAAAACTACACAATTAAATTCTGATAACAATATTATAATTTGATCCAGAAACATTATTCTCAATAATACAATTACTAGTTACTTTCCAAGGATTCTTTCAGACATGGAGATACCCATTTCCCATTCAATTTCCTATTCTATGTGCAACGGAGAGTGGCTGGTATGCTGCTATAACCTGGTAGAATAAATAATTCACTCAGGGCAATGAGCCCTGGCATCCTGTAATAGTTGTAAGTTAGCATTTGAGCCCTCAGTCCTGGGCTTTACCAACTGAAAATCAAAACTCTGTGACACCCACTGAACAAAACTCTAAAGATTTGTAATGCATGAATGACATACCTGTGTTGTTATGACTATGATTAATGCTGCTACAAAGCTGATATTCTTGTGGTAGAAAGCTTTCATGACATTGATGGCTCCAACTGAGAAGGCATCTCCACCTCCAAATGCAACACCAGCATTGGCAAATATTGTAATTAGGACATGCTCCTTCATATTGAAAGGACCCGGATTGAGAGAGAATTCCCAACCAATCAAAGGGACCCTCATTGGCCTCTCTGGAAGAACAGCTGCCATGAATCTTCCGGCAGGTAAGACAACAATTTGTGCAAAAATGGCTGATACAGTGAGTGGCTGCGTTCTATAGGCAAAAAAACTATTGAAAAACATGAGCAAAATACATGACAGGATTCCCAGAATCCACATTCGAAAAGTCATGACAGGCAAAGAAGGGTCATCAGTTACAGGAACTGTCAAGGCAACCTCCTCAACTGGGGACTGATCCTCTACTGTTTCTGCATCTCCATTACCAACACTTTCCATTGTCGAGGGTATTAGACCTCAAATTATTACACCCACATACCAGCGTTTTATTCACAGAACCCTCTTTTCAGTCAAAGCTTTTAAGTTGGTTTCTTATGCAATGCTGTTTAGGGCTGCAGAATTGGACAGTATTGTAATGTATCTGGCATTCAGGCAACTAATACACACAATCCGAAAGCTTTGTTGGTAAAAAATATAAAGAATGAAATTCTGCTCTACAGTCAGGTCCTGAATTTTTGTACTGTTAGGTATTTGTCTTGAGGTATTTGTCTTCTTTTTGACATGCTTTTGAGTCTGAAGACATTACCAATATTAAAAGATTGTATAATGTAACTGATTTATGAAAATATGGTTGATAATCAGCTACATTTGAATTATAAATCTATTAAAAATAGAGTTAAGAGGCTTCATGGTTCAGTTATAATAGGTAGTTTAAGTTAGAATTCCATAGGGTCAAAATCAGAGTAAGAGATGCAGAGTCATAATCTAGTTAAGAGGAAACAATCTTTGGATAAGGTTAGGTGTACCGATAAGTATATTAGTATTATAGTATAAATATTTATGGGATAGTATATAAAAAGATAAATAAAAAATAGATGGATATGTTTGGAGTGAATTTGGGGAATGGGTGTCTTAAGTCTTTGGTTCTTATTATTATTATAAGAGGTTTCAGTCTAAAGTTTGTGCTTGTGTATTCCACTTTGTAGATGAAGATCTCCCTTGTAAACTTAATAGTTCAAATTAAATCTTAAGTAATTTATTAAATTTTGAAGATTGATATGGACACACTTCAATGTAAGCATAAATTCTTAAATCAATATTTGGTAGTCCAAAAGTAATAAGCAGAGCACTCTCTGAATGAATGCAGAGTTGTAATATTGCAGATACAAAACATTTGTTTCTGGACTTATCTCATATGTTAGAAAAATTAATTATGGAGAATAGAAATGTATAATTGGTTGTTCTTTGAACCATTGATCATAATTCAACATATTTTCATCCAATTTTTTACATTTTTGCATATGAAGATAGATTATGAAAATTAAATCAGTAATTTAAAAAAAAAATCCATTAGAATATAAAAAATGAACTTTTGTACTATATCCACGTCCCATAGAAGGGAATCTTGATATATGAAATGGAATTGATGGCGTTGTCAGATAAATGGGTAAGCCGGTATGCTCCGCCCCTGGACAATGCAGAACGCAGAGAAAAGGGGTCAACCAAGAAAACAGTATTTACTGACCTTTCTGCACGTAGTTACAGGTACTTAAGTCTAGAGCATCTTCTGCACGATCAATTATTTAATGACAATTTGAGGATTCCAATGGTTTACTCCTCGAGAGTTCAAATTATTGACAAATCTGGCTGAGATATCCATGAAATTCACTTGGATTCCATCTCTTGATGACTGAGAGCATAGAAATCATCATGGGGAACACTTGGTGCCGATGTCCACATTTTATGGCATGTCTTTCACCCTGCGTCCACAACAAAAGCATCAAAATTGGCATGTAATTGAGTGCAAAGGTTACAATTGTCCTTTTTTCCATCAATCTAGATGTTTATGTAGAATGACGGTCATGTGTAATTTACAGGTTTTGTTAGATCTTTGGGGTTTTATTGGGGTTTTGTTACTTTGATTTTTTATTTTTTTTTTGGCAATTGATATGTTCATTTGAAGGGCTCCCACTTGTTTTTTTTAAAACTAGAATGTGATCACTGGGATTGGTTGCAACCTCTCTCCACTTTGCTTCCAATGAACATTATCTTTCAATGCTTTAAAGTATAGAATTTATGGTGGGGAACCCTTCATGCTGATGTGCACATTTTATGGTCTGTCTTTCACCTTGCATCTATAACAAAAGTATAAAAATTGGCATGCAATTGAGTGTAAGGTTACAATTGTCCCTTTTTTCATGGATTTAGATATTTATGTAGAATGATGGTCATATGTAATTTACAAGTTTTGTTGGATTGTTGGCTAATATTTATTGTGTTGTTGTTAAGGTTCTTTTGATTTCTATGTCAATTGATATGTTCATTTAGAAGGCTCCCACATCTTGTAAGATGAGATTCTGATAAATGAGGTTGGTTTCAACCTCTTAATCACCACTTTGCTTCTATTAAATGTCAGCTAGATTCTAGACAATTTCCTTCGGAGAAAAATAATATTTGTGTTTGTACTTCAATTCATAATATGAACAAATCTATCAACTCTATTATGATTTGATTTTATGATTCCAAGTCATATTTATGTGGCATGGATTTTACTTAGGGCCTATAGACCTAATGTGAACAATTACAAACTTCTACTTTTTCATTCACTATTTTTTTTGCTCTACTCTTGTTGTCAAGGACTAGTGGTATTTAAAATTATCTTGGGGAGATTGTCTAATTGCAAGAACCATGTTCTACTAAGTTGACCCCCTTGAATAGACCAACTATAAGATCATGGAAATGATCAAAGACAAAAGTCTTTGGATCGTGCTAATATATTGGTATGATGATGCACAAATGTAAGTTCATTTCACTCCTCTAAATCAAAAGATTCCTAGAATGATTTGACCTTGAAGTGTGAAGGATAAATATTGATTCTTCCATAATGAATGAATGTGCACATTAAATGCCTTTTAATAACATCACATAACAATAGATTACACAAAATGTTAATTCAAGTGGGCTCTTAACATGATTGAAATGGGCTTGAGTTGGCACAAGTGTTAGTTAATGTCAAGATGGAGAATGATTACATGAACATGGGAATTGTAATAAGTTTCGAATGTTGAGGAAATATGTGTAGAAATGAATCAGATAAGATCAAATATGTGGGATGGGGATATATGAAGGGTGTTAATGTTTGTAGCTTCGATCAGATAAAATGAATGAGATATTAATATTATGAGAATAGATTAAATTATGCACGTATGTATATATATATATATATATATATATATAATTGTCATTATATTAATCTCATAATAATGAATAGACATGTCCCTTGTCTCTCCTAGCCTCATTCTCAATATAAATGAAAGAGAGATTGTTGCATTTGGAAAACGCACACCACATACAACAGAGGAAGCGCTATTACATTTGCAGTGGTCCTAAAAATTAACATGGTATCAGAGCCAAGCTGCAAATGTAATAGAGTAGTTTGTTGATGGTGAATATGTGATTGTCCCAGAAAATGCAGTCTCAGTACAGGGACCATATCTCACAAATACACCGTTGGATTTTTTTGAATATTGGATATGTGAGTGATAAAAAAAATTGTGAAGAATCGCATCGGAGAGATTGGAGAGAAAGTGTCGGGTTCAAAAGTTATGAATGACTGTGTACGGGTCTATGTCAAATTCCTGAAAGCGGATTTCATTAAAGAGATATATTAATTTGTTATGATCGTGGTCAAGCATAAAAAAAGAAGCACATATTCAAGGAAGGGTGTCTCTTTCTAGAAAGCAAGCATTAATTACAGAGTGTCACCTCTCTTGGAGCAATTAAGTTATTTGACATAAGACATGAGAATTGTTCAACGATATAAGAGTGAGAATTGTACATTGTGGGGGGAATAACAACCAATGTTACATTTCCATTTGAACCATCCTTGGTTGGGAGATAATTCAAAGGGGAGATGTATAGATCAAATAATATGAGAAGGTGTTTTTTGATTTGATATATATGGACCTTCATTGAATCAACTTGTGTTAAGCATGTTGATATGTAGATAAGTATCTATTATCCTTAAATATTACATTTATCTACTCATTGTTGTCTCTCTCTCATCTGTAATTCTATTCGTACTATAAGATATGTTTGCCTTGATCTTTTTCGAAGATTCTCTTGCAAGAGAAATAAGATTGATATTAGATTCAGAGGGAGCCTGACTCTTTAGAGGTAACTTTGGACGAGGAGCTCAGAAGACTGATATCAGACTCAAAGGAAGTTTGAGAGTTCATCTTAAGCAATCTTGGATAAAAAGATCGACAGATTGATAAATGTTCAATGAGTTCTTCTCTATGAGAGAAGTTCTAGGTGAAATCCCTTGTTTTCACCCTCTGCGTTGAGGCACGATGGATGTCATGTGTGTGAGTCCATGTTATTTTTTATGAGCCTGCCCCATGTGTATATCATGAGGAAGTGAGGACTTCCAAATGATTATCACTTGTATTTGTTAAAGTTATTGGAAGGTGACAATCTTACAATAACTTGACCTTCTATCATGATAGACATCTTGTGATGGCTGAAACAGATCATAATAGATGATATCTTGCATGGTGGATTGAGTTCCTTAAAATGACCATGGCCTTCTATTGTGATAGACATCTTGTGATGGCTAAAACAAATCATGATAGATGATAAATATTCCTATGGTAAGTATTATTGAGGGTACATGTACACATTACCTATAGGACATTTTTGAGTTATGGTGAATATCATGAGACTTGATATTCTTGGTCAGATCATATCTTTGATATCATATTGAGGTGATGTCTAAAATATTTTTGAGTTATGGTGAATATCACGAAACTTGATATTCTTGGTCAGACCATATCTCTGTTATCATATTGAGGTGATATCCAAAATATTTTTTGAGTTATGGAAAATATCATGAGACTTGATATTCTTGGTCAAACCATATCTCTGATATCATATTGAGGTGATATCTAAAATATTTTGAGTTATGGCGAATATCACGAGACTCGATATTCTTGGTCAGACTATATCTCTTGTTATCATGATGAGGTGATATCTTCTCTCTTAAAAGTAATGTATCTTTTTTGAATTGCATTTTGATAAATTTTATCTTCCCTAGCTAAGAGGGAGTGTTGATGTTTGTAGCTTCGATCAGATAAAATAAATGAGATATTAATATAATCAGAATAGATTAAATTATGCACATACATATACATACCAATATATATATATATATATATATATATATAATCAATTTTCATTATATTAATCTCATAATAATGAATAGACATGGGACATGTCTCTCCTAGCCTCATTCTCAATATAATTGAAAGAGAGATTGTTGCATTTAGAAAACACATACCACATACAACATAGGAAGTGATATTACATTTGGAGTGATCCTAAAACTTAACAAAGGGTTGGGGATAAACTAAACCTCCCACAAGATTGCGCCATTTATTGATATGTAGTATTAAGGTACCCCATCAAAATAGATCCAAAATTAAATTGGAATTAGCATGCGCATACAAATTTAATTATAACATTTGGCAACCACTTTAGGTGCATGTGAATCATATCATGAACATATATTGTTAGCACTTACTAACATGCATGTAATGTAAATAGTCAAACAATGAGGTCCATATGAAGCAATAGACCCCACTAGTTCTCATCATGTGTACATCTTTTGGCATGCATTCTCCCTGCGAACATACAAAATAGAGAAAAAAATGTGATGATGATCTTAAATATCACACATATAAAGATTAAAAAAAACTTGCAAATAGAGAAAATATGTGCGATGAGAGGGAGAAGGAGAGAGTAGAGTTAGAAAAATAAACAATTTTAGAAAATGCCAATGGTCAAATTCTTTGCCTAGTCTGGTTTTCATAAGATGAGATGACATATTAGGCTCATGATAATTTTGACAATGCTATGTCTACTCATATTATAAAGGTATCTATAACTATATGCAGTATCAACCTATGAGAAGTTGTGGCATTATATGATCCCTTCAATTGTTTTGCATCCATGAACCAAAGAAATACGAGTGGAGGAAAAAATAATATACAAATAAAGTGTTTAGGCATAATAATCATGTAAATATATGACTATAATAAATGCTTCATGTAACAAGTGAAAACGTCTTAAATAATAAGAATGGTAAGCACATGTGTTGATGATAAGAATGAAGGAATATAAACTTTCTCATAGAATAGGAAAATGAAAATGGTGATTCAAGTCTAAAGAGATAGAAACACTCATGTAGCTACATAAGATGCTAGGCTAGGTGTCTACCCCCATTGTGGTATCCAATAACATGAGTGTCAATTTATTTTAAATAAGGATATAGGTTCCTAGTGGTAATATGTATATATATGACATGGGAAATGTTATGATATCCCTAATATGTGTAATTCCCAAAGTCACATGCCTAGGAGTCTAATAGATTGAACAACTCTTTTTCTAAGATAACAAGTGAAGAAATTATATTTTTCCATTAGTATATGCAAGGAAAAACATGATAAACACCATCGATTTATACTACACTAACAGACACGGCACAACACTACCTAACGCCAAGGTTACCGATATTGATAAGTACAAAGCATCTCGACGCAACACTATCTAGTGTTAATCGATGACAGAAAAGACAAAGGAACCCGATGAGTAACCAACAGTGCAACCCGCCAAAACAGTCAAGAGTGGAACCCGATAGATCAGGGGAACCCGATGAATAGTTCAAAGAAGTTCACACCGACAGACTTTCAGTTCACACCGACAATCAGATACTGAGAATCAGTTACATCCTGCAAAAAGTGGATCTAACTTCCATGTTAGATAAATCACTGAAGTTTTATATTTAGCTTCTTGATTTGTTTTTGTTATTGGAACTAGTGAATAAATAGAAAGAAGGAACACCGACAGACTTTTAGTTCACACTGACAATTAGATCCGAGAATCAGTTACATCCTGCAAAAAGTGGATCTGACTTCCATGTCAGATAAATCACTGAAGTTTTATATTTAGCTTCTTGATTTGTTTTTAAATCCATTACTTGAGGGAAAAGTAATGTAATTATTATTGTTTTTATCAGTCTAACTGATTTAAAACATGCAAACTAAAGGATCAAGGTCATGTTGTATACCTTGGATCTAGAGTTAACATTGTCATGTGTGATTCTAGAATAGGTCAAAGAACTTGTATAAATAGATGCTCAATCAATTGTGAACATGTTGTTTGATGATGATTGTAGCCTCTGAGAGCATCTAAGGTTCAGACAAGAGAATTCATGTAGAAGCATAGACAAATATCAAATCAGTTTTTAAGAACAAGAACCAAGGCTACTGACAAGCATGAAAAGGTATTAATCAATCACTATAGGTGATATACTGTAAGCTTTAATGGATGTGTGATCAACAATTATAGATTGCATATAGTCAGGTCATACATATTGTACACATTATAATCAATGTAGTACACTTAAGAAATCCTTTCAAGGAAGGTGGATTTAACAATCCTATTGTAAATCTCTTAACCGAGTGCACACTACATCAGTTTTGCTAAAGCTCTTAACAAAGTAGACCCTAACGAGTTTCCACATTAATACTCCTAACAGGGTAGATCATCAGAAGTGATCAAATTGTAAGCCTTAGTCGGCTCCCTTCCAATCTGCAGATAGTGAAGTTTTGTGGGTGCCATCCCCACCACTATTTTTACTTCCTAATAGGAGTTTTCTGCGATATCATATCTTGTGTTATGTGTCTATTAATTTCATGAATGTTTCTATGAATTTTACATACAATTAAGTTTATGAATTAATATTACATGCATAAGATAAAACATCAGATTTGGTCGGTAATACAATAAAGATTGATTGCTAATGAAGTAAGGTGAAAAGTGTTAAAAGTTTTAGAGGTACTGATTCACCCCTCCCCTCTTAGTACTACTTCCCATTAATCCCAAAAATTGGTATCAGAGCTTGGTCTCTTCTTGGAAAGCTTAAAGGCTTAAGAGAAAAGATCATACAATGGAGAAGTATAGACTTGATAAAAACATTGAGAATAAAAATCTTGAAATTCAAATGTTCTATGAACAGTATAAAGAAGCTAGAATCAACACGAGACAGTTGCTGAATGAGAGAAAGAATATGGCATCTCGCTGTAATGAGACAGATTATCTCGAGGAATAGATTCTAGATTTCTTTGAGTCCTCAGGATCAAATACAAGAAAAGAATCAAATACATCAGAAGAAAGAATCACAAGCCTAACTGAAATCAATCTACATCTGGCTAGACAAGTCAAATCTCTACAAATCAGTCAAGAGACATAAATGGTAAGGATGATTGATGTCATGAACAATGCTAGGCAAGCTGAATAAGAAAGAACACTAGCTATTGATGATAGAAGAAAGATCATAGAAAAGATACAAGAAAAAGAGTCTGAGATACAAAGACTTACAGAGCATCACCATGAGATTACAAATCAGATTATTCTTATGATTCAAGAAGCAAACAGAATGAATATGAAACTCATTGAAAGAATACAGACTATTGGTGAACTAAGAGAAGAGAATGAAAAACTAAAGCATGATGTTAGAATTCAGAAAAAACATAATGACATGATTAAGAGAGCTGAAGAAAGTATAAAAAGGATGGATGAATTCTTGAATGCACAAAGAAGACCCAACACCAACACTGGAATAGGATACACCGAGCATGGAGAGTCATCAAATGAAGCTAATTCAAAAGATGCCTACATCATTTCTAGACCAAGGAAGCTGACATGCAATCACTGTGGAAAGCAAGGCCACACCTCAAATGTTTGCAGGAGCAAAGAAAAAGGTATTCCTAAATCCACATTTACATTCATAGGACATTGTTATAATTGTAGCAAGAAAGGACATAAAGCATATGAATGTAAATCAAAGGTGAAAGAACCAAAGAAGAAAACCTATATGGACAAGTATTGTCCCACCTACAAAATGCATGGGCACACATCTCTTCAATGCATGAGGAAGAAAATTGAAGCATGGAAACCAAAAAATCAAGAAAATGCATATAAACTGAGAATAGTCAGTAATTCATATGTTTGGGATTACAATACATGGATAAACTGCACAACATGTGGTAGATATGGTCACATTGCTGCAAACTACATGAGAAATGGACCAAAAGGTCTAGAGGCTGGACCAACCCTGGAATGGCATGTTTACACTGTCATAAGGTTGGACATCTAAAGAAAGACTGCAGAGACCGAATAACAGAAACGACCACTTTTACAAATGGTAACACCATTGAAGACATCAAGAAAATCAAAAAGAAAATGTGGAGGAAAGCTTCAACCATTGAGGAAGATGGACCAAGAAATGCAGTCGGTGACACCTCATCCCATGGATCTGTGACATCACCACCCCCACCTAAAAGATGAACAAGTAAGTATGGAACTACACTACACCAAGTCATATTTTGCATCAGTTCCATTATACAAATTGATAGATAGTTAAAATCTGCATGAATAAAGATGCATATTATGCTACTTATAACAATTCTGAGAATACAACCTTGTCGGTAAACACATACCAAAAATCATCGGTGAACATAAAAGGATGAGCTGTCTACACTTGCCGAGAATCGTCAGTCAACACATAAAAAGGCTAAGTCGCTAATATAAACTGACACCCATCAGTAAGGAAGAAAAGTTACAATGTTGTCTCGACACTACACCGAGATCCATCGGTAAAATAAATAATCTTAACAACTATCTCGAGCATCCTCTCAACATCGAGAATGTTATTTGAGAGTTTACCCGACGGACTCCGTCTTTATGAACCGACGAGTTGTTGAGCATTTATGACAGACTTAGGGAAAAATTCTATAAATACTCGATGGAAGCACTTCATTCTTCACATGCAAATTGAGCAAACATAGTAGAAAGAAAATAGAGAAAAAAGAGAGTAGTTAGCAAAGCATCCTCGACTTGATCCAATGCACTCCAAAAATATCACTCACAAGCCACAAGGATCAAAGTAAGTACCAAGCGTACCGAGAACTCTGTTATTATTTTCAAAACACCCCTGAATTCAAACATAATGGCAACGACTTCAAGAACAACCAAATTGAAGAGTGAAAAGAAGAATGTTGTTAAGCTAATCAAGAATAGCACTTGTGTGGAACCAAATACAAGATATTTCTAGAGGTTTCCTCAAAACCTGATGATTTTGGCGCATTCTCAAAAATTCCACCTAGGGTTTATTTGATAGAAGACGTTAGATCATATATCCACTGCAAGAGCACTGAGATTGATGATCTGGAGATAGATCAAGCTTATAAGAAGCTATGTGATGATCAAGGGAACCTAAAGGAAGAACACAAGCACTTGCAAGTAAAAGGGATAACAAATGCCCTATATTTCCTGAGGGTTTTCAAAACTGACCGGATTCAGTTGGTACTAAGCAAAATGCATGATCATAAGTTATGGTTGGATGAACCCAAACAGATTACAAAGGATGTATTACATGCTATAACATGATACCCTATAACCGACAAACCAAAAGCTCACAAGCATCCCTCTCGACCAGAAGTTGAGAAACTCACCAATGTTGTATGGGATAACAAAGGACTTAAGGTGAACATCATCACCAATGAGGAACTGAGGTTCGGTGCATGTGTCATAGGGTACAAAATCTTTCAAGCTAGCAGGTTAAACAACATAGCATCAACAACAGTAAGCACAACTTACAATATTGTTACGAAAGGAATACAAATGGATCTATGTGAGATCCTACTGAAGCAACTTGATGAAAATATTACAACAATATGGTCTGCCAAGACAAACAGATGTAAGTTTGGCTCACTTATAATGTGTATATTCTTTTATTTTCAAGAATACTTTCCTTCAATTGGAAAAGTGAAGTGGGACACCACAAATCCAGTCACATTACAAATAAGTGACCTTATCAAGTCACTAGGTGACAACTTTGATTCAGTAATGACTCAATACTTCCTTGATTTCAAGGAAAAGATGATGGAGAGAGTAAGGATCCTTGAACAGTTAATTGGAAAGCATAGGGAAGAGATATGCTTTATGGTGGATTTACATTTTACTCATATTAAGCCAGTTGTACCAAGGACAGCTTGGTTACCACCACTTGACTATGAGATTAACATAGATCAAGAAACAAATACAATTGATGCACTGTTGAATGAACCACTTGATAGTAAGCAACAAAGATTTGGAACATATGAAGAGGCAAAAACTAAAATAAAAATGAGCCTAGTCATAAAGAAGACTGTCAACAAGAAAAACAAGATGGTAAAGAATCTTGAGAAGTTGTTGTCGGTAAATGAGGAGGAGAAAGAACAAATAGAGGACACTGAGGAACAGGGTGCCATTAGTGAAGAGGAAGATAAGAAAGCAACAGATTCTGAATCCACAGAGTCTGATGTGCCTCCACCTCCAACCAAGAAACCAAGGACTACAACAGCTCAGAGGACAAGGAGCCAAACTGCAAAGAAAGATACTACACCTCTTAAGAAAGGTCAAGTGAGGACCTATAAGAGGAAGCAACAAATAGAGAAGAAAACACCTACCAAAAGGAGGAGAAGACTCATTAGAACCAAGGCCAACATTGAAGATTCAAAATAGGATGAGCCTGAAGTAGATAAGAAGAGCTTAACTGCTCAAACAATTGATGAGATTGCTGAATCAATTGCTACAAAAGGTACCATGACTAATAGGAAAATAAGACAATGGGTAAAACTGGAGCCCGAGGACCAAAATAAAATAGAAGATGCAATAATCAGGTCTATGGCCAAATTCAAATATGTACTAGTAGAGTTTGCTAACAAAATTTTGAAACCACTGAGTGACATAATTTCAGCACGATGGTCTTATGCTTTGAACACAGTAAAGGAAGCAAGGGAGATGATACTTGTAACACTCATGGCTCCCAAATCCAAAATGGAAGAGATAAAAGAAATGATGAAAAAGAATTCCAATAAATTTTTGGCAAAGATAAGAGCCTACAAGGTGCTACAGGGGAATTTCTTAGAGCTTGACAGCATGACAAATGCTAAATGGAGAGAAATTCTTGATCTACCTGTAGAATCAACAAGCTGTGAGAATCCATTACTTCTCACCGAGACACCTCATATAGAGGAACATAAAGAAAAAGCAAGTCCATAGCACATTACTTTGGATAATATGGAAGATACCGAACCCATTGAATTAGATAAAGTCATGGATGATCTTGACATTCAAGATATTACTCACTATGATTCTAATAAGGATCCAAAGAAGGATGATGATGTAATATTCATATCTCTTAAGGATCAAGAAAAACAACAAGCATTGAAGACACCAGGAAATAATGACATGGATGTTGCTGATGAGACATGGCCAGACACTTCAATCATTAACATAACAGAACTGGACCCTGTAGAACAAATTCAAAAGGATGAAGATGTCACTATTCAACAAGCTCAAACTGACAAATAGGACACAACTACATATGTAGCACAGGTGAGCACACAAAACAATATGCCAGTATTGATGATGGCCATCAATTTGATAGAAGGAAAAGAAGAATCTAATGCAGGTACAAGCATACTTGAAGACAAGGGTGATGCAGAAATAGAGGATATAAAAGATGAATCTAAAGATACAACTGCAGAACAAGCTGCTACTGATGATCAGCAAGACAAGTCTACTGATCAAAACCAAGAAGGGGAAAAACAAATAGAAGAGGAAAAGAAGGAGAAGAGTGAAGAAGAAAAGACAGATGATCCACAAAATAAAATAGAAGAGAAATATGCTGATGCACCCAAGGTTAATGAAGAGACGTCTTCACCTAACTGACAAGTAACCGAAAAGTAAACATCAAGAAGAAGGCACAAGAAGTTTCATCTACAAAGCCTTCATCGATCACATAAAAGAAAACAAATGAACTAGCAATGGTAGTTAATAAATCTACTTCTACACAAGTTTCAAGGAAGAAGAAGAGCAAGATCAGAAATCCTGTCACTTTGGATGAAATAATTGAGATTCCAGTATGTGATCCTAGAACATAGGATCCTACTGAGTTGACAAAGTATGCTAGAATTTGTGAAAGAAAAGCTATCCAAGATAAGCTGAGAAAGGCCACAAAAGAATCAAAGGTACTCGAAGTTGCAAAAGGAATCCTCCAGCAAATTGTACCTGGTACAAATGTTGATCAAACAACTCCCATGCTTGATCAATTAGTGGTTCTCACCAACACTATCACATCTCAGAATATAGATGTTGAAAAGGCTATGGAAGCAAGACTTGAGAAGAAATATGAATTCAAGTTAGCAGAGAAAATAAGCCAAGAAGTGGCACTGTACAAGGTGAAACTATCTGAACTGGTAAGCACATTGGACCCTATAATTTTAGAATTTATAGCCTTAATTCAAAAATTGTGCATGTTAGATCAACTCACAAAGGAGTGTACTGACAAGATAGCACAAATTGATGCCGATCTTCAAGCTAGTGCACAAGGTCTCACAAACACTGAAGATGCAATAAAATTGCACCATGACCAACTCAAGCAAGCTAGGAAACTGAGATAGGATATTTAGATTGTAGAAAAAAAGTTCATAGATGAGGTGAATGAGCTTCAAGCTCAACTTTTACCAACTCTCACATTACTGCAACACCATATGACATAGGCAAGAACACTTATTGCCACCCCAGAAATGTCTGTCCTAGACAACATTCATGATATGCATGCTAGGATTGAATTAGAGAACATGGCACTGGAAATCCTCAAAGATAAATGGGAGAAAATGATAGAAGATATCAAGAACAGTCACTCCCACATCGTTGACACTCTGTAAGCTACACATTTTTGTCACATTTTTGACAACTTATAAGTTGTACATTTTTGTCATGATTATCAAAAAGGGGGAAATGATATGTACAGTCAGTAATTAAAAAAAGGATGACAAAGGGAAAAAAAAGGTAATGTATAGTAAAAAGACAAGTATACATGTACATATACTTATATTATACCGATGCATATAGTTAGGGGGATTCAGATAATGACAAGGATATATACACGGTGTACATACTAAACACTTAAGTATTTTGTACATATCAGCTTTTGATACTAATGTCAAAGGGGGAGATTGAAGACATTATATTTTTCCATTAGTATATGCAAGGAAAAACATGATAAACATCGTCGATTTATACTACACCAAAACAAAGGGCACAACACTACTCGATGCCAAGGTTACCGATATTGCTAAGTACAAAGCATCCCGACACAACACTATCTAGTGTTAACCGATGACAGAAAAGACAAAGGAACCCGACGAGTAACCAACAGTGCAACATGACAAAATAGTCAAGAGTGGAACCCGACAGATCAAGGGAACCCGATGAATAGTTCAAAGAAGGAACACTGACAGAATTTTAGTTCACACTGACAATCAGATACCGAGAATCAGTTACATCCCGCAAAAAGTGGATCTGACTTCCATGTCAGATAAATCACTAAAGTTTTATATTTAGCTTCTTGATTTGTTTTTAAATCCATTACTTGAGGGAAAAGCAATGTAATTATTATTGTTTCTATTAGTCTAACTAATTTAAAACATGCAAACTAAAGGATCAAGGTCAATTTGTATACCTTGGATCTAGAGTTAACATTATAATGCATGATTCTAGAATAGGTCAAAGAACTTGTATAAATAGATGCTCAATCAATTGTGAACATGTTGTTCGATGATGATTGTAGCCTCTGAGAGCATCTAAGGTTTAGACAAGAGAATTCATGCAGAAGAACAGACAAAGATCAAATCAGTTTTCAAGAACAAGATCCAAGGCTATTGACAAGCAGGAAAAGGTATTAATCAATCACTATAGGTGATATGCATATACTATAAGCTTTAATGGATCTATGATCAACAATTATAGACTGCATATAGTCAGGTCATACATATTGTACACATTCTAACAAGTGTAGTACACTTAAGAAATCCTTTCAAGGAAGGTGGATTTAACAATCCTATTGTAAATCTCTTAACCGAGTGCACACTACATCAGTGT